>VXAU01000820.1:50745-176828 GCA_013399695.1 Formicarius rufipectus | reverse complement strand
CGCCCAGCGCCGGGTCTCCTTGGCTTGCCTTTCCCGTCCTCCTCGCATGCCGGTGCATCCCGCTGTGACCCGCGGGGAGCGCGCCTGCCGCGGGGCATCGCCCTGCCGGGGTACTCCGGGGAGCGCACGTACCCCTTCGGTGGAGCAGGGAAAAGGTCCCCACCTCCCTCCTGCTACACAGGGGGAGGAAGACACGGAGAGGCAGTGGCCATGGGCTTTAAGTTTGAGCTCCAAAGCACGTTGTGCTACCTCAGCGGTGCGGCCCAGCGCGCTGTAGACACACTGGTTAGGGCTTGGTGCCGCACCACCCCTCCATCCCAGCGATAGTGCGGCTGAGGATAGTCTGGAAGCATGCCCGACGATCTGTGCTGTCCGTCAGGCAATGACACACAGACAGCATCTGGCAGAGAGCTTACTCCTTAGGAGGACCATCAGAGAGCTACATCAAAAGCAAGATAGATTTTTAGGCACCCTGAAATTGCTGTTGTCACGATACTCACCATGATACTCATTGTGCTAGCCTGTGAAGTGCTGTAAACTTTGCTCGTAGTGTCACATTAGAGGCAAGGAGAAAGACTGCTTTTCTGGCTTCATGACTTTACTGCCAGAGGTGTGCTATGTTTGTTAGTTGAATTGCTTCTCCTAAGTTCATGGAGCTGCAAGGATGATCCACAGAGTCCACCATTTCCACCATTTAGCTTGCACCTTCAACCCATCTCTGTGGGAGCGAGGGGAAAATGCTTTCCAATCTTTCCTACATGCTACTCCCATGGCATCTTGTCAGACATGACACTGAGGCTTTGCTCCTTCTCAGGCTCCAGATGGGCAAAAGGAGGTTGCATGCTCCTGTTAAGGCTGTTCTTTCTTGAGTTTTCATTCTCTTCCCTTCATGCTCTTCTGGTTGGTTTTCTCCAAGCTCCTTGTCTGGTGTATCTCCTTTGGCCTGTAGGCTGACTCTTGCAAAACTGTAAAGCTAATTCTTTGCACAATGGTGTCAGGAACACCAAAGGTGAAGTAGCAATATTACAAATGAAAAACAAAAAGGTGAAAATTAAATATGGCAATTTTTTTTCGTACATCTGAGAAGTTAAGGACTTTTTCCATAACCTTGTATTGTGGGCACAGTTAATGGTGAAAGTCACATGATACAAACTTTAAGACAAAAAATCTAGGCCTCTTTTCCAGATATTGATTAGTTTGCTTTGATGAACCTGAGTAAAAGGAAGACAAAATGATCAGTGAACTTATGGCTGGTTCAAAGCTCAAAAACCTTGGATGGGTCAAGTCACTCTTAATTTGCTGTGTTTCTCTGGAACAGAAAAACCTGGGTTTCCTTGGGACAGGCACTTAGAAGGATTTGACCCATCTGGTAACATAAACCCTTACATCTCAGTGACCAGAATGACATCTGCTTGTGCCCGGCATCGATGAGGTGCTAAAGCTGATAAAAGCATCTCTGCCCCATGCTTGACACTGGAAAGTATAGGTTGTCGGAAGAGTCTGTATGAGGAATTTGAACAATGACATATGGCAATTAATAACTGCAGTGCTTTGCACTGATGTTTATTTTGAAAAGTAGTGGGTCTCTGCGTTTCAATTATTATTTTTAGTTCTGTTTAGCAGCTATTTAACTCTGATAAACATGTTGCGTATGTCTCCTTCACAATGTTTATATTTCAGCTTTCTTACCATACCAACTGTTCACAGCACTTGCTTTTTTCTCTTACCAGAAGATCTGCTATGTGCTTTGTCTTAGTCTCATCACAGCTATTCCTAAATTGAGATGTTCTCCTTTTTCTCCAATTACTCAATGGTTAAAAAAAAAAAAAATTAACTATTTTGAAGTTCAGCCATCATGCTCTGAAAGTATAAGGAGAAACAACTGTCAAGAGTAATTCAGTCACAGTTTTGCTTCGAGTGTTCCCTTTCTGTCACTCAGGGAACAATAGTGGATAGTGACTGTAGTAAATCCAGGCACTGCAAGCCCTTGTCATCTCAATGATTGTATGTAATGATGTGTGAGCTCTTCTACGGAGCCTGTACTGCTGAAGCTGCTTACAGCAGCTAACAAATTGAACACATCAAGTACTCCACGGGGCATATGTTGCTTAAGGTTTTGTTGTGGCTGCCAGCCATAAAAGCAAGCAATACTCTGTGCTAAAGGCAAGATCAATTACAATTTGAAGACTTCATTTTTCCTAATCCTTTGGAAAATATCTTCCTCCTACTGTATTTACTGTGGTAAATAGGGTTGGTAAAGAGTCTGCTGAACAACAATAGCATATTTTGAGTTCCTGAATCCAATAAGAATGGATTGAACTGTTGTTGTCAAGTACCTAAATAAAGGGTGTAGAACATATAAGCCAATTAGTTTATATTGGCTATTTATTAATGAGATTTGAAATTGTTTATCCATCCTTGGCATGAGAAGTTTTTCCTATACAAATTGTATCTTCTCAAGAAACGTATTCTGAGGGGTTTAAATATAAAAACCTTATTTTATCCACTACTGAAAACTTTTAGCTGAGAAGTATGGGGGACAAAGCTTTCTCTGCTAATAGGTTTAGTAGTGGATTTGTGCTATGAAACCTGACATTTTACAAAGAGTAGAATAGTCCTTCTTTAGTCTTTTATTAGAAGCAAAACAGAGAGGAAAAACAAGTGGAAGAGAGATATTGAAGGGAGAAGAAATATGTACATTTACAGAACTGTAGTTAACTGGGAAAGAAAACCAAACAAGCAAGGAAAAAATAATACTAAGTTACTTAAAATTAATTGTGGAAATCTGAATTTTAAAATATTCTTCATTTTACAAGCCATGCAAATGTGGTTATTTCAGTGTCTTTACTCTGAATGGCAGAGCAAAGGGGTTTGGGAGCTAAAACACCCAAGACAACAAACTAAGGCAATTTTTGAAGTTGTTAAGCATGCCTGATTTTAGAACAATGAGATGGATTCTTGCTGTCATTCATATCAAATGCAAAGCATCAGCTGAATTCACTGTATTCTGGACAGATATCTCAAGTGACATAATGTGAATATGGAAAATGGGTAGTTTCTTCCTTCTGAAATTCTTAATTTTTTATTCCTGAACTTTTTATTCAGTCATGTTAGTTGTGTTCAAGGATTGCTTATATAGGAATGCTCTCTCCTGTTTATCAAGCATACGTGCATTAACTGGGCATAACACTTCAGTGAGACAGTTGGTATTAATGCAGATTTTAGCGTATGTGACAATTCCCAGCAGAAATTTACTTGTTCACTTAGCCAGCTGTGAGAGCCCACATCTTACATGGTTCATACTTTAATCATTAGCTTACTGATTGCCTCAAAGTTTGTCTAAGCATGTAGGTTTTTTCCTCACTTTAAAGTAATTTAAAGTTTTGAGGAGTTGTAACTTTTGTTTGAATTTGTAATTTTTCCACTTATGTTTCCATTACTATCTGGTTACAGTTAATATTCACAGTCCTTTACATTTTCCTCTGTGGTTTTATTCCTCAAATTATTTTTGCAGAGATAATGTTGATTTTTTGTTAATGTTGTGAGCTGATTTTTTGACTGTGCTATACCTGTTTGCGAGTTTTCCTTGTGCCTCTCACTAGCTGCATGTATGATCCTGACCAAAACATAAATTATTTGAGCCTCTGTTAACTTATCTCTTAAGCAGAGTAAAAAAAAATCCTTTATTTGTTACAGTTCTGCAAAATGTGTGATATTTTAAAGCAGAAAATACAATTGTTAATAGAAGACCAGTCGGCCTATATTAAAAGAAAAAGTAACATTTTACTTGAAGGTAAAATATTAAGAATACTGTAATTCATATGTGTCCTGAGTCAGAATGGATTGCTTAAATTATCAAATGGCTAATTGAATGGTTGAGGTGAGAGGTTGTTTTCATGTCTCATGTTTCTAGCTTAAGGGGATTCAACACTTATGACATTGTCATCTCTATGGTAGTCCTTCAAAATGACATGTCAGTCTCTTGTCACATATTTCATCCGTCTAAGAGAAACTCGCAGGAACACAAACTAAGGCCCTTTTTTTTAAGGTCTATTTTTACCTTAGGGCTTCTTTGGGTTTTTGCTGAGATTTCACTTTCTATAGACCCATCAGTCCAGATATGTCATGGTACTCAACTTATCTCTGATTTGACATTCGAATAATGTGAGTTTGTCACAAGTTGGGGTTGAGGCACCATTTCTAACAGATTCACTCACTGGAGTGAAGAGTATTGGTTGAACCTCAAGGTTCAAGGAACCACATCTACTCATGCCTGACACTGGGGCTAGGCACTGAAAGCAAGGTTGAAACATACTTTAAATCACGTTCTGGTGGCCATGGGCTTTGTGCAGACACTCGTCATGGCTAGGTCCCAGCAAGCTGTGAGGTTCACCTCAGCTAACTGTAACTGTGTGAACATTCATTGCTTGGTATAAATTAGGCTTCTTCTGTTGCTAATTGAACAGGACCTTGGGAGAATGACTGTTCCCAACTTTGGATGTGTAGATACATGCCACCTGAGTCCTGATCGGTCACTCTGGGAGCGCTCTGTGAATGAGTGGTCAGTGGGATGCACAGGCAGGTGTGCTTACTAAAGCAGAGTGGTCCTGCCTCATCAAACGCCTTTTGGAACGTTGCAAACAACCTTTCATCCTAATATGATGATGATGATGTTTCTCACATGGGGCCTCAAGCACTACTGTTAGTAATAAGCTCCTGAGTGTAGTGGTTGCAGCTGCATGATGGGAATCTGTCATCTGACTTTATCACTCTGTGGCAAATCCAGAGCAATGATTTTTGAGACTAGTGGATCTGAGTTATTCCATTTCTATCATCTCAATTGCACAAGTTGAAGCACAGTGAAGGAAAGAGATTTGCATTGGATTGGTATTAGTTAAGTAGATTGTAATCTGATCTGTAGGGATTTGGTGAGAAGAAACCTAACATGGAGCTACAAAGCCAAATCTTCAAACTCATGCATGTGGCTTTAACTGCTATAACATGCATCCCTGTGCCCTATGAAGCACTTTCTGTGGGAGAGTAAAATCTGCAACAATTCTAGGTAGAGAAGGCATAATAGGAAATGTGAATCCAGCAGATGCTGTCCCATCAGTCCTAGGCAAGCAAAGGATGCAGACAGCACAAGAGATTGTAAACTTTCTACTGTTTTGTTTCGGGGTGGTGGGATTAAGGAGCCCTGGC
Organism: Formicarius rufipectus; assembly: GCA_013399695.1. Taxonomy (NCBI): domain Eukaryota; kingdom Metazoa; phylum Chordata; class Aves; order Passeriformes; family Formicariidae; genus Formicarius; species Formicarius rufipectus. The sequence goes on along the minus strand of VXAU01000820.1, from coordinate 171,626 downwards.
AAGGGAGACCAGGGGGATATTTGGATGTCGTATTATGTTAGAATTACTTGAGACCCGGTTGTTTTACACAGCAAACTGCCTTATGGAAGTGCTGCACAGCTCAAAAACCTTAGTTCCAGCTGTGCCAGTGCATTAAACAGCACATAGGAGCATTCCTGAGCAGCAGGATGGAGTCATCTATATTGTTGAGTACTTAAAATGGTTGATGGCATCAGTTTGGATGGGGCCATCTAGCTCTCTCCATTGTTGTTCCTGAGTATGTTTTACTGTGGGCCAGGGACTTGTTTTGCCATGTTACCATGGTTTGGGGTTCATTCCCAGCAGATGAACTTGCCAGTATGTTTTGGAAGGCAAGAAGTTTTAATGGTACAGGTGCAGACTGTTCCGTGGTGGTTGGCATGAATCCCAGACAGTTCTCTTGGGAGTATTTGTTTATGACTGTAGTTGTCAGTGTTGTAGCTATGTTAACCTGATGCTGTGCCACAGCTGACCAATATGCCAAAGGAACTCAAGCACAGAGCAGTGCTGGTGTAGCTGCATGGCTTGTGTAATTCAGAACTGTAATATAACCATGTTCCTAGACAGATTTAGAGTGTTTTCATATACTACTGAGTAACTGCTTCCCTCTCTTGGGTATTTTCTCTCTATCACTAATTAGCAATGAGTAAGGCACACAGATCTCAGAGGATTGCTCAAGCTCTCGTCTGCTCCTGATGTTATTACCCTCTCTGGTAGCACACAGTCGTGATCCTTCAATAGCGCTAATGGGAATTGAGATCCCACCTTTATCCCAAGCTTTTACATTTCTATTTTAATGTCTCTTAACATCTTCACAGTTCCTCTTTGCTGGTGGCCTGATCGTTGAGGATAAATTCTTTGCAGACTGATGTGTTTTTTGACTGATCAATGAGCCTTCCTTTTCAGTACCACGCACTGTTTCATACCCTTTTTGATAATTTTTTTTTTCTCATTATGTGCCTATAAAAAGAACAGTCCTCTATTTGTTCAATTTCTGTTCTGAATGTCTCTTTCCTTTTATTTATAACCTAACATCTCTCAGAGGAAGTAGTTTGCTGCAAGGCCATGTAATTAGCCTGGAACCTCTTAGCCCCACTATGGCCCCAGTCTGTCACCATTAAAGCCCATGAGTGCTTTACTCTTGAGTTATCCTTTTGGGAAAGTCCTTTTCCAAGGGAACTGGTAGAAGCTGATACTTGGGATGTTTGGAACAGGAATGGGAAGGAACAAAGTAGTTTAATGTCCAGGGAGCCTATATGCTCCAGGAGATGTCTATTTCAGTACTTAATTTTTCTAACGTCTGATTTTGTCAAAGGGAATGTTTGTACTGCATACCAGTCTAAAAAGCTTAAAAGACTTATACTGACTTCAGAATTTAGTGTCCTAAATAGCTGACTATATGAAAAAAAAAAGTATTTTGTAAGCCACTTACCAATGTTTGCCATGAATCTGAATGGTTTGTACTGATGTTTACAAAATATCAAGGAGTTTACCAGCAGTGTTATTTTTGTTCTCAAGGACTAGATACAAAATAAAGAAGGGAGTTGGAGAGAGGGTAAAAGGTGATTCAGGTTGCCCCTGGGAGCACACGGAGAGACTCATATTCATCCCATTTGGTTTTAAACATGTGACCAAGGGGCTTTACGTTTCTGTAATCTTCTTCACTAGACAACAGCTAAGGAGACCCACTTCAGGCCTCTCTTTTTGTTGACAGTGAAGGTAGCTTAGGGAGGGTACAGTCCTCATTTCGGTATCTGAAGTTGACTTAAGCCTTCGAACTTAATTATCCTAGCTTTTTTAATTATGTGTATATCAGTTGTGCAACAAACATCAATTAAGTATTAGCTTGAACCATACTAGAATTATAAAAAAAAATACAATTCTAAAGCCTATTAAAATGTGTCTGTGCAATTAGTCTCCAAGCACACTGTTGTCTCCTTTTTCACTCTCCATCATTTTATTTTTCCTCTTGTCTCATTTTTCAAATCCTGCATGTACATATACTGCTTCTCTGTCAGTTCAGGACTCATTAATTTTCCATGTCCTATAATGTGCCTGCAGCACCTTCGGATAATAAAATAACAGTGTGAAGTAATGGAATGCTGCTACTACTAGCAGTAAGCAAAAGATGAAATGTTATCTTGCGTCTCTCTGAAATACAAGCAGTTCAGATTCATTTTGAATTAGCTGCCAACTGCTGAACATGGCTACATTGAAGGACATCCCCAGGCTATTTTCAAACAGAAGTGCAGAGTAAATGAATCCTTGCTTGGGGTGCTTGGAGGCAGCTTCATGTATATTGCTTGTCTCTAGGCTTATGAAGAGTGACATGTTACACAATTGTCACACCCTTCCAAATACACACGGTGCCAAATGATACTGAGGTGAGGTACTGCTGAAAATACTCTGCAGTTTTGTGGCCTGCAGAGCACCTTAGCCAACTCTTGGGATCACTTCGCCTTGGCTCCTGCCCAGAGCTGGACCAGTGATGTGTCCACTGCCCAGCAGGAGGAAGAAGGTCGTCTTCTCTACTCACGTTTATGTGTTAAAAAGACAAATTACCTCTGTGTAGAATTGCCTTGAGGTTTAAGACTTGACATACTTCAGTGATCTCTGGCCGAGGGGGAGGTCAGTAAAGCTTGGGGAGAGGGATTTACTGCTGATAGTGGGCATGAAGAATGCAGAATTTATGGGCCACAAGGACATTTGGCAGAACTCCCAAGATAAGGAAGAAACTAACAAAGCCAATTCAGCATCTGTGCAGAAATCAGCTCTGATTGGGTAGAAGATCATTCTGGCAGGAGAAGATTGTGGCCATTGACTCACAGCCCAGTGAGTCAAGAAACCCACAGCAGAGAGAGACTGAGCATGAGGAGTGATTAGGCTGAGAAGTGAGAGAATCATTTAACCAATCAAAGGTAGAATACTAATGAATAAGAGAACTAAGTAACTTGTAGCAAATGAATCATGATCTCTTTGTTTACTAAAATGTATGAATGATGTAAAGTTTTGATGATCAGGGAGCCAGCCTGTTGTAGATTACCACCAACTCCCTACTTGGCACAAACTAGAAGAAAGAAATGGAAATACCTCATCTTAGTGTGCAAATTGGTGCTGTTAGAGTGAGTAGTGAGGCCACATTCAGGAAAACAGTGTCATTACTGCCTTTGCCTTTCCCAGCTACACGAGGGTTCTGGGGGTGTTTGGTTGAGGGACAGCACTTAGTTCATGGATAATGTGCTCTGTAACAGGTTTTTACGGGGTGACTGGGAGTTGCTGCTAATGGCCTAGTCCTGTGGTTTCAGCAACTCTCTCCTCAGCATTGCCCAGATCTTTTCCAAAAGCTGGGATAAGCTCAGGGTGTTTGGTGGTATTGGTGGATCTTTTTTCATGAGTATTGTGAAAAATTCAGATTTGTGTCATCTTTCACTGATCCAGCAGGATTGACAAAAATACTTAGGGGTAGTTCCCCATGGTCTTTCTCACCTAAACCATTAGTGTTGGCATCTGATCTGCAGAAGAGGGAGTCCTAGGCACAGGAGTGTGAATTATGAGGATTACTGTAATTGCTTTGTTTCTTCTGCAGAGATATGTTCATATTGAAATAAAAAACAGATACTGTAGATATATGGGACTGATGTCTTTTATTCCCTTGGATGCCTGAGAGCCTAGAATATGAAGGTATCTTGAGAATATGCTTAAATGGTATCTACTTCCCACAAATGTCTTTGGAGTCAAGGCTCATATGATTAATTTAAAGCAATGTTGCAAACTTGCTGCACCTATTTATATAAAACAAGCATTTAGGTTTGAATCCAAGGACTGTGTTACAGCTTCCTGAGCACTTTGAGTGTTATTTTCAAGGCATTGCAGGGCATATGAGTGAAATGTTACTTGTGGCAGAGTACTCTGGTGAGTGGGGTCTGTTTCAGGGACCCTGCAAGTGGGACCATGGAGACTGTGTGACTCTGAACTCCAAACCCAAACACTCAGAAGTCATAGGTAGGGTCTCAGAAGTGGATTTTTTAGATTTAAATATTCAGTGATGTATTTTCTTTACCTTAGTGTTTCTGAATCTTCAGGATATAAATGGGGTGTGTTTCAATCAACCCAGCATGGGTTTTTCTGGAGTTTGAACTTAATGCAGCTGAAAAATTAATTGCACTGTTGCTTAAAACACATAACTGCTCTAAGATTCTCATGGATAATCCACTATGCACTGAAGTAGAACCAGTGGGTGTATAGTTTTATGAAGAGATGTCTTGAAGAGAAAAATGGTTTCCTAAAGCAGAAAGCTTTGTCATCTGAGTGTTTATATTTTAGCACTTTTTTTTTCTTCCTTGCCATTTGTGACCAAAGTATTACAAAAATTCTGCTCTTCAAATAGAGTTCTCTTTAAAAAAAAAAATATATAGTCTACAAAGGAGCAATTTAGAGTTATAAAATGAGGAAAATGAGGAGCTGAGTCAAGTCTATCAGACTTCTAGTCCTAACCTGTGTCTGAAGCAGACTATTTTTTTCCTTACAGAGGGCTTTGATTTTAACTCTTCAAGTTAGGTAGCACAAGTGCTCTAGATAAAACCCTAGTTGCTTTACTCCCTTTGCTTCCATCTTTTCAAAAGTCATGTGAGATGCCTGTTTTTCTGAATCAGTGTTCAGGACCTGTTCTAGTTATTCTCTCAGCTCAAAAATAATGCTCAATGGGCATTAAACTATTTAAATGTGCAGTGTGTCTTATGCTTGGTAATTTTTTCATGATCTGTTTTTGATGTAATACAGTCTAACTAAAATCTTTGTCTTGCAGATCTGAATACAGCCGTATGTCCTCCACCAGCAGTGAGTATCACTTTGAGATTTTCTATATTGTATTTTCTATTCTTCTGCTTGCTAATATTTGTCAGCATCAACCTGGTGTTTTTTATGGAGTTCAGTTTGACACAGTAAAGTCCCTGTTCCTTCTCTTCTTGGATCTATGTCCATAAACATTATAGAATTAAACTGATTAAATATTTATGACCAAAATACAAGCCATGTGTAAAGCCATAAATATTGAAGCTCACAAGAATGCAAGACAAAACGAGAACAAAATGTGTAGACACTGTGTGGCCAGTATGAATAGGCCCTCCAGCCAAAGGGGTTTGCAGTGATGAATGTCATTAGAGCTGAGAAGTGCAGGAATAATTGAATGTTCGTGGTAAACTGATGCTAACAAAGCACTTCAGAGCAAGTTTTAATTTGATTTCAAGGATGATAGGTGCTCTAGTAAGTGTCAAAAGTTTTCTAGATATTTACAATAGCCAGTTGAATGTCAAGTTGTCCAGCTGACAAAAGATGGAGTCTAGTGTCTGGATTATTTTTTCTTTATTTTTCACTAATGCAAAATGGGTTTTTTGTTTGTTTGTTTGTTTTTGTTTTTTTGTTTTTTTTTTTTTAAAGGAACAAGAAGCACCTTTGCAGTCCTTCTACTCACTTCAACCGTTTCCTTAGCTGTCAGACATACTGCATCCACAGCACTTTGAAATGCAATAATGCTTATTCATGCATGCCTACTGGTATCTCTCTCTTGTCAAAGTGCAAAGTTTTGCCTGTCTCCCTGATTCACACATAGATGTGAGCTTTATTTATGCCAAGCACATCAGAAATTCATAGATGACAAATTGTGTTTTGAATCTGGGTCTTCAAACACCATGAAAATCAGAGGGGAAGAAAGCTGTCAGTTTTTTCTCATTCACACATTCTGGCTGAAGCGTGGAGAGGGTTATTTTCTATCTCCCATGGTCTTCAGCGAAGGGCTTTTATTGATTTCAACAAGAGCTGGATCAGACAGTTTTTGTAATGTCTGGCTCCTGAGCTGATACGACTAGCAGGGAACTTGCTGCCTTTCCTCCATCTGTGCAGCGTGTGTGTGTGTGTGTGTGTCTGAGAAGGAGAGAATTTAGTGCTACTTTTTCCAAAATTCTGCTGTTTAAACAGATTTCTGGATTCCCACTGTCAGACTTTTTTTTTTTTTTTTTTTTAATGATTGAGAGACAAAATCCAGGCAGTCAACTTCCCTGTGATAGTAAAAGCATATTGGATTTCACTGGTTACACCAGCTGTGCGCCCCACCACTCCCTCAGCTCACCATTTTGGATGATGGCTTGAGGAATATGCTGCCAACTCCCTCCTCTTTTTGGGTGATGACTCATAATTATTTGCCTAATAGAGACAGATAAGTTCAGAAGACAAGCTGTAAGTGAAGTATTTCTCATCTAAATGTTTGGTTTGGATCCCTTACCAACTTTGTATGATTGTTGCATGTTTGCAAAAAAAGGTAACAAATTACATTTTTAAGTTGGAGTTTTGTTTGTTTGGTTACTTTTTTTTAAGGATTTTGTTTGTTTGTTTTTCATTAAATATGCTGTTTCCAAGGGGATTTTTTTGTTGTGTGGCAGCTACAGTGTGTCATGTGGTCACCTCAGTGTCTCCCTGGCCATGCTGTCCAATACATGTGGGGATTGCAGTTGTGTTTCAACACCAGCAATTTGTTAGTACAAAAAGATACTATAATTCCAGCAAAGGCACACGAGTTCAGGAGGAAGGACAGTCTCCTTTCTCTTTTCTGCTTCCAAGGCAAATTATACTGATACAGCTTCACAAGTAGCAGTATTTAACTCTGCCTTTTGAGGGGTTTGTGTGGTTGGTTTGGTCAGACAGTGCAAGAGTAGCAGAAACAGCTACATAAAAGAATTTCAGTAAAATAGAAATACTTTCATGTCAGAGGCTGGTAGTCAGTGGGTACATAATGTGTTGAAAGAAAACATTATTGAGGAAGATATATTTGGAATAAAAGGTGATTTGGACCTCTTAATTTCTTTGGGGAAAGATTCAACAAGTGATATCATTCGCGGTACAGAAATCAGTCTAATCAATGATGATGTTGGGCCCTAACATCATCATGAAGTAAGCTGTTGTAAATTAAGAGGCAAACAATCTCTATTATCTACGGCTGCTTCACCTGAAGCTCCTGTTCTAATAAAATTGACTTTATCTAAACCAGTAGGATTACAAGCTAATTTGATTTTGGAAGGGCCTTATTTGGGTGTACCAATGAGGCTCTGATTTCAGTGTTTAATAAATGAATACTCTTCTGAATTTCTGGGTGAACTCCACTGGACAACAGTTTTCCACAGACATGCTAAGAATAGGTTATGAAGCATTTAGCAGGTAAATTAACTACGGCTGCCTATATCACAACAACTGAACAAAGTTCAGGACTCTGCTCCAGTGCAAAGGTGTGCAGTAACCCTGCACCCCCAAATCAGAAGTAGAATCTCATTGGCTGCTCTGCAACAGTGGAAGAATCATTCTGTATGTGTGTTTATTTCTAATACTTTTTTCCCCTAAGCATATGGCAGCAGTTATCATGTATTACTTCAGCCGTTCAAAGCCCTGCCTGGTGGATTGGTTGGACCTTGGGTCTTAAGTGACATCTCATTTCTTTTCTTCTTTGCCATTGTGTCCCAGCTTCAAATAACTAAAAAATGCTTTTTAGTGGCAACATTCATCTAGCATTTGTGGGTTTGTGCAGCAACTAATTTGGGAAAGAGTACCACAACTTGCAGAATATGAGTATTTCTGCAAAGAAAATGCAGCAACTATCTGCTCTCCGGGCTCTGGCTGTTGTCAGGGTGACTGTGTGACACTTTGCCTTTTCTTATTGAATAGAGCAAAAAAGCCACACAAATCTCTCTACTGGATGCTACATTTTGAAGTATTACAGCTTTCAAAGGTTTAGTAGTGTGATTTCAGTGAAGAGAAATGCTAATTTTTTCCCCTAAATTCTGGTGTCATTTGTGCCTTTGTTCTTTAGGAGGAAGTGTGCTTTGTTGTATTAAGATGTTTTGCTTATTGGTGTGCTCTTCTTTAATCTAGGAAATACATTAACCCTCTTTTTGCTCATATTTTTAATTACCTTTTCAATTACAGTTTTCAATTACCACTAGGGATCTCTAATCCTATGTGAAAGAGAATTGGGCCAGGCACTTTGCACTCACAGAAGAGACCTTTACCTGAAGTGCTTAATACCAAAACATAAAGACCATAGGTGGCATTTGGATACAGACAGTTGGAATCACAAAGAAATAATTAATTAGTATTGGTTAGCACAATAAGCAAAAGTCTCTGTACATCATTTTAATTATCTTCTGATTGCTTTGAGCTATGTTTTTCAGGGATGATTTCTGACCAGGGAGTTTTGCTGGAGGCTGTTTATTACCTCCTCTGCATAATCTTTGCATTTATGATAATAACTCTTCAGAAAGACACAAACCAGAAGTAAACGTTTTGAAGCAGGACTTTTGTGATTTGTAACATTCACAAAAGACGAGAGGAAAGGGCCTCAAATTGCACCAGGGGAAGTTTATATTAGATATTAGGAAAAATTTCTTCACTGGAAGTGTGGTCAGGTGTTGGAACAGGCTGCTTAGGGGACTGGTGGCGTCACCATCCCTGGAAAATTCAAAAGACGGGTGGATGTGGCCCTTGGTTTAGTGGTGAACATGGAAGGGCTGGGTGAATGATTGGACACGGTGATTGTAAAGGTATTTTGTAACCTTCATGTTTCTGTGAATTGAAATATTCTGTACCTGGTCAGGTACAGAATAACCAGGTTGTCTTGGAAATAATTGTGGAATTGAGGGATTTTATTTATTTTCTGTTTTTTGCTAGCCTGGATACACATTTGTACTGGTCCAGCTAAGATGTTGAATGAAACATAAAAATGATCCTATGGGATAAGATACACATTTGTGGAGCAGCTTAGAGCATTTGAAGTAACAAAATGCTGTAGCATGCGGTTGTTTATATTGTTCTTCTCAATGAGATAAAGGGCTTGTCACTCACCTGCTTTAAATTTGGAAAGTTGATAATTCACGTTCCACTGCTCCCCTGCCTTTCTTTTAGCAGCCAGGAAACAATTGAGTCCTTCTGGGGTGTTTTTAGGTTGTCCATATTCTTCTGGTGGTAAACCTAAGAGCTGGGATATTAAAATTTTATTTCCGTGTGTACATACCCATGTTCCTAACCCATGGAATTTCACCTACTTTCTGGTTCTAATAATTGAACACAAGAAAGTTTATTTTGGCAGATTTAAAATATGTGGGTTAGTGAGCATGGTTTTTTTTTTAAAAAAACAAAACAAAACAAAACAAAACAAAAAAATAAAATAAAAAAACAAACAAACAAACAAAACAAAACACAACAAAATTCTGTCTGATATTCTGTTCCTATGCCAGTATAAATTCAGATCTTTGTTTTGGGATTTGGGCAATGTTTGGTCAACATTTTGTCAGAGTCGTCTGCTTCAGCTCCCTGGGCTGTGACCCTGTGGGAAGTCCACACTAGAGCAGGCTCCTGCCAGAACCTCCAGACCTTTGGAGGGAGGAACCCACAATGGAACAGGTTTGCTGGCAGGACTTGTGACCCTGTGGGGGACCCATGCTGGAGCAACTTGTTCCTAAAGCACTGCACCCTGTGAAAAGGGGCCCCCACTGGAGCAGTTCATGAAGAACTGCAGCCTGTAGAAAGGACTTATGTTAGAAAAGTTCACAGAGCGCTGTCTCCCATGGGAGGAATTCCACACAGGAGCAGGGGAAGGACGCCTCTCCCTGGAGAGGAAGCAGCAGCAGAAATGATGTGATGAACAGACTGTAACCCCCATTCTCCCTCCCTCTGTGCCAGTGGAGGGGAGGAGGTAGAGAATGGGGAATAAAGTTAAGCCCAGAAAGGAAGGAGGGGTGGGGGTAGATGTTTTTAAGATATGTTTTGCTTCTCATTATCCTACTTTGATTTGGATAGGTAGTAAATTCAACTAATTCCCCCAAATCAAGTCAGTTTTGCTTGTGACAGTAACTGGTGACTGATCTTTCCCTGTTCTTTAACTCACAAACCTTTCATTATATTTTCTCTCCCCTGCCCAGCTGAGGTGGGGAGTGACAGAGCAGCTTTGGTGGGCACCCAGCATCCAGCCAGGGTCAAACCACCACAAGATGACTCGTTAAAAGAGCATACAGAGAAATGGCTTCCTGTCATTTTTGTATAAATTGAAAATGTGTCTGTCTTCAATGAACTGTTAAAGATTATGAAAACTGACCAGAAGCAGGAAGGGTTGTGGGTTTGATTTGAGCTTTGAAAAAGCTGTCACAAAGCTTGAATTTCATAATATAATTGCGTACATTTTTTTAGGTTGGTTCTAACTAATTCTGACCCAGGCACTGCTGGACTGGTTATTTTCTAAGGCTATTTCTCCAAACAATGTGATTTAATGAGTGTAAGGATATAATTATGTTCTTTTATTGCTATACAAAGATATACTGTAGCTTATATTGTTTCTTATTTCCATAGAGAACTGAGATGCATTTATAATGGCTGGCAATGAGCTGTATTAAATAGAATGGTAAAAACAATTTACAGTGGGCTTGCCAGCATTATGCTGCATTTCCTGAAGGTGTTATTATAAAAGAAAGACTAATTAAAGTATGACAAAAAAATGCCAGAGGAAATTGGGCCCAAATCATGTAGAGTCTTAGCCTGCAGCATCTGTCAGTGTTGCAAATTCAGGTGTTCTATATAGTAGCAAAATCTGAAGTGTCAGCTCCTGTGGAAAATATATCTGTAAAATAAAATACATCTTCTGCATGTCTTGCCAAGCCTGTGTTATACTGCCAGGTATAAAGAACAATGCTGCTTCCCACTGTGGCTGGGTGAAGAAGGAAAATGTAATTGTTACATGCCATCTATCAGTCTTTGGCTGTGCAAAATATCTTTATGTAGCTGCTTGTCATCAAATTCCACCATGATGAAGGACCAAATGCTTGCATACAGGACAGTGAAGTATAGTACTGAACCACAGAAAGTGAAGGTTGTAAGGCAACTCTGGAGATGAGGTACAGTTGTGTGCAAGGACATGCATAAAAGAACAAGTAAATTCAAATCAAAGCTAGATTTGATTTTTGCATGCCAAATGTGTGGCATTGACCACAAACATGCTGTTCCCCTTGTGATGACTGAAGTTCCTGTTTGAATTTGTACGTCTTGGAGTCACCCATATCTCTCTGTTTTTTGTAAAATTCAGATTTTCACTCTTTGGGATCATTTAGCATGCACCAATCTGTGTGTCCCATGATCAAATTGCTTCCTACTGGCTTTATGCTAGCATAGCATTTCAGTATCAGAGGGATGTACATGTACCCTAAAGAGTAACTGGACCAGAGCTATCAAAACATTGTTTTCAGTTGTTTTGTATAGTCTTTTCTGGCCATATCCAGTCAAGGTTTTTTTCTGTCATATAGATGCAGCTATATCAAACTAGACTAGTTATTAAAAAAAGGATAATGTGTATGGATGACAATCTGAATGTTTTTCTAGCTTCTTTTTTAAGCGCACGTAGTCATAATCAAAACCTTATAACCAAATATATCCTTTTTTTTAATTTTTTTATTAACAGGCATGATTCAGAAACATAGGAAATCTTTGATAGACTGAGCTATTGAGTGCCATACAGTTCTAGTAAAAACTTACAGGAAATATTTCAGAGAAAGTTAAATTGGATTATTTGGTGATGTGGGTTAAATTTCCCTCTGTGGAAGTGTTACTGCTGCTGTCCCAGAAAACCGCAAGGAACTAGGGTGTTTTACCCTGAGAAATGGGTTGCAAGAAAGATCTTGGCATTCTGAGTTCAGCTGGTACAGTGATGAGAATGATCTGGAAATTGTTGCAATGTCTGGCTGAATTGTTAAAGCCCAAAGAGGGAAACTAAAAAGATAAATTTGTCCAATGGCAACTTCTGACTCAGAGGCACTAGTTGGGGTAGAACAGGAAAAGCCATCTGAGTCACTGAGTCAAATATCAAAACACTTGTGAAGGCTGAAGCTATTAAGGCAGTTTCTACTAAATGTGCACTGTTTGGACAATGCTAACAATTAGTTTCCTCATTTATGACCACAGAGCATTATCATGGTGTATTTCCTTTAATTTGAACTTTTAAAAATAAATAAATAATGTTTGTTTATGCAAGCTCACTGGTGAGCTGGGACATTTGGTAACTGGTGTGTGCCGCATTCTAGAGCAGTAGATGTCCTCTGCCTGCCTCGTGTTTGTTGGTACAACATACTTGTTGATTAGTAGTTTAGGAGGAAAAATAGCATCTTTAATTTCTAGAAGGTTCATGAAATGTTTACCAGGTGACTCCTGACTTCATTACATGGGACCAGGATGAAGCACCGATGACAAAGCATGCTTTCTACTCCTGCTTCCCTTTTCCATCAGATGGTATGAGGTAGATATTTTGAGCCACACACTGCTGTCGGCTGAAAGGTCTATGAGATTCAAGCTAATTTGCCACTACTGTCAAGTCCAAATGGGTCCTTTGCCATAATGATAATATTGTTCATTGTGTACAGAGTCACAAACATGGAAATGCTTGACTGTGCCTCAGGGTTTGATCCCATATTTCCTTTAGACATATCTTGAGTGTAGATTTATTTTTTTGGGGGGGGGAGGGGCTTCTGCCTGCCCTCTGGCTTTTTTCTGCCATTTCTTTGTGATACCAGGAAGATTTTTGCAGAAGCGCAAACTGATTAAAAGAAAAAGTCTGCCTGAAAATTAACATTTTTAGCCAAAACAGTTTTCTGACTGTCACCAGAAGATACAATCCTTATTACTCCTGGTCTGAGGGCTTCTTTTCAGTAGGTTGAGCAAACTATTTCAACTTGCATCTAGACCTGACACGTGGGAAGCACTGGAAACACTTAGCTGGGAATAGCAGGGGAAGACTGCCAGCAGTAAAGTCTTAAATTGTTTTAAGCCTGTCATAAAATCACACTCTCAGTTAACTAGAGTACATTGTGTGCGGTATGGAGCTCATTGTTGGACCAAATTTGTTAGCTGCTCAAGTGTACAATGTTTTTTGGGGTTCTTTTAAAGGCAGTGCTCTTTCTGCCCTTTTATAAAAACATATTTTTGAAAATCTCAGCTTTACGTAGGAGTCAAATTTTAAGAAAACACAATGCCTACAATCAAAGGACTTTTAAAAGTGTGGTGTTGGATGGAGTTTGTACAGCTTTTGATTTACTGGTGGTTGCTGATGGGAGTTTTACTGAGTTGCTACACATTGCTACTCTGTATAGAATCTGGTATTTATACCAAAAATCTGTGTCTGGGTCCTTGCCAAGTACAATGATCCTTGTCTTTCTTTAGTAAGATTGTATGATTGGGAAGGACATATATCTTTGCAAATCTTTACTCTTCTAAAGTGGAAATCTGCAGCTATTTGGAATACTGCATCCTCTGTTTCAATTTCAGGCCCTCTTCTCTCCCTTCCCACGCCTAAAAAGTGAGGCAATTTTGTTTCGGTTTGGTTTTTTTATTTGTTTGGTTGATTTTTTTTATTCTACATACAATATAAAATAACAATAAATTTAATGTCATGGTTGAACATTTATAATAATGCACCTTATTTCTCCTCTGGACTGAATTTAGCAGCAATATGGGCTGTTACATGATATCCGAGGTCTTACCCTGATGGCCCAGGCTTGTTCATGCCAGCATCACCAAACTTACTTGGGCAAATCCTCCAAGCAGCAGCTCACCATGGTGCTTCAGTTCCCCACTCAGGGTTCTCTGATTACTGTTTCTTCTTCTGTGTTTCTGAAAGTCACAGAATGGCAATTGCAAACTGTTTTCCACAGATCGGGAAGACTTTTCAGGGTGTCAAAATTAATTTACCTTTCTGTTTCTCTTGTGGGTGGTAGATCCCCTGTGAGAATTAATCTCTGTGTGATGAAGCCATTTAGGCCCTAGATAGGCAAATGGACGTGGATTGTGGCTTTTGAGTGAAGACAGCTGTAGCAGTAAAGACAGTTTGAGGATGCCAAATCATGTGAATCTATTTTATGGCGTGGATCCAGTGCCGACTGAAACATCAAGACAGCTCTCAAATTGTGGTGAACTGTGTGGGAGGGAAGAGGAAATTACAGCAGTTTATGTCCAGGAGAATATCTGTAGAGGTGTATGAGTACACCAGTGTTTTGGGGTTCTTGCTTTTCAGCAAGTTAGTAGCTTTGTCTGTGGTTGAGAAGAGTATTGAGGGTTTCAGTGCTCTCTAGATGATAAGTAGATGATAAAGTTGTTGGCTTTTTAAATTGAAATTTTTTGGTTTTTTCTAATATTGCTGTTGCTATTGTAACATAAGGTGCCAGCAGCATATTTTGAGGGAGAACACCAGGCAGCAAGAATAAAGGAACTCATGGAGAAGACCACAGTGTTGGCAGAAAAATTCTTATATTGAGGAGGTGTTTGTGAGAAATTGCCAAGCAGTTTACTTCCTTGTAACCATGATGTGAAAGCACCCACTGTAGGTTCCTAAGTTTGTCTACATGAAGATCTAGTGCGCAGTCTTCTTGGAATTGGGAGTCTTTTTTTTTTTTTGCTGTATACTTAATATACAGTAAGCACAGCCTCTCCTTTGACATTCCTACAGTGTCCATAAAGCCTAGGTAGAATACATAGGCACAGTAAAAAGGTTGTGAGCCAGGGATGTGGGCTTACACAGCCAGAAGCACAATATGGCATTCTCATCCCTTTTTTTTAAGCCTGTCTCTGAAGGGAAACATGATGTGAACATGCATCATCTTTCTTCACAGACACACTAACCTCCTACAGGTTTCATTGGAACTGAATGAAAGGCAGTGGGACAAGCTTTACTCTATGGAGAAAAAAGACTCTAATTTGAGTCCAAGTTACCTCTTTTCCTACCCTACAGCTGGACAGTCAGCCCACAGGCAACATACACATCGTTTTGTACCAAGCATGAACTGTGTCTTGGCTGTCAGGTGGTTAGGGGATAAGTGACAAGGCTGTAGTACTGTGAATGAAGAGATGACCAAATGGGGACTGAGAACGTATCTGTGACCTAAGGAGTGACTCTGACTCTTTGCCTTCCTATGAACAGTCAGCAGCCTGACTAAAGGAGCCAAAGAAGTTGGTTTTTAAGGATGTAATGGAAGATACGATAATCACATAGTTCAAGAGCTTTTCTTCCATAACACATCACAGAAACACTTTGCATTTGTTGACAAAGAGTCCAGCAAGATAAGATACTAGAACAAGAACGATCTTCAAGATATGCACATAGGCCCACAACTACTCTCTGTTTTAACTGCATAGATGAGCTGTCCAACATGGAAGTGTGCACACTGGAGAGTGACAGGTCTTATCTGAAGGTTTGAGTCTGTCTCTCACTTTGGGCTACAAAGGGAGCCCAGTACAGCTAGCCTCCTACTGGAGGGACATCTTTCAGTACTTAACTTGCCCTAGGATCACTCTGCGCCCCAATAATTGTGATTCCTGTGAAGAACATCGGGGCCATATGGCTCTGAAGAGGGATGAGGCAGCAATCTTGGCACCATAGGCCATATGACTGCAAATGGGAGAGTGAGCATCAGAGTGCTGTTGCATGATCAACGTAGAATGTGTAGCCACACAAGTGCCCTGACCAACAGAAGGGAGTGGGCAGGAACTCATGGAGAGGTGAAGAATGTGAGATGAAGTGAGATGGCCTCTTTCAGCAGCAGGTTAAGTTCATCATACAGTTACCCTTAGGCAGGTCAGGGGAAGGTAACTTGTGGGGGAGGGATGATAATTCACTGGAGCTGCAGCACAGTGGGAAGTTTCAGTTATAGCTGCACTGTATACATTGCCTTTGCTTGATCATGCAGGGCCTCTGTGGGCATTGTCAGTATTTTTATAAGATTCATTCCCTCAGGGTTGGTTGCATGCTGTACACTACGGGCAATGACACCTTGTAATACTGTTCATATTAATGTACGAGAAGAGGCTTTTTATCTTCATCAGACAGACAAGGGACTTCATTTTTGAGCTTCAGTTTTGCTCTACTCTTGTTGTTGTTGTAAAGCAACCGGAGGAGCAGACTGACCATTTTGCTGTGCTTGTTTGCACTGGTCTGTTGTGCGTGGTCTATGCTACCTTAGTACAGATGGAGGAGTGAGCATCCTGACACCATTGTCTCCATCATAGAACACTTAACTGCAGCTCCTTAGGAAAAGGTTGCTCTGAGGGGAGTGTGAAAGAGGTTTTTGCTCTTGGCACTGTGCTATGCGTAATATCCCCATTCTTATTGCTTCTGAACATCCTTCATCAGTTTGAGGTGGTGTGCAAAGCAGGGCGTGTTGAGAAGCACAGTATCTGGCAGCCCTGCATTTGTCAGATGCTATTAAACAACAGGGAAAGAGAATGGAGGAACTGATGAATCCATCACATTCTGCTTGTTCAAAAGATTATTGATGCTGCATAATTCATCAGAGCATGACCTAACAGTGGGTTCTGCTGCCAGAGGTGTCTAGTTCCTGCTTCAGTTGCAGCTGCCCATAAATGATGCTCCTTGTTTATGAAAATAACCCCTGTCTTTTGTTTGTCCATGAGCCTTTCAATTAGTACACCTAACATGGTCAGTCTTGCCTTGGAATTGGTTAAAATGTGAAGGTTCTGTTAATTGAGAAATGCTACCATTTTGTCTTTTCTTTGTGTTTTGGAATGTGATTGAAGTAGGAAAATATGGACCTTTTTTCCAACAGAAATCCTGGGAAATTTCAATTGGAAATATTATAATGCTTTCTTTCTGACATTATTTATGCGGTGTTTGGGGTTCTTTTACATCCCCACAGTTGAAATATTTTGATTGATTCACAATTTTTAAAAAATATGCTGACCTGTTATGTTCAATTTTGAATTATTTCATGACTTCCTGATAGCAATTACATCTTAATAATGAAGTACTGCTGGATGGGAGCTGCAGTTCAGAAGCTTGGCACATTCACCCTGACCCTCTCCTATTGCCTGATTTACATCTCTGGTACTACGTCATGCAATTTAGTTGAATGAGGCCTGAAATCTTATTGCTTGATGTAGCAATAAAGGAATCTGGTCTGTACAGCATAAGACGTGTTCAGGTGTTGGTTCCCATGAAGCAGCATGCTGCAGTGGAAAAATGGAAATCAGTGTTTCAATGTTCAGACTCTCAATGCAATATTGCAGGTCAGCAAAAAAGAAAAAGTCAAGTATTTTTAGGTTGGATGTTTCCTCTGAGTTTCCTGACTAGAAGATTGAATATATAGGTGACTAGAAAATTGAAAATAACTGCCAGAGTTTGGAAATTCTTTTTCCCATGCACAAACTGGGGTCAGGAACCAGTCTGCCTAACATCTTTCTTCGTTACAAACTCAATCCTAGCTCTCATACTTACCAGGTTTGCCTAACCCTCTAAATAACTCCTCATTAAATATCTCATGGGGAAACAGAGAGGTCTTTAGGTTCATATCTTGTTGCACCAAAAGGGTTAGGAGAGACATTTCAGGGAGACAGGTACTTAAATCCTTCCTGAGCTCTGCTATGGGCTGAGTTTAGGCTGCTGGAGAAGGGTGGAAAATCAGACTGCTGAAGGTGACTTCTCCAGTAATAAGAAAGGGGTTGAAACACTGCCCCTAGAAAGGCTGATCTTTGTTCAGGGCAGCTCCAGGGGATATGCAACCTGGGACTGTAAATGAGGGACCAGACTGTCAGAGTTTTACTGGAGCAGCTGTGCAAGAGAGTCAGGGCCAAAAAAATAAATGAAAGAGGGAGACTTCTCTAACCTAGGACTTTGCAGGTGACATGGAAGAAAACTCTGGGAACATTTGTCTCTTGTGTGGTTTAATGTTAAATGCATACGTGCTCCAGGAAGGAATGTTAGCTCCTGTTCCCCATATTTGCGGATGAATCTAGCTGCTTCCCAGCTGCTGGTGCTGCTGACCTAACATTACACCCACTTGTACCTGCTTTGGCAGCAACAACAGTGTTATCTGAATCATTTTGGCATCTCTCAGGGGTGGTCACTGCCCCCTCAACCCACCCTAAGGGAGCAGAGCACTTAACCCATTGCTTCCCACTTCACCAATGGGTATTTGTTTCATCAAGTCATGGAGTCATATAATCATTTAGGTTGAAAGAGACCTCTAAGATCACTGGGTCCAACCATTAACCGAGCACTGCCAAGCCCACCACTAAATCATGTCC
This sequence comes from Formicarius rufipectus, assembly GCA_013399695.1. Classification (NCBI taxonomy): domain Eukaryota; kingdom Metazoa; phylum Chordata; class Aves; order Passeriformes; family Formicariidae; genus Formicarius; species Formicarius rufipectus. Next base: position 153,500 of record VXAU01000820.1, on the reverse strand, counting down.
CCAGATGCCACATCTATGCATCTTTTAAATAGCTACAGGTATGGTGACTCAACTACTTCCCTGGCAGCCTGTTCCAAAGCTTGACAATGCTTTTGGTGAAGCAGTTGTTCCTAATAACTAATCTAATCCTCCACTGGTGCAACTTGAGGTCATTCCCTCTTGTCCTATTGCTTATTACCTGTGAGAGGAGACCAACCCCTTACTACAACCTTCTTTCAGGTAGTTGTTAGAGAGCAATAAGGTACCCCCTGAGCCTCCTTTCCTCCAGGCTAAAAGAAACCCAGCTCCATTAACTGCTCCTCCTAAGACCTGTTCTCTACACCTTTCACCAACCCTTGTTGTCATTGCCACCCAACTGGGCACCTCTGGATGCCAAGAAGGTTGTCCTCTGCAGGCGCTGCCATTCCCTACATGGGGAGGGAGGAGACAAAGAATGAGGAAGGCAAGATCATCCTCCACAGGTTTTTCAGAGGTGGCTGCCTCTCTCCATGTGTGCAGCAGGAGATATAGGCAATTGAGATAGACAGAGAAGTACCTGTCCTGTCTGTCTCCAAGACAAGGCAGCTTCAATTTCAGAGAAGTCATACCAAAATAAGGTAGCTGACACAGACACATTTGACAGGACCCGCTGCTTCTTGTCAGAATGTCTTTCTGATGAAAAGATTGTGGTTTCTGGTCAGGGAGAGGAGGGAGGGAAGAACCACAAAGACTGCCATTCTACTTTGCAGGACTTTCTTTTATCTCTGCTCAGCAATATTGGATCAGTAAGAAAATAAAAATAATACGTAGAGAAGGACCCATACAAAGCTCAATCATAAAATATCAGGCCACTCTCCTCTTCCAGCTTTAGGACATTGGGTGTGACAGCCCCATGGCATTTGGGCTGACTGCTTTAACCTCTCATGAGTGGTTAATAATACGTAACAGAGGAGTGAAAAATTTGGAATTGTAAAATGCTCTCTCAATCCTGGTAATAATTACCTCTTAGAGAAGTTAGTGCTTTGCCAACTCAAAGAGAACTAATCCCCTTCTGTCATAGGAAGAGAAAAAATGTAACAGCTATGAGAACTGTGAAGCTTATTTTCAAATAGATGCCTCAGCATTTTGATATTTTCTGTGGGATTAACTAGTAACACAGGAAGGCAAATACATATGCAGAGCTTTCATTTGCTTCTGTAACAATTTGCCGGGGGCAAATTGAACTATGTCATGAGAAATAGTGTTGTTTCCCATCCTTCCTTGTCAGACGACGCAAATAGACTTGTTAGTAACATAGAAACAATTTGCAACTGAAAGTCAGGTCAGGGAAAGTTTCTACTTGCCTCATATTTCTGCTTTTCTAAAGTTTCTGCTTTTCTTACCCAAATAGAAAGGTCTGCCTGCCATTTTAGAAACACAAAAGCCATATAATGAAAGGTGCAAAAGCATTGCTTAAAAGCATAACATAAAACAGAGCTGAAGCTCTTTCTCTACTGATCTGTTACACTTTTTTTGCCCTTCAGATTAGTTGTTTCTAGGTAAAGAAAAAAAAAGGAGGAAAAAAACGGTGATTTGCCCTGTTCTGTGTATAACCCTAGCTCCTCACGATGGCTTTGTGCTGTGCCTCTGAGGCTGGTTCTACAAGCATCTGGTGCTGATGGACACAGGCAGCGATGGCTGCAGAATACTAATGATGGCACTGGTTCCCATAAGGCTCCACTTTTGAAAAATGCTTTAGCCATTCAGTGTCCATGCACCATGCTGAGCAACAGGAGGGAAGAAAAGCTGTGCTCAGGGACTTTTTTCAATGCAGAGCAAGGAGGCGGCAGCAACGATGTTGTGCCCAGGCTTCTTTCAGAGTTGCAGTCATTTATATGCATAAATATCAAGCTTGTCACTTGTTGCAGGCTTTGATAGCATTTGTGTAACAAAGGAATCAGAGGGAGAAAAGAACTGAACATCTTCTATTCCAGTCTTAGAAAATGAATGACTGCGTAGCTATGGTGATTACTTTCTTTCAGGTTTTATTAGATCACTGTCCTCTGCCAATTTGTTTTCCTTCCTGTCCTGCTGTCCCATGTAAAGGACCATGAGAGGACCTCCCCCCATGTCCCACTTTGTTTTTCTTCCATGCTGTGACTACCCACATGAGATATGTCAGAGTATTGTCTAGTAGTAATGATTGCTACGGCAAAACCTTTTGCCACATACTGGCACAGTTTTTCTTTTTGCTTCAATTTTTTCTTCTGTTAGCCATCTGACAAAGTCACTCCACATCCCTGATTTCACACAGAGATACAAGAACTCTGCTGTAATTGCATTTTTGATTACCTATTTGATTTTTCTTTATCTCCCCTAGGCAAGATGCATGCTTGCTGTTTTGCTCTGCATACCATATTTTCTGCAGCTTCAAATTGAGGCTGATGGTACGTTTACTGTTCATCTCTGTCTGGGAAGTTATGCAGTTGCATCTAGATTTTCTCTGGGTCTTACAGCTATTCTGTGTTGAAAGATAGCTAAAATACACTACTCATGCTTTTCCATTAAAGCAATTGGTGAAGTATCACAGGAATGTTATTCTGACGCCAGGAGGGAGGAGGGAGAGGTTTGTACTGATTGCTAATAGGAGGGGAAATAGCCTTTGAGACAATCCCCCTATTAAATGTGGTCTGCACAATTAAAAGCTTGGGAAGGCTTTCTAAGGTTTCGCACATTTAGGCTTTGTGCCCAGGCTCAGGGTCTCAGACATGGAGGTGGTTTCAGAACACTACACAAGGGGAACCATTTCAGTAAAAATATCAAGGTTACATGACTAATTTATTAAACTGTCTTGGATCACCATGCACATGCATCTTTATTGGCATGCAACTCCAGCAGAGCAGAAGTAACAATTTCTCCCCAGCCCTCCAACCAGCCACTGCTCTCCTTCTGAGCTATCAAAGAGGTTTCAGGGACAAACAATAGATAGGGCCCCTGTGAACATTGCCAAGGCTAACTAGAAGTTTCTTTTTTCCCCTAAGTGCAATTTTTTTGTGCTTCCTTCTTTTATGAGTCTTCCCTAATCTTATAAAAACCTTGAAGCAGTAGTATTATAGTCTTGATAGTCTAAAGATAAAAACAGTGGAGGATTTGTTGAGACAAGTAATATATTTTCCTAAAGAAGGGCTTGTGTGCCTTAAGGCTTCTCTGCATTTTTTTTTTTTTTCACAACTGTATCACTTGGTGTAATAAAAGATATTACCTTCCCCTACAAACTTGGCTTTACTTATTAGTTTCCTCCAGGACACAAAACACTCTTAAGTGGGTGTAAAATGCCAATGTCAGGAGTTCAGTGGAGTGATTTCTATGCCCAAAGACAATTGGCACAAATTAAAACAAGGTGGGATGAACATTGTCCACCCCCTCCCTTTCACTGCCACTCTACATCAGTATTTTTGTCTTTCCTACCTCTTGGCTACATGAAGCAGCTCTTTTCTAACACAGACATGCACATTGAGTAACATCTTTTGGATGCTACTTGAGCAGAAACAGCAACTTGCATGATACACTTGATACAACTTCTCTGCCTTCTGACTGTGTTCTTGGTTGCTGTATCTCCTTTATTTACTACAGGTGAGCTTGAAAGAGATGAAAAAAAAAATAAAAAATAGCCCACTGTGACTGAGTAGACTATTTCTCCTTTAAGGATTACTAAGTGTTGACAGCTTGGTTACAAATCTTAAAAGGATTATTTTTATATATATTTCAGGTGAAATTTCTGTGGAAGGCATACAAGACCCGTTCCTTGTTAGTGTACATATTATCACAGACCCAGGTGAATCCAAGCCTCTTCAGCATGCCATCGATAAGCTTCTAGCCTGGATCCATCCAGACCTCCAACTGTTCCGAGTCTCAGAAAGACGAGTGCCCAAGAAGCACAGGAAGCCTGTAAAGGTTGATATTTCTCAGCCAGCCCTTGCTGTCATTCTGTTTCTGCAGGAGGAATATGGAGAAGAACCAATCTTGCAGCTCCATGAAACCTTCCAGCGGCCACCTTGGCATTACCACCACACAGAGCTAATGCATGGGAAGTTCCTCCCTTACATGCCATGCAGCCAAGACTTCTACACTTTGGCTCCAGAGACTCCTCTGTGGGCCATTCGCCCAGTGCACTACGGGAAAGAAATGATCCGCTTCACCATATACTGCAGAAACGAGAACTTTGTGGACATTTTGAAATTGTATGAGTTAATATTGAAAAGACCAGTATGTCAGAAAAAAGCGGACTTCTGTGTTTTTCCTGTCTATTCTAACATGGAAATAGACATTCAGTTTTCTTTAAAAAAACTTCCAAAGGGCCAGGTGCCAATGGCAACAGAGTCAGCAGTGCTGGAGTTCAGAGTAAAAGATGTAGGGCAACTTGTGCCTCTCTTGCCCAACCCTTGCAGCCCCATCAGCGAAGGCAGGTGGCAGACAGAAGACCATGATGGAAATAGGATCCTTTTGCAGGTAAGTTCAGTACACAGGGAAACAGCAGCACATTTCTTAGGTTTGTGCAGGAAAGCTTAACCTGCAATGACTGACAGAAAAATTGCCTTTTTTTTTTACTTTGGCTCTATCTTAGGAGAAAGAGCCAGGACAGTACTGCTACACAAAGAATTTGAAACCCCTTGCTGTGTGCATAACTAATCAGAAAAGCAGTGACTGATACCACCCAGGTACCAGTCAACCTCAGTTTATGCTAAGAGTGATATGAGATGAGGTAGCTGTTTTAAAAAACAAGGAGGGAAGGAATTATGAGCCTGGCTGGAGGAACGATGGCTGTTCAGTGTAGTTTTATAAGAAATATGGGCACAGAAATGACAGAGAGTTTTAAAATAGCCCTCAGTTACAAGGTTTTTATGGAAGACAAGCAGAATTCCTGATGGTACTCATTATATTCTAGCATCACTGGGTGACATATTGCATCTCTCTTTTGCACAGTGATTATCAGAATGAAGAGAGAGGTGATGAAGGAAAAGAAATGCACTCTGAAGAGCAGCCTAAGAGAGACATTCCCAAAGGCTGCCTTTTAAACTTATCTCAAGTGCTCGTAACCAAATCCTGAAAGAGAGTTTTATTTGTTAAGACATCTCTAGGCACCTTATCTGGGCAATGTATCAACATGCTCTGCTTCACTACACCCCATCCAGGAGGGATAAAAGGATAACAAGCAGAAAGCTTTTAAAAACTGCCTGCTCTGCAGAGAGGGTATCTGTGGCAATCCAGAGCCAGGTTACTGTGCATTCTTGCAGTACTTACATTCTAATCAAACCCTCACCTTTGAAAGACTGCTGTTCAGATTTCAAAGGGTATTTTTTTGGAGTGAATTGCATTCATGGGGCTTCTCCAATTGTTTGACCTTGTTTCTCTGGAAGAAGCATTAGGGATGACATCCACCATACAGACCTCCCAACATGCAGAGCAGTACATGCACCGCCCTGTAGCACAGTGCCTCAGGGTTTGCAGAAAAACCAGGTACACGGGGTATCTGTGCTCTGGTGAGTCACATCCAAGTGGTAGTGAAACCTTTCAGTGCTGCTTTGCAGGCGCCACCCTCAGAGAAACCCCATACCAGAGCTGAATAAAACACATACAGGGCTAGGGAGGGCAGCCTCCCTGCCCATCTGGCAAGACAGTAACCAATCTGTTGGGGTTACTGATTGCACTGTAGGCATATCTGTGTTAGTCTGAGATAACTTGTAAACTGAAGCTGACAAGAGTCATAATGAAACTTATACACAGCAACCATAATCACATATGTCCCCTTTTCCCTGTCCTTTCTCAGGAAGTTTCTGCTATGTAATATAACTTTGATTTATGAGATCTCACACTGGTTTCAAGTAAATTGAAGCATGAAGTTAAAAAAAAACCAACACCAAAACACAAAACATAGAACTTCTAAATCAGGCTTTTGATATAAAATCAAATTTTCCGAAGTAATGTATGCCAGGCAGTACAAAGGTAAAGACTTGCTGAGCAGCAGACTAAGGTAAACTCTGCAAAGAAAATCAAACTAAGATTTTAGCAATATGTATCAAAAGAGAAGAGCAAAAGCCTGTTAAGTGTGGCCTCCAAGTGCAATTGATTTTCGTTTCTGTTTTCGATGAGGATGATCCTTCTGACCAAGAGGGCAAAATGGCAAATGGGAGTGAAGGTACAGCCATAGAATTTATCACATTGAAATTGTGATGAAGTAAAGGAAGTTTAATATATGCAAAGTGGAAGGAAAACAGAGGCTTTGGATCTATGCAACTGTAAACTCATGCAAACAAGGTCTTGGTATATGGGTTTCAAGCAAGTCTGTACAATGAGAAGAGGAGCTCTACAGCTAAATCCAAGGGAAAATGTCCTGTTTGTACTCAGGTACCTACAAGCCACCAGTGCAACATGACCATGAAAAGTGCAGTCTCTGGTGTGTACCAGTGTTACTATCCCCTAAGAAATGTGGGAATTGTTTGCGCTGTTGCACAGGGTTCCAAGGGCCTCAACTGTCCTCAGCTCTGGACTCCAGAAAGGTGACTTCTGAAAGGTGAATATACTGGGAAGGGCTCTCTCCCCATGCAGAGGAATGGTGAGACTGTCTTACAAAGGGAAGCTGGAAGAGTAGGGTCATCTGAGCTCAGGCTGTGCTTGGAAAATAGATGAGAAGGTAAACAGCAGGAACAGGAAAAGGCTGTTTCACTAAATGATTGTTCTGCCACAGGAACAGAAAACTGTCAGTAAATAGATCTTAGTTGGCCATTGTACAAACTGGTGGCTAACTACATAACAGCCACCTAGTAAGTGAAAGCGGGTTAATAATTTATGGCAGAATGGTCAGTTAGGGAGAAGGAAATGATGGAACACTGGTGGTACAAAGCACTGGATTTTGTGATCCATGAACTCCTAATATTCTTTTAATTCTTTCTAAATTCAAAGCAATTATAATATCTACCTTTGAAACTAACAGGACTGCACTTTGCCTTCTTACAGAGAGCTGCTATTAATGATATTATCCATGTCACGGCATTGGTGATAGCTTTTTCTTCTTTCCAGTTATATGAACTCAAACAGTGACTTCCAAGTATTTTTCAGTCTGCACATCTGTTGGTACTTAGTAGTCATCAGAAATTTTTGCTTACTTTATACAGATGCCGCACCTTTTTACAAACTGAAATTAAAATAAACCCAAAAATGGTAGATTTGCATCCCTATTAAATTGCAGGCAGTGTTTGAAGTTTGAATATACCTCTGTGATTAGGCTAAGAAGATGTGACCTCTGTGTTTTTCTTGGTGTCCTTACAGGCACTTGGATACTTGCCAGCTGGATTGATCCATGTTCTTAATCCATTTTGCAAATGCAATTATCAAGGGGCTTAGATAAAGTCAGTGCAAGAGAAAACAAAGTTATTCATGGGTACGATAAATCTGTTTAATGCCACAGAAACTATTCCTTCATTTGCAAGGAAGCCCATCAGAATTATTCTGTCACAGTAACTTTTCTACATTGGCAAATTAGCTCCAAGGGTGCAGCTATATAACAACTGAGGCAAAGGGTAAGCTTCAGCTGGCTGTAGCAGGAGCAAGGCTTAAGAACATGATTGCATCCTGTGGGAAGACACCCACACTGCTTCACCACTGCTAAGCCCAGAAGCAGGAACTCTGGGAAGCTCTTGTCAGAGCAGTGGGAAGAATATGTAAATAGTATAGCTAAGAGTTTACCATATACTGACATACTTAATATACTGCCAGATTTGTACGTCTTGTCCAGATTCTTGGCTGCCTCTGGGCATAATCCACACAGAGAAAGCTGAAGTGCTAATCAACTTGTGCTCCTGGCAGTGCAACATGGGAAGCAGGAAAGGTTAATAAGTGATTGGACTGTCTTGGCCATATGTGTTTGGGAAACAGAGGTAGTGAGCAGAGAGAAGAAAGTGCACAGATGGCTTCTTTAAATGATGAGAATAACTTTGGGTAGGGTGGGAAAAATAAAATAATGTTTTGGCAAAATTTCCTAGCTACTCTGTGTGGGGTGGAGTATGCAAACATACTCAGGAGGAAGGCGGACAACAGTGTATGAGTATTTCACCTACGTAGTGACTCAGTGCTTAAGCATATGATCTACTGCTTTTTTATATGCCAAAGGGTACCTGGCCCACCCAGAAAAGACATCCAGGCAGATTAGACTCAGACCTACAGGAAGGCTCTGCCTTCCTGGAATGCCAGACAGTCACCCTAGGAGATACCAGCATAGATCAAACACCTCGGGTTGGACATCTGATTCACCGTGTAATAACCAATTTCTGGCTGAAATCTGCTCCCCTCGACCCTCCTCAACACCAGAAAGTAAACAACATTGCCAAGACAAGTAAAAATCCTAAGAAATATATGGTTTGTTACCATGCTGTGGTAGTCCTGCCTGAAACAAAATAGTCAGATCTGTCATTGTAAGCCAGTTATTGTGCTAATGAACCTGTGTAGTTTGTGAATTGGCTGTTTTCTGACTAGTGTTGCTTTATAAAGCATCATTGAAATAACAGTGCAAATGTAAACTGATCACAGCTTCTAGGTAGAGGGCTTTTTTTTTTTTAGCTGATTTGCTGAATTAATCAGCCAGTGTTCCCATCTGTACCAGGCAAATGTAATCTTGAGTAGAGAAGCTGTATAATCATGTATTTATGTCTTTTAGGAAAAGAAGTACTACCTTCTTATAGAGTGTCAAAGATTGGCCATAAATGAAGCAAAGAGCTGCGACAAGAGGACTCAGACAATGCAGAAAATACCTTGTCTTAGATATATGGGCAGTGTGGGTGGGCGTTACTGACCTGATGCGGTCAAAATAATGCCCAGATATGAGGTTCGGACGAAGCTTTTCCTCTCCCAGCCCCAACTGAGACTTAAAGAAACATTTTACTGTCCTCTGCAGCATAAGGGTTGGTTTGCCCCTCAACCTTATCTTGGCTAAGCAGAAGCAAATTTTGGAGGCTCAGTCCACTTATTTTTCCGTGTAGGTTTAGGACTCAGATCAGTGTGGTCATGGTTGCATTTGCTTCAGCTGACACACCAAACCCTTCCAGACCTCTCCTGGCTCTGCCATAAAGCAGTGTTTCTTCTTCCCCTACTTTCCAGTTTGGGTGCCTTGATGTTCATCCAGAATTTGTATGACCCTGATAAAACATTCTAGGACCATTAGTCAATCTGCTACCATTTTAGGTGTGGGCCTTGGGCTTTGTGGCACCTCTGTCATGCCCCTGATGGAAGCATACAGCTATTTAGTGTCCTGAAAATTGAAATGCTTTTGTCTGCCTGAAGCGTCAGCCGGCTCTGCAAAAAAAATGACTTAAATTATTTTTGAAATTATTAACAAAAGGTCAGACTGGACAATAAGTGTACACCTGTAGTCTTAAATGCAGTTAAATCATGTCATCCCTGTTACTCAAAGCATTATCAAGAACCGATTCTGGGAGATAAAGAAAACACAGACAACTACATTCTGGAGTCACTACAATTAAGTAAAAGAGGAAAGAGAAAAAAAGAGCAACTAAACCAGAATCAGAGAAGGCAAAAAGACAAAAACAGGCAAAAAAATGGCACTTTTGCAGAGAACAGTTTAGTCTGCAGGAAGGAAAATGGAGATGAGAGAAGAGCTTCAAGCTTGCTTGAATTACTAGTGCAGAAAGAGCAAAACTGAATACAAAGAGAAAGAACGACAAGGAGAACATCCACTTGCACAGGTTGCCCAGAGAAATTGTGGATGCCCCATCCCTGGATGGGGCTTTGAGCAACATGGTGTAGTGGAAGGTGTCCCTGCCGACAGTGTGGGGAGTTGAAACTAGACAATCTTTAAGGTCTCTTCTGATCCAAACCATTCTTTGACGTCTGGCAAGCAAGGATATGTACAGGGCACCTTTACAAAAATTATGTTTAGTTTCTTTAGAAACTGGTGAAAAGGACAGACTTTTGGAGCAGTAATTGACACAGTCAAGGGAGGTGCCTTAAGCTGATCTAATTAATCTGTAAGTCTAATACTAGTCTCCTGTTTTTAAAAAAATTTAACTCAATTTTTCCTTTCACTTTTGTGACATAAGTGTTTGGTTCCCTTAATGCTAATGACTGGTTTGTGAAGGAGCACAGTGAATCAGTCAATAACTCAAACAGGAAGAGATTTTTTAGTTGGGTTTTTTTCCTTCAAACTAAGGTAATTTATTTTTTCCATTAGTGCAGTTATGTTTCATGGCATACTAGGATCTCTATGACTCTACATGCACAACAAAAACTCTTGAGAATGAAAATATTCTATGTTATGAAACACCCACCTTTTCTACTGTTGTAAATGCGTTACAAGCCACTTCTCATCGTATTCCATTTTGCATTAAATTTGTGCATTTTGCCTTTTGACATCCTGTGCTTCTGAATACATTTTTTCAAGTTAGACTTATTATAGTGATACTGAAGACTAACCTTTGCCATTTTTTCTTGTGTTGATTTTTTTTTTCTGGATCAATCCTGCTGGTTTTAATACAATTAAACAAGCACCATTGCATTCCTGTTGAGCAAGGCAGGCAAAATCTGGACTCGAGATGGTGATGTCATTGCTGTGCTGGCTGGGTCCTGACCTCAGCAGAGCCTTGCTGGCAGTTCTTAATACAGATAATACTTCAGGAGATCTCTATCTGCTCTCTTAAAAAGCAGATAACTTAAAATAGACTGCAGGAACACTCATGGATTTTCTTTTTTTTTGTTAGGTCCAGGCAGCCCAAGGCGAAAGTGCATTTCTGCAAGGTTCACTACAAGTTGTTTATGGCAGTCCCGGATATACATCATGAAATTCTTCTGCAGCCCATTGTAAAACACAAAGACTCTAAATCTCTCCAGGCTTCACAAAGATATGTGCAGAGATTATAAATGAGCAGCAGATTAGCGCCAGATGAAAAAATCTGTTCTGTTAGATAGCTAATCTGTTCAGTCAATTTGTAGCTGGGTTTGTAGCACATCTTTGTGGTAAGGTCTGACTAATCTATCTCCCTGTATTCGGAATTTCAGTCTAAATCAAAGTGTCACTTTGGATCATCTCTTTGTCCTTTCAGATGACTGACTCCCTCTCTGTCATCTCCATGCTGCTTGTGCCTGTTGCAGGCAGCATGACTGTACCAGGCATGGTTCTGCCAGGATGCAGAGATGTAATGAGCAATGCTTAGAGCACACTGTGAGAGGGATGAAGATGAGGACTTGAAAAGAATTCACAAAATTAAAGAATATACTACTGTTTGCAAAACCAGTGGCAGGCTTAAGGAGGTGGGAGAAGCCTCCAAGTACTAAACAGGAGCAATCACATGAACACCCAGGCTGCATGCAGCACTCAATGTGCCATGCCAGGGTGGCACAAGGGAGCACAGTCAATGGCCTTGGCACAGGACTAGAAGCTAGTCTTGCCTGAGTTTTAATCCCAGCTAAATCATTGAATCCTCTCTGTGATCTCTGACAAGTTAGAGAATGTAGATATAGAAAAGTCTTATTAGTCCACATAATCCAGTTCTCTACAATATAGGATTAGCCTGTAATCTTTATTCACTAGTATTTCATGAGATGGAGCTTCTGATGCACTACCTGTAGTACAGTTACGCAGTTTGGTATTCTCACAGCCAGGAAAGTCTTCAGTCTTATTGCTTTAAGATGGAAGTATTAAAATAATATCTCCCTATTATTTCCTTCTTTCGCCCATATAATATAGAGCAGCATTGGAAAATAAGTCTGCTAAGTCTTAACTATCTAAAAAAAATATTGAGGTAAGCAATTTCTCCTATAAAAAGAGCTCCTCAGAAATAAGCTGTGCTCATGATGTTACTTGACCTGCCCTGCAGGCAGCCATCCTAAGCCAGGCTGTACTTGCCCCCTTCTCCTCAATCACCATTACCTCCTGCCAGGCCAATCGGGCTTGAGCAGAAGCTGTGACCCCGTATCAGGATTAACAGTAAATACCTTGTATAAAATGTAATGCCTCTCTGTGACTACAGAAACATTAAAAGAGCTAGGGAAAAAAGTTTACAGTAACAGAACTCTAAAGCCAATTTCTTACATAAAGTAGATTTTCTTGTTAGTTTTAGGCCAGATACTTAAAGCTGTTTGGTTGTTGGGGCAGTTTGTCCCTTCCAAGTGCTGCCACTTAGAAGTGCGTTTTCCCTTTCCTTTGAGTCTTTACTTTTTATCTGCATTTCAGTTAGGAGGTTCCTACACGATAGCAGTATTTTTATCAGGGGTGTCTCATCTCATTTCATCCATTTAGCCTGGTTCATATTGCCTTCTGGTTCACATGCTCTTAGGTGATGCCTGGGGTTAGCATTCTTTTGAGTCCTGGAAATTTGGTTGCACTTGCAGTCATTGTGTTGCATGTCTACAATCCAGAACTAACACAAGCGGGTTTAAACTGGAGGGTTTGGAAAGAATAGAAATACCTTAAGCTGTTCTTGTGTCCGTGCTTTATGCCCAAAATGATTAAGATTTTACCTGTGTTAATAAATTACATGTGCCCAGGAACGTTTGCAGGCACTGAAATCCCTGATATGGAGTGGCCTGTGCATGTGCTTGCCAGCCAGGCAGGACACAGCAGATACATACAATTACACAACTGAACTGGACCAGCTATCTCTTAGTAATAATAAGCTGAGAGACCAATTTAAATTCCTTTTTCTTTGGAACACGTCAGAAGTTGTGTCACTAAATAAGAAATTATTACCATCATCTAAATACATGAGACTTTTGTTAGTGTGCAGAATGCCTCCTCTATACACCAAAGCAAAATAAACGCATGGGAATAATCTCTACAGGATTTGGTTCAGCTCCAGATTGTAGACACCTAAAATTGATGTCTGCCTCCAGGTGTTTTTATATCAGCTACAATTTGTGTTTTCACTGTAGTTGATGAGTATGTACTTTGTGCAGCTCAAAGACATGGAAAGCAATACAGCTAACCAGACACAAGAATTTTTTCAGGGAAAGCTGAATTGCTTTCCATACTCCATTGGTTGTATTAACTGGACAACTAAATCCTGCTCAGGATGCCTGTGGGCTCTGCCTTATATATGTGTTGACAGGTGGTATGGTCTGCACAAGGTAAAGGTGAGGCTTTTCCACTGCCCACAGAACTCTCCGCAGTGCAAGTACAGATCTGTACCCAAAAGCCTTATGTTTTCGGGTACAGTTTTGTCTGAGTTGTTAGCAGTGGATGCTTTGTTTCTTTGATCTGCCAAATTATCAACTAAGTCTGCAAAATCACAAGAATAGCATAAAAACAAGCCATGGTGAGAAAATCCATGATTTTCTCTCTTAGAGGTAGAAGTGTTCTGGAGGTGCTTCTGTTGATTCACCAAGCATGGTGGTTGAGTTCAAGTAGCATGTCTGGTAACAGAGCTGCTGCAGAGATAAAAATAGTACCTTCAGTTAATGCAAACAAAATATAATGAGGAGTGTTTTCTTGGACAGACCCATCAAAAGAGTTCAGTGATCTGGTTGTGTACTTTCAGCATGTCCTTTTCTTATTTCTGGGTTATCCAAAAATTGTCTTCATTTAAGAAGCAGCTGGTATTGTCTTCATGGACACAAGCCTTTTTTCATGCTGAGTAGTTTTTAAACAAACTAGCTTATGTATTGCCTAAATAAAATAATGTGTGTAGAGGTCTAAAGTAGCTTCTGGCCAATGTTATATTGGCAATTGACTCATTTTATTTGATTAATTTATACTCAATTTCTTAACTTCTTCATTAATTCATTTAATCATGGCATTAAGGAAAACAACTTACTATGTTACACAGAAATAGGTTATGATTTAACATGTGCTGTCACAGAATATATATACATATAGTGTGTGTATATGTGTATATATATTAATCTACAACATCTAAGCGAACTTTTGTGGTTTGACTGTCCTGTAAATCTCTAGCTAAGTGATCATGAAAGAGCAAAACATATTTTGCAGATGTGAAAATCCTTTTTGGCCCCTAAAATCACTTCAGGAAAAAACAGAAGATGGTTAGGACAGATCTAGGTCACTAAGACAATGTGACATGCACTAGCAAGATGTTAAAAGCAGCAATGTATGGAGTTCTTTTAAAGACAAGGGATACAAAAGACCTCCTTTGTTGTCAGGTCTGAAGCCTTTCTGTCATGTCATATAATCTCTTCGGTAAAATGAACAAGCTCCCTGTTTATCCATTAGTCACCCCAGAAGACTCTTCCCCTGTTATTAGTTTGTGGTTCGGTTTTTTAATAAATAGTTCATTGCATTTTTTTTATCCGTGGCTCCATTTTTATCAGTTCAAATTTATTCTTTTTCACATAGGCATGATTTGAGTCATGTGCAGCATTCTGGATGAGGCCTTAGCAGTGTTGTCCACAGTGCATTAAGACTCTTTTAACTCCCTTGAGCCTGCCCCATATCATGTTGTCGCAGCCGTGTCGCTTTAAAGCACATAGTGATCAGCATATCCAGTTATTTCTTTCTCTTCTGTTGTTTCCAACTGACAAGTCCCATAACTGAGATTATTGTTTATTTTCAAGAGTATTATCTTGCGCTTTGTCCCATTAGTTTCTCTCCCTTTTGGGACAGAGATAAAGCATTTTGTATTATGCGAGAAATTCCAGTAAGAAAAATTTAACCTTTTGAAAGGTGAACTTCTGAAAGCCTCACTGAAATAAGTGGGATGATGAAACATAGTTCAGTTCATCAGTGTCTAATGCTGTAGGAAAGCTTCTTGGCCTGCAGCTACTTCTTGAGAAGGATATTGGCTCCCCATTTGTCACAGCTGCTTCTCCCGTTCAAATGTTTGAGTATCTGACATGTAGACAACAGAGTCCTGCCCTAGGACTGAGATTCAGGTTCAGATTCAGATCATAACCATCAGTTTAGGTCTTCAGTCTAGGTGTCTACAAGCAAATTATATGTCTGTGCATAATGTCACTAAGAGCTCGTTAATAGAGCAAGTGGGTTCTATGGTGCACTCCTCAGCTAACCAGATGTGAAAGAGAAAATGTGAAAGAGTTGAAAGAAGTAGTAAATTTCCATTGCAAAGACAGAGAATGAGCTTTCTTCTGAAGGCTTTTTTTGGTATTTCAGAGGGGAAAACCAAAAAAACACAGTAAGGAAGAAATGAGAAATTATAATTATGGTAACATGCATCTTCATTTTTGTTCTTCAGGTGTCCACTAAGACAGTAATGTTGAAAGACAGAATATGATTTATCTGAACAAGTCAATAAGAAGTGAGAATTTAAAGCTAGTGTAATTCAGCCCCCAAGGCAGAGCTTCGCTACCGTTTATTCTTGTTGTCTTCAAGGCTCGTCATGTAAATATTTGGGATTTTGGCAGGGTGGTTTCTCTTTGTTACTGAAGTGAAACATTTGCTGCAAGCATACTGACTGAAGTCTGCTTCGTAATTATTTGCAGTAACAACTCAGCAGCGGAGACTTTATGGTTGTAAAACTGCCAATTCTGTATTAATGTGATCTTCTTTTCTCCCTCTCCTGGCTGCAGCAAGCACGCAGTTGGTGCAGGAAGTCTGAAAAGCAGAACAAGCAACCGTATCCATCTGTGTCAACAGATTCCCACTTCACCACTCTGCCAGCCTTTCTTCCTCAGAGCCACCGATCTGTCTGTGAACAACCACAAGGAATGGGTCAAAATAAGGTACATCACACAAACAGCCTTGGTCATTATGTGGGTTTCTCCCAGCAGGACTTGAGACACAGTGATGGAGGAGACTTCACACGCAGATCCAGCAATGCCTCCAGTATTTCATGGTCATTTCAACGAAGCAAGTCTCTGTTCTGTTTGCCCACAGTGAGCTCCTCTTCAGCATCAGAGACATCTCATTTCAGTGAACCATTTCATTTTTTAAATACTGGCTCGACTGCAACCAGGTTAAAAACATGGAAATGCAGCCCCAAGCTTAACATTGACGACTTGGAGGGTGCCCAAGAGACTGATGTTGATACAGGGATGAAGCTGTCCTTCTCAGACCTGTCTGTGGTTTCTGCATACTCTGCCCCTAATGGATTTTGCAGTGAGTTGGAAGACTCTCTTCCCCCACAGAAACAAACTGTCTGTAAGACTAAGCAGGTGGCCACTAGTACAAGGCCTGTGTCTGCCATGTGCAATACTTCTGAGTCAGTTGATGGTTCACTGCCTTATCTTTCTGAATGGTCTTCCAGCTCTTTCACAGCAGCATCTCTCACCAAGCATCACAAACAGTCCTTGAGAGCAGCTCCATGTTCTGTGGATGATCGTGTTTGCCCAGCTTCACCAGTTAACGAAGAAGAATTTTACATCTGAGGTTTCTCTGTCTTACACCTCCCAGGGCAAACAGGTTCTAGTTGTGAATAACAGCAGTGGGACCACCTTGAGCATACAGAAGTTTCCTCATTGAGGAGAAGGTGATGCAGCAGAGTGCTAAATATTTGAAGAAAATACCTTGAGCCCTCTGAGATGGGTATTCCCAACCTAGGTACAGTAAAGCTGTCTGAGCCTGTACATTTGTGCTGGAGGAGAAGATCAGCACAGAGGCTTTTCCACAGCACTGGAAGGTGGATATTTCCTGTGGTGATGAAGGAAATGCCAGAAGCAACATGTAGTATTCCATTTTAATTTGGCAGAAAAAGAGATTAATTTGTGCTATCAAGCTGCTTCAATATTCCTGAGAAATTCCTTGAACTCAAGAAAGATGGCAGAAGAGAGGGATCTTACTCCCTTTCACAGGTTCCAAAGGCAGCTCTAAGCACGGTGGGTTTCAGCATCTCAAGTAGAGTCAGACAAGAGGTTTCCTGTGAGGAAACACACCGTTCCTTCTAACCTCTGAGACCTGACAGTGGTGAAGAGGGGGAGAATCACAGAATCATCAAGGGTGGAAGAGATCCTCAAGATTGTCTAGTCCAAGTGTCAACCCAGCACTACCATAATCACCCCTTAATCATATCCCCAAGTGCCACATTCAGTTGCCTCTTGAACACTTCCAGAGACTGACTCCAGGAACTCCCCAGTCAACTTATTCCAATGTCTAACCACTCTTTCAGTGAAATTTTTTTTTCTGATACCTAATCTGAACCTCTTTTGGTGGGGGAGGTTCATTTCTACTCATCCTTGCAATTGAGACATGACAGAAGAAATAGACCCCCACCTCACTACAACCTTCTTTCAGTTGTACAGAGCCATGAAGTACCCCCTGAGCCTCCTTTTCTCCAGGCTAAACAGCCCAAATTCCTCAGGAGACTTGTGGTCTAGGCCCCTCACCAAATCCACTGCCCTTCTCTGGACTTATTCCAGCACCTCAATGTCTTTCTTGTAGTGAGGGGCCCAAAACAACACAGGATTTTGAAGTGTGGCCTTACTAGTGCTGAGTAAAGTGGGACAATTACTTTTCTGGTCCTGCTGACCACACTATTCCTGATACAGGCCAGGATGCCATAGGCCTGCTGGCTCATATCCGTCTGTCTGTCAAACAGCATCCCTCAGTCCCTTTTTGCAGAGCAGCTCTCAGCCTGTAGTGCTGCGTGGGGTTATTGTGACCCAAGTCCAGAACCCAGCACTTGGTTTACATTATTGAACCTCATACTGTTGTCCTCAGTCAGTTGATCCAGTCTGTCAAGATCTCTCTGTAGAGCTTTCCTACCCTCCAGCAGATCAACACTCCTGCCCAACGTGGTGTTGTCAGTGAACTGACTGAAAATACACTCAATCCTCTCATACAGATCATCAGTGAAGATGTGAAACATGACTGGTCCTAATACTGAGTCTTGAGGAACACCAGTCGCCAGCTGGATTTATTTCCATTCACCACCACTCTCTGGGTGCAGCCATCCAGATAGGTTTTTACCCAGCAAAGAATGTACCTGTCCAAGCCATGAGTAGCCAATTTTTTCAGGAGGATGCTGTGGGAGATGGTGTCAAACACTTTTCTGAAATCTAGATAGACAGCATCCACAGTCTGCCCCTCATTTGCTAAGTGAGTCACTTTGTCGTAGAAGGAGATCAAGTTGGTCAAGCAGGACCTACTTTTCATAACCCCATGCTGGCTGGGCCTGATCCCCTGATTGTCCTGCATGTGCCGTGTGATGGCACTCAGGATGATCTGCTCCATGACATTCCCTGGTACGAAAGGTCAGGCTGACAGACCTGTAGTTCCCCAGATCATCCTCCCAACCCTTGTAGATGGGCATTACATTTGTTAATTTACAGTCAGATGGAACTTCTGCTGTTAACCAGGACTGCTTGTAAGTGATTGAAAGTGGTTTGGCAAGCTTTTTGCCAACTCACTTAATACTCTCGAGTGCATCCCATCTAGGCCCATAGATGTCTGGTTGGGACAGCAGGTCACTAATCCTTTCCTCATGGATTATTTGGGTTTCATTCTGCTCCCTGACTTCAACTTCCAGCTCCGGTAGCTGGGTGTCCTGAAGGAAACTGGTTTTGGCACTAAAGACTGAGGCAAAGGAGACATTAAGTACCTCAGCCTTTTCCTCATTCCCTGACACTTTGCTACCCTCTGCATCCAGCAAAGGATGGAGACTCTCCTTACCCCTCCTTTTGCTGCTAATGTATTTATAGAAATTTTTTTGAAGAAGCTTCACTGCTTCCTCAGGGAAGAGGAAGCTCCACTGTATCTGTGACAGACCAGGATGTGGAAAGTGCCAAAAAGGAAACCTTAGGGAACATTTTCAATACCCCCATCCAAAACGCCCTTCATTTCCAGTTGGAAGGAGCCATCTGGGCTGCTCTCTGAACCACTTGGGTAGACAGTGGTAACCCAAGTATACGTTTACTACTTCCAACTTGGGCAATACAGAGCTTATCTTTTTTCAACAAAAAACAAGAAAGATAACCCAGCATTTTTGTGTGTTGCTACACCATTAGGCCCAAATATATGACAACTCCTGATTTTTTTGAAGGCTTTCTGTTAAAATATAATTGATGCAGAAACTTACTATCCATATTCCCACTTCCAGCATACTTTTGTCTGGATAAAACATATTTCTTCTCAAATGCTTCTCTCCAAAGGGAAAACAAGTAAAATTTTACTGGCTTTCAAAAGACGTTTTTTAAATATACATTATTGATAACCTATTTTTCTCTGGTTAATTTTGTATTTTAAAAAGAAGCATACGTAAAAAGCTAGGTACCTTCTCCAGGATTTAAGTCACATAAACAGATTTTATGCCACACGTTCTGAAAAGTTACATTTTTGGCAGGGAAGTATCACTGATCGCAGTTCTGGTCTAGCGACTGAGAAGATGATGATGTTAAAATGTGTGTATATAATGCTGGATGTAGCCTATATACAGGTGTGGATGCTGAAGAACTACCATGAGGGCATTATGGTGTGTGGAATAAAAACTGATTTTTGGAGAAAAATGTTTTCTATATTACTAGGTTATTTTAATCAAAATAATTGCTGCTTGGGGGGGAGGGGGAAGAAAAAAAACCAGTGAAAAAGCACATATACTCTAAATAATAGTTACAAAGAATGGAACAGCTCCCCTGGCCCGTTATAAGTAAGTGCACAGTTTTTATAAACAATTTGGGAAGCAATTTTATAAACAATTTGCACAGTTTTTATAAACAATTTGGGAAGAAAACCTTGGGGAAACTGAGTACAGGTTTATAGCGGAGAAGGAGGAATTCGAATAAACCTGCACCCCCAGTGCAGAAGAGACCAGAGGGATACTTGAGAGTCAGGATGCTACTCCTCAAGGCTTTTTCCTTTTGCTATTTTCTCCACACAGGGTGAAAGGCATCAGGCTGAAGTCCAAGTTTCCCCTCTTTGAGATGCTATCATAGCACGTACTAGGGGTAGACTTTGTCTTTGGTGCTAAACACAATGAATAAATAGGAAAATCTACTCAAACTCGAAGAGCGCAGAAGATTATCAGCCTTCTCCTGCCCTTTAAAACTAAGTTTAGTGCATTTTTGTGTCAGCTGTTCTCTTTCTGGGACCAAAAATAGCACTAATGAAGGATTTGTCATGGTGTGTGTGTGTTTACCTGCTCTATTCTCCTTCAGAGCCCACACAGTCTTTCCTCTGACTTTCATGACCTTTAGATCAAATTTCCTCCAGAACATGGTAAACCTGATTTATCTAAAGTCCCTGTTCCATGTTATTGTTTGTACCCTGCCAAAATACACTGTGAAGTCAGGCTAGCCACTTTTTTCCATCAGCTTGCAATTCACATACAAGCAGTGATGCCTAGGACAGTCAGGCTCCACAGTTTTAAACTTAGCCTTCATTATTTTCTGTCATATTCACAGTAGAAAAAAAAATTATGAAATAGCATTATATATTTATTGGACAGACATTTTATCAATACTAGCTCCTTCCAGATATGACAACCAACAGGATAAATTTGATTCAAATCTGTTAAAAATTTTAGCATTCCTTATTTGAAATAGTAAATAAAAAGAGCCTTTTCACAATATTTTAATAATACAGATAACATTTTATCTGAACATGAAATAAAAAACTCATTTGATCTGATGTAGCTCTCTCATCCTGGCACCATGCCAACACACTCAAACTCTTGACAAAAGCTGATTGGGGTTTTTGATGAAGAGGAAGCTTTGAAACTCCTTTTCACCTAGGACATGCCTCTAGAAAGAGTTCAGCACATCTGGAGGCTGTCGCCTGATGTGGCAGGAAGCATCAGGACTGAAGATCTACAAAGAAGTACAGGGTAGTTCAAGTGTCAGTCCTGAGGTTCATGTGTGGTATTAATCTAAAACTGCAAGCATTTCACCTCCAGATTTTACCACATTAATCCTAATGGGAAGAAAACCAAATGAGTCTCTGCAGACTGAATTTATGCTGTCTCCACTGGTTCTGTCTCCCAAGTATTTCTGTTCTGTGTACTGATACATAGGTAAAAATTAAAGTTTTATTTGTTTACATTGATGGTGCTTGTAACCAAATTTTGTAAAAAAGAGTGTCCTCCTTTCAGGAAGACAGAGGTGATAGTGTACAGAAAATTTTATCTATTACAAAAAGCCAGATTATGAAGTGTGTTTCACTGAAGGTAGGCTTCATTAATTCTCTTCCAAATATTTAAGAAGGGACTCATCTCTTCAGAGAGTTGAATATGCATATATTTCATGGCATTTACTTATTGTTTTTGCTACCCTCTGCATCATGTCCTTTAAGAACTGCACATTTTCCCTAAGTTTCCCCTTCCTCACCTCAGAATGCATTGTTTCTGTGAATTAAAATAGAGATGAAAAGTCAATTGTACTTAATCTTCTGTGTGTTCATTTATGAAGTATTGCAGACTCACATAGTATTTTAACTAGGTTTCAAAAATGACTGCAGTGCCACAAGCCCTACAGCTTTTGGCAGTGTGTGTCAGCAGGATAATTACAAAATAAACATAGCAGAAGTATTTTCGTGTTGGACTCAGCTTTGCCTCTGCAGACTGGGTCTTTTGATTCTCATTGTGGGATTGTAAATCATCTGCTCCAGTAAAGTCAAATGATAAAATAGGAGCTATGACACATATTGGTAATCTTGCATGCCTAAATCCCATCTCGGTTTGTTTGATGTACATTGGTCTTCCTAATAGTCCTTCCCTCTTTTTTCCATAAGTTGTGTGGTGTTATCTATTACACATTTCTTTATTTTCCCCATGGGACATGTCTGCATGTCAACATTATGTTGTATATGCAAAGCTGGGTAGATTTGTCTTTGTTTAGTTTTTATGGTTTTATGGTTTAACATTGTGGGTTTTATATATATTTGTATGTTGCTTATAGAGTTGTAGAAACATTTGGAATCGGAAGAGGCCTCTGGAGGTTGTCGAGTCCAAAGTGTCTGCTGAAAGCTGGCACAAAGCTGTTCAAGCATCAAAGCTTTGGAGTTAAATCAAGTTCTTCAGGACCTTGGTCTGGTTTGAAAATATCCAAAGGTGGAAATTTTGCAGTGTCTCTGGGCAGTGTGTGCAGTGCTTAACTACTGTAATGGTGAAGAATTACTTCCTAACATGCAGTTAGAATTTGCTACATTCAAAACTGTGGTCTTTCCCTCTTGTTGTTTCACTGTGTACCCCTGAGAAATTTTGTCTCCGTCTTCTCTGTAATCCCCTATTAGTTTTAGCCTGTTCTTCCACAACATATGCTCTAGCTCCCAGACCATGTGAATTCTCTCCTGTTTGTCAATATTTCTCTACTACCAAGGAGCCCAAAACTGTACATAGCCCTATGGATGTGGTTAGACAAGTATTTGGTAGGCAGGATGAATAATTTGTGTTGACCTGATGGCAATTTCCTTGCTTATATGACTCAGTGTGCTGTTAGCCTTCTCACTGCAAGGGTGCCCTGCTTAATCATGTTCAACTTCCTGGTCACTGGGATCCCGAGATCTCTTTTTGCAGAGCTGCTCCCTAGCTAGTAGGTGCTTTAGCTTGTGCTGTCATAACAAGTTAGTCCATGCCAGCTGCAGTCTTATTTGCTTTTACTAAACTTAGTGCCATGATCTAGTAGACTAGGTGTTGTTAGTTCAAAGGTTGGACTCGATCTCAAAGGTCTTTTCCGACCTAGTCGATTCTGTGATTCTGTGGTTTTCATTGGCACCTTTCTCCATCTAGTAAAGGTTTCTATGAGTGATAGTCCCGCCTTTCAGTGTACCAGTCATGGCCCCCAGCTGGGGATCATCTGCTGACTTGTTGAGGGTGTTAGATGAAAATGTGCAGCATAAATGAAAACATTCATAGATGGGAATGTTAAGCAGCACTGTAACTGGAAAAAAAACAGTGTTGACCTCAGAAGAATGCTGGATACCATTTAGAATTTAAGCTGTTGTCCAGTGCCCTTTAAGCCTGACAATCCAGTCAGTTATTCACCCACGTTGTAGGCCACCCATCTAGTCCATGTTTCCTTGATTTGCCTACCAGGATTCTGTGAAGACTATGTTGAAAGCCTTGCTAAAGTCAAGGAAAATTAGATTCACTGTTCTTTCTCTATCCACCAAGGAAGTTTTTGAAGGTGGCAGTCAGTTGAATTTAATCTTGGTACAACATGCTGACTTTTCCAAATCACTGTCCTGTCCATCTTGAGTGTGGAAATGGCTTTGAGGATTTCTTGATAATCTTCCAGGGACTAAGAATAGACTGATGAGTCTGTAGTTCCTCAGATCATCCTTCTTGCCATTCTTGAAGTGGGCTGTGATATTTTCTTTCTTTCAGCCATCTGAAACTTCACCAGTCACCACAACCTTTCAAAATTGATAGAGGGCAGCTTCACAGTTACATAGGCTAATTTCTGTTGCACTGTCAGTGGTAGCCCATGCAGCCCCATGGATTTGTGTGTGTCCAGCTTACTGCATTCCTGACTCAGTCTTACAGTGTGATTACTAATTTTGTCTTCAAAACTTTGCTACTAGATACAGACACATGGCAGACCTAACAAAACGGTTTTTGAGTGAAGAACCTGTGAGTGATAACAGAGGTTTTTCCACTTGGTAAGTTTTACCAGTTACGGAAGACACAAACTGTTCTAGTCTGTCCTGGATCACTTTGCAGTTGTTCAAAGAAGGTTCTGTCTGTCTTCCCTTCTTGATTGAGTGGGTTGTAGGAGATTCCCACAACAATATCCCTTTTGTTAGCTTCTCCTGACCCATGAGGTCTTGACTTCCTCATCTCCTGTTCCCTTGCAAACATGCATGCATTCATGCCACTCAGTTGCTTAGAGCACAAACTTCATCATCATCTGCCACTCTTCCTTAAAAAACTGTGTCCAGCCATGACAGCTGTGGTTATGCAACAATCCTATCACATCTCTAAATCATCTGTTTTTACATCCTGGGAGTGCTGAGGTCTTTCAGGAGTGATTTTCAGGTTCAGCAGCTTGAGGATTGTCACTGGCCTTCCCGTCTACCCAACAGAATGGAGCCACCCAGGTGTTGGTAAGGCAATGCCACCTCAGAAAGGGCTTTGAAGCAGATTAAAACTGTGCATTTGTTAACTAACGAAGAAATCAGAATATTGGAACACATTGGTGTTTCCCTCTTTTCTGTTTTCTCTTTTGAAGATGAGAAGTCTTAATCCAGTTATTCATTCTTCGTAGGAAAACTATTCTGTGCTTTTATTCATTCTTTTTACCCCTTCTGCATAATTTTCCATTGTGCTGGGTGCTTTCTGAGCTAGAGGGTCCATAACCAGGCATAGGTTTTGGCGATGTAGGTATACTGTGGATGTACAGAATGACCTGAAGGTGTTTTCCATTTTTTTCTCTCTTCCTCTTATAATAATAGAACTTGCTGCTTTGGCTGCAGCTGAGAACTGAGCTACCCTTTTCATACATATTTGTATAGCAACATGGTCCAATTCCCAAGCAGAAAAAGTCAGTTGAGACCCCACTATCATGCATGTAAAATTAGATATTTTTTTAATGTAATTAATTTTAGAATTAGCTACACTGAATTTCTTCTATCTTTTTATTGCCCAGTTGCTCTCTACAGTGAGACTTTTCTGCAGCTTCCCCAGTTGTTCATCATCTTCACTGTCTTGGATGCTTAATAACCTCAACAAACTCCCATCTCACAAAGCCCCCCCCTTTTTGCAGGTTTAAGTCATGCTTAGCAATGTAAGCTTGAGTACAAATCCCTGCATGACTCCACTGCCAACCTCCTTCCACTGTCAGAAATGGCTATTTATTTCTACCTTCTGTTTCCTGCCTTTTAATCAGTTCTTTATTCACATAACCTTACCTCTTAAACCATCACAGCAGGGTTTCTTTAAGAGGCTTTGATGAAGGACTTTGGAAAACCGTTCTTAGCCATGCACCTATTTGTTGATGCCTTCTGAAGCCCCTAATAGATTTATGAGGTGTGATTTCCTTTTATAAAACCCTGTTGATGCTTCCAAAAAAAATCCTCAAATTATCTCTGTTCAGATAATGACCTGTCTCTCATCTGAACCTAAGTGACATTGGAATACAGAGCAATCCTCCCTGTGGCATTCTTTCCCAGCTTCCAGGATTCAGCATAGTTCAAATTGCTTAATTTACACGGAGTCCATACTTCCTGAGCCAAAATCTGCTCAGATCACTGTGTTACCAACTGCTACAATGTGTTACCAATGGATTTATCATCCTTCAATTTATCAGATTTCCTACCGAATCTCTTTTAATTCGTTGGGTTTCCGCAGCAGTTCAGGGCAATGAGCAGCACTGAATTCACTCCCTTCATGAGAGAATAGACACATTTATTTGCAACCTTCACCCAGATAATTTCACTGAGCACTCCTGTTCCAGGAGAAGTTAATAAAGGATCCTGAGCAATGTTGCCTCACTTACTGGGAAAGATTGTGTCCCTCTGAGCACAGGAACTAATGGGTGGTGAGGTAAATGGGGGGGGAAGTCAACTATTTGTTGTGGAAAGCCTTGCAGCCTTCCAAGGTGTAAGTTCTGTGGTGGGGTACATCTACAGTGATAAATGGAAGTGGGAGAGGGAACAGGTTCAGACATTGGATCATTGCATTGCTGCTTGTCTGTTTTGGGTCAAAACACTTCCTGGTGGTGCCCTTCACTCCAAGGACTGTTCCCACTATGGAGGAGGCTACATCAAGCCTTGGCCCCTCTGTCTCTAAAGTTGTCCCACTAGACTTTGCATCTTCCTGTCCTCCCATGTGCCCTTGGGCATGAAACTCAGCCTCTCAGGGTTGTGCTGTGTAAAACATCTCTCAATTGGACTGCAACGCAGTTCTCACTTCATTTCAGGTAACAACCTCCAGTGCAAAATGAGGTAATTGTGGTCTAGAGCTGAAAGGATCCTGCAGCAGTCCAGGAGAGAAGCGTCTAGTGACCAGTGGGACATTTCTGAAGTGTGGTCACATGTCAAGCAGTGCTAACCTGGCCTTAGAGGTGGAGAGCAGTACTCAGACTGCTTTTTTATGCAGTTTACAGATAGCCAGTGTTGCATTAGTTTGGCTGCAGAAAGGGCATCTAGAGTCTAAGGGAGCTTAGCAAGTGTAGCCTGGCTCTGCTGTGGCTTAGCCCCTTGCATTAAGCATGGTTGAGGTTTGCACCAGTTGTCCTTTTTAATCACTTTTCTCCTCAATATATGGTGCATAAAATGCAAAATAGCTTGGTAGGTGAGGCCATTAATCCGATCTACCTGTCATAAGTGAAAACTACTGACTTAATGAAACATAATGAAATGGTGATGGAAGCGGATTTAGCCAAAGCTAACTGGTCAGTAAGAGAAACACCCTGTTCCCAACTCTGTGGCGGCAGAGTGTCTGCATGGTGTGACGGGGATCACAGCAATGCAGTATGCTGGGTTTGTGTGCCTCGCTGGGAAGTCAACAGCCTGCAAAAGTTTCTAGTGCCATCTCGTGGTTCTCACGCACACGAGTGACGGCGCAAGGAGCTGCCAGTCCAGGTGGGTGACATCCGCGGGGCATGTGTCAGGGGACCCGCAGGCTCTGGCTCACTGCCGTCATGCGCTCGTACCCTCCGTGCCCTGTACTCCAGCCTAAGCTGCTGACACTGCCCGTGCTGTGCTCCCACCCTGCCGCTTTGCTTTATTGCCCTCCCTTCCATCACAAAGCTGGGGAACAGAATAACCAAAGGTTCACTGACCCAAAAGGCTCTGCTGTGTCCTTTCACTGCTCTGAAGCCACAGGTGAGGAAGCAACCAAAGCCCACAGGGTTGCACTTGGGATGGAGCCGAGCATCTGCTGCGAACAAGCCCTATGAGCACGACATGGTAAGCTGGCTGGATGTCACAAATTCCTCTATTTACTTTGATGAAAATTTTAGCCCTCCTGGTACGGAGATAATCTGCTAAGTATGACCCAACTCCTGCCAAGACAATGCTTCTTGTGAGGTTAGCAGTGCTACTGGAGAGCCCTTGCTCCTTAGGTATAATGAACTCGGGGACAGGGCTGCCCAGAACAGATACAGTTTAAGAATGCAGCACATAATACCAATTTTATAATTCCTCCTGCTTCCATGAATTAACAACCATCTTTTTGAAGTTCTCATGTACTATTGCATGGACAGATTATTTTTACAACTGGGCCGTGATTAGGAGTGAGAGGGGGTTTTTCACATGGTTTGCCATGATATGGTTATGAGTCCCAATTTTTCCTACTTTTTTGGGGAGGTTTTGGTCACAAGAAAGCAAAGCTTTAATTAATTACTCTGTGGCTCTGCTTATGGAATTTGACTAGGTGCCAATGCCCCCCTGTTGTGGCATGTGAAGCCACAGAAATACAGCCTCTGCCCTGAAGTTTCTCTCCTCAACACTGCTGCCTTGCTTGCTTTCAAGAGCTGATTGCCCTGTGGTTTTCCCATGGGAGGAATGAAGATACTCATCCCCACTCTGCCATGTGTGTAAAGACTGCAGAAGTTTTAAAGAAAGGACTTTTGGGGCTACCTAAGGCAGTAAAAGAACCACTGCCAGGGCTGCCAGTGCCACCCACCTGGGTAGAAGATGGGGAGGCGAGAGCTGGCAATGAGGTTAGAGTAGTGCTGGGACAAGCCAAAGGGCAGCAGAGGAGCAGAAGGACAGGATCCATCTGTGATTTTCCTCGTGTTTTGTAGCCCCAGGTGGCAGATCAGCTCCAGGCATGTGAGGCTATGCAATACACTGCTCTTCGAGGGTTTGGGGTGAGATGTATGAATGTGAAGGGAACCCATCAGCCTTGGGGGCTATGGAAGCTGGAGCTGTCAGGTTGCCAACAAGGCCCAAGGGCGCAGCATTTTACAGGTTTACAAAACAATATTTGCTCTGAGCCAATGCGCTGGTTTGCTGTTTCAACAAGTTCCTTTGCAGATGAGTTCTTTTGGATTCATCTCCTCTGGTAACAAGAGCCTGGAGGGGCTCCCACTCAGCCAGTTCCCTTTCATATGTTTTGTTTCATCCCTTCAGACAGGACCCAAGTCTGAGGCTGAACTTGCAGCTCTGTGTCCAGAAGAAAGCAGGACTGGACCAAGGCTCCTTTCCTTTCCTGCATACTCCTCTTTTTAGCACCTCCTTACTATATCAATTAGATTTGGTGCTTACCTCACCTCTAGCAGACTGCAGAGGACAAAACTGCTTTCAGCATCGCTGGAAATTATTCAGTGACACCACAAGGATGCAGCTGCAGATGTTCTCTGTTCTTCTCTGCAATGGAGGCTCATTGTCTGTTAGACATACCTGGTCATCAGAATCTTTTCTGAT
Organism: Formicarius rufipectus; assembly: GCA_013399695.1. Classification (NCBI taxonomy): domain Eukaryota; kingdom Metazoa; phylum Chordata; class Aves; order Passeriformes; family Formicariidae; genus Formicarius; species Formicarius rufipectus. The sequence goes on along the minus strand of VXAU01000820.1, from coordinate 125,329 downwards.
GCTGTGATTTTTGGTAAATGGTCCAAAAAAAATTGGCTGCTCTCAGGACTGACAGCTAGCTTGCAGCCTGACATGAATGAAGAGCATAGCAAGATGGAACAGATTTTTGCCCCAAGCCTTCTCTGCTGATGTGTTAAGTTTGGCAGCATCATTTGGAGAAGATGCGAATTAATCTTAGAGTTGTGTACAAAAGAGACTGGGAAAGGAAAAGGGAGAAAAAAAAGGATGTGTGAATCTATGTTGATTATTTCAAAGCCATAAACAAGTGGCATCAGAAAAGATTTTGACAACCATATGGACTTTCAGAAGTGTGAAATCTTCTGAAAATGATATGCAATCATGTAAGGACTAGCATAAAAAATAAGAAGACAAGATATGGAGGGATGAGAAGTACAGACAGGGGACTGAAATCTGTGATAGAGGAGTTAAGATTCTGGGTATATAAAAAAATGTTATCTAGAAAAAAAAAAATGTAAATTAAATAATGTAAAAAATTCTCCCAAAGGTGACAGGAGTAACAGTCAATCCTATTTTATAATCCTATTTCTTAATTGCTGATTTTCAGAACTAGACTCTGGGGAACAGCAGTCTCAGGAACTGAGCAACAGCCTTCCACTAAAATGATAATTGTTTTTCTGAGAAGCTTTGCTGGAGATGCCATGTGCAATCTGGATTTTACCCAGGGTGAAAACTACAGGTACATGAGCACAGGTCCTGCTGAGAAGCATCAGCTGTTTCAGCTCAGTTCACTAACTGATGTGGCTGTGCTAGGTTTCTCCCCTGATGGTCACCAAGGGGAAACTTTTTATCCCAGAGCTGGGGAAGTGCTATCATTGCCCAGAGGCAAGTAGGATGACAAGATACCAGATTTGCAAATTTTGTTACTTGGGTGTAGCATATCTCCATACATGCTGTATGTGCATATGGCAGGGACATCTTCATGGGCCACAGGGCCTAAGAGGTGAAGGTGCATGATATGAAGTCATTCACACACCAGGAAGGAGCCAAGTGCTGCCTTGCTATCTTGGGGAAATGAGAGCTATCAGCAGGGGCAACTCATCAGATCTGGACAAGGACTTGACAGCGCTGGACGGATCTGGACGGCACTGCTTGAGGTCTTACCTGCTAGGAGGAGAGAAACTTCAGAGGTCTGGACTCTATCTGGGGACTAAGTTTAAATGTGGTCAGTCTGAGTCTCTTTATAACCTGAGCGTTTGATGTCTTTCCCCTTCAAGTTATCACAGTAGACAGTATTGTGAGACACGAATTGCAGCCAAAATCTTTTCAGGTTTGATTTATAAATGGCGTCTGATTTGTCTCTGATTTCAGCTTTCCCTTTGGCAGCATTCCAGTTTCAGATACTGATCTGTATTGCTCATCACCATGAGAGAATGGGAAAAGCAGATGAAAGGTGAAAAACTGAAAGTGGAAAAAAAACCAGCTATGCCATCTTAAAGCAGCTGGAACAAAAGTAGGCTGATTGCTCAGAGGAGAAAAGATCTATCATGAGAAAATACAGATCAGGGCAAGGCAGGCTGTCATGCATCAGTAGAGATGTATGAAGGGATGAAATGGATGATACACATAAAATGCATCTGTTTGCATAGTTTGGACGTTGGATCTGGCACATCAGCAGAACTTAGGCTGGCAAGTTCCTGTGGTTTGGAAAGAAGAAAATTATATTAGCTGCACATACTGTAATGCACATTACTGTGGCTCACTAAAGTGCTCATGTCTCAACCCAAAGAAATGCAAAAATGACCAACTCAGGGAATCCCAGAATAAACTGACACGTCCTAGCTAATCTTTCAAGGGAGCACTCATGTGATTTTGGAAGCCCTATAAAAGGTGTTAGTTTAGTTCAGCAAAGGTGTGCCTTGCCCCTTCAAATTGGCAATGGCTTCTTACTTGCACAGCAGTGACTGTTCCTTCTCCATCAATAGCAGATATTCCCTAAGCCACAGAGAAAGCAAAATGCCCCTCTGTGCTGTGTTATATAACAAGACACTCAGGTGGCAGCTCCAGGATGCAGATCTCTGAGAAGCAGTTAAAAATATCTTACCTGGTCGGTTCAATACTGCAGCCACAGCAGCCTGAGAAGTGTTTCTGTGCCCAGCAGCTTCTCTTGGCTGTATACACTGACAGCAACCCTGCCTACCTACAGACTTCACTGGTCTCATGTCCAGTGGAATGTTTCTGCAGGAGGACTTCAGAGAGCTTGTCTCAGCTGCCTGGGGAAGGTGGTAACATGCAGAGGAGGAGGGAGTTCCTGCGAGATCCAAGCTTTATTGCTGCACAGCAGATCAGATAGGGGAGGAAGTGTATGTCCCTCAAAACCCAGCTGTTGTGTCCCACCACTGAAGGATCGCAGATGGACTAATTTGGAAGCAGCTGAAGTGACATGAGAGAAACCCCAGTCTTGTTCTTCCATTCCATGGGGTTAGTGTTGAGAAGACCGCATGAGACATGCTGAGCACTGAGGGCAGCTGGGAAAGGGGTGAATGGACAGGTTATTCCACACCGAGTACCATAACAAGGTTTCTGAGGGAATGTCTTGGGGTTTTTTTGGCCTTCAAGTAATTTCCTATCTCATCCATAATACTCAAAGGTGTTTTCTGCTTTTCTTCAGTGTGGTTTGTATCTCAGCAGGGTACATGCTACAAAATTGCCTGCCTGTTTTGCTTTGCACCCAGAATGATGACAGTACAGCGTCTCTGCTCTGTATACACTGTATACTCTCCTACACTCATATATTGTGAGTCCATCTTTCCCTTCTGCAGTATTTCCATTAGACCCCAATATCTTTAAGAAGTCAGTACACGCCCAAAAGGGTTCACACATGTCTTTAATTTTTCCATATATGTCTTCTAAGTATATCCTTCCTCACTTTCCTTTTGCTTTTCTTTAGGCCATCGCAACACCCAACAGTCCTTTGTCATTAGGTGACATTAGCACAGTCACCAGTTTCCACTACTAAAGGTGGTACTTGAAGTTAGTCCTAAGAGGTTCCAGCAAGAAAGTGTCACTTATAAGAATGTGGTGAACTGTATAGAGAAACGTTTTTCTTCTATTTAAAAAGAAAATTCCTGAGAATGCTTTAAGATGCCATGATCTGTATTTTCAGACTGTGGAGTGGCAGGCCTAAAGAAAAGCATGTCAAGACTCTCCTTATTTCTTTATTTAATGAGGTATGGAGTTTAGCTAAGGATTGTAAATGATTGACTGAGAAGTATTTGAAATTCTTGAGGGTCATAAGGATCAAGGCAAATGGATCAATCCAAAATAATTAATTTTGACACTCTGACAACTGCTAGCTGTTTCTTTTTTTCTCCCAAACAATCTATGGATATTTTTTTCTCTTCTTGCAATTCTGAAGTAAGTAGTCTTAATTTCCAAGGAACTGCAACATTAAATGTCCCCCTGTTTGACAAGAGGTTTTTTACAGAGATTTGTAGCTGTTCTATCTCTAAAAGAAAGAACACACTGGAAAAAAAATTCTTAATTTCTTGATTCATTCATTCATTAATTGGTCCTCAGACACTTTTTCTTAATTAGTAGAGTTGTTATGAGACCAAGCAGCTGCAGATACACATTAGGCACAGAGAAAAAAAAATCGCACATTGAGAAATAAATGTTTTGCATTTAATTACAACAGTCATGCCCCACCTCAAGAAGAATCAGTGCATCATTGTGTATTGAAGAAGTGACCTTCAGAAAGAGTAATTAGCTTTTCAACACTTTTTCCTTTCATTAGTTGTGTTTCTGATGAAGCAACATAGTTTCAGTTTCATTTTGTTTTATTCCATAACACAGATTTACTGTTTTCAAACATACAACCACAGGGACTAGGAATACAGCAGTGCTGAGGGTCCCAGCTTGAAAGGTATTGCAGGACAAAAACGCACAGAGAGCAACTCCAAATGAAAGACTAGCAGCCGTACTGCAGTGAATGGCACATGCCTTCTGTGTGGCTTTATACAAGACCTTCAACCACATGGTGTCCTGGTCTTCCCAGAGAAAGAATGAGAGTAACATTGTGTTACCAAACCTAGCTCTAACACTTACTACAGAGAAACCTAAACAAAATAGTACTATTTTATCAGAAGCCTATTCCTGCAAACTTCTTTTTAAAGGGGGAGAAGGAAGTGCTTCTCTTCTGTAAGAACTGGCCCTGAATTACAGCCCTGAAAGCCCAGCTTAGAGTCGGCTCTCTTTTCCTGCCAGTCTCCAGAGCTAATGGCTGGATATGAGGCAGCTTGCGCACTGATACAAGAGAGGGCAGCTTGCAAAATTACTGCCACTCTGGGGATTATTTTAACCCTCTGGAACTCCAAGAACTGCAATAGCTCAGAGAGGAGTGCTTCAGACTTATGAGGAAAAAAAGAAGCATGAGCATAGAAAGCAGGCCAACCACACTGGAAACCAGCCCTTGTTCATGTGTGTACATGGTTGTCTACTGTCATGACTGAGCTGGCTTTTGGCTCTACTGTTTGGAGATGTCTGAATAATGGTTAACCACACACTGTGCCCTGAGGACTGCAGGTGCCCTGGTCACTACAGCATCTTAAGAAGCTCCATGTAGCTTCTTGGTGAATTTGTCTAATGTTAGCCACATTAGCAAGTTACACACAGCAAGTGTGTAACTCAGGATCTCGTTTCTGTGGCATTCTTTTCCTCTGACTTTTGTTCTGCTCCTTTCTCCCTTTTTCCATCTGTATGAACATTTGCAGCACTACAGAGTAAGAAAAAATTTAGTTTTAAAGTTGTTTCCCTGAGCAGTAAGGGTGATCCTATCAGCCTGCCTTGATCTGATGGCCCTGGGTGACCATCACAAACGACACAACATTTCAGAGGCCATGGTCCAGCAGGGCTGAGGTTCTGTGAAGAGTCTGCAGGCAGCATGCCCTGTTCTGTCCTTCCCGGAAAAATATTGTTTTAATATTTTGGCTCCCTATTCAAGTGCTGGTCTGGCTATGCCACTGTTAGGAATATCAAGAGCCAGAACTGCTAGCATGCAGCACTACACTGGGTAAGTATTTTGGCTCTGCAGCAAGAGCCACCTCATGTCCCGAGTTTTCTCTGGTGCCTTAGCAGTTGGTGAGCCAGCCCTAGCCCACCTTCCAACATCAGCAAGTCAGAGGGTACAACTGAAAATTACCACTTGTTCTTGTGGGACTGAAATCCTACTATGTGATGGCAGGCACTTCTAACACACGCCTTAAAGGACTGTGTGTGGAGACTCACCAAAGTTCTTCCTCAAGGCTGAGTGGAAGAGACTTGCCCAGTCATTGGTATGGGTGAGTAACATCAAACTTAATTGTTTTGCTATCTTTAATATTGCTGTTTCAATATTGCTTAAAAAACCAGTGCACTATACTAGTAGATATAACTATCTGTACTGTGTAGTAAATAATTCTGATTAAGGTCCTTTAGTCTAATCATTATAATTGTCAATAAAATAAATCATCTGTTTTATTAATATGAATATATATGGTTTGCCATCCTTAATCCTGTGGGCCAAAGTTGCACAAAGATTCAATTACACCTATGTAACACTTCATACCTGCCTTACTTGCTGCATGTTGGTTTTGCTTTAATGCCTACCATGAGGCTGGGGAAGACCTTCAGTGTCCTGCTTCCCATGTGGCATGAGGAGGGCAGGGCTCAAGTGCTCAGTAAGGGAAGGTGAGAGCCACAGTGGGCAGCGTGCACATAAAGACACACAGTCGCTTATGAACTCACAAAGCTCCATCAGAGATGATGCTTGCACACAGAAGAAAGGAGAGAGAACTTGTATGTGCAAAGTTGTGCTCCTCTGCTGCAGAAAAAGAGGAAGAAATGGATCTTCTCTTTGGATTTTCATGCTTTCAGCTTTCTACCCTCTTATAGTGCCATATCAACAAATTCCATATATAAAAGGAAACCTCAATACAATGCCATTAGGAAGAGGCCTTCTAATTAGTGATTTCCCTTTTCCTTACAACTCCAGCTATGTACAGCAATCTCCCCACTCCGTGTTTAAAGCTGTATCTGCCTGTAACTCACCCACAACACAGAGCACAGACCTCCCTCCGTGAAGCACATACACCGGCAGATAATCCAGATCAGTTTACCTCTGTGTACCTGGCAGCATGCTACTGTGCAGTGACCAAATATCAGAAGAGTTTGTGGTTAATTAGGATCAGATTAATCCCTGCTGACTGCCTGTCTCTGTGTAAAAAGGGCACTAGAGGTTAGAAAGTATTAAGTACCTTAAATGTCTACTTGCATAATGTAAAAACCTGTTGAAGATCCAGACTTTGTGCTTGAAAGTGTTGATGTGAAATTATTTACCCCTAGAGGCATTTGAACGTGCTTCTTATCCTATCAAAGCAAGAAAATCCATTAAAAAATTTCCAGAAGAAAATATAATAAATATTTGACCATAGAAAATAATAAACCTGCAGCATAATGGAGACAAGACATCTACAAAAACAATGCCGTAGAGATTCTGAATGTTATTTCCAACTTCTAAGAAGTTAGTTCAGAATATGAAATATAATTCCTATTGCTGCAATAAAGCTTTTTCTGTGATCCCGTTGTACCTAGTTTTCAATTTTATTAGTCCCTATTTATCATAAAAATACAACAGCTAATAATTAGATACCTTTATACAAATGCCCCTTCTATGGCACTCCCCATGGAGCCCAAGGGGCTCCACAGAAAAGACACATTTCTGTGTTCTTCTTCTTCTCCTATGGTCAAATTACTTAATGCATTCATGATACTAAAATGTAAATTATATTTTGTTGAGATGCTTTGCAATCCCTAAGCATCTATGAGGTTATTGGACAGGTCAAAATATGGAAAACTTCTGTGTTTTTATCTTAATTTTAAGTATAATAATATTTTTACATGAGGTAGAATCCCAATGTTGATTTAAAAAGCTGAGAAGGTAGTAGAAAGATTTTTAGAGGCAAGATACACTAGTAAAGGTTCCACAGGTCTGGGAGAAAATGTCAAATTTACACACGTCTTCACATACACTGATAGACCATTGGGCTTTTTTTCATTCTTGTTTTTTTCTTACTTGAACATTTATATAAGTATTAGGGACATTTATATAATAACAGGATATTAGCTTATTTTGAGGTCATCTGTTCTTGTGATTTATTCCCCATTTACAGTCATAAGCTTCTCATTGTGACATCACCTTGGCGGCCACAGCGCTACCTGTGATGTCATCAAAAGGGATTAAAACCTGAAGTGGGGAGTAAGCTGCAAGAGCAGATCAGCTCCTAAAGAATAAAAGTTTTGTTTTGCCCTTTTTGCAGAGGGAGATGGAAACTCCCACCCACCCTTTTGCCCCTATCTCTCATGGTGGAGCAGGACCATTTTACTGCACAGGCTGGTAATGCGAGGTTGGGGCTGCCTGGGTATGATTTGGTTAGCTTGGGCAAACGTCGGTGCAATAAAGTGGGTGCATGAGAGAATACGTGCAACATGTACAAGTAAGTACAACTTTGCTTCCCTGCCCACCTCAGGGGTACTTCACAAGCTGGAGTGAGACAGTAGGACAACAGCTCTCTGTGAAACTGCAGTGATCACAGGGAGGCACATGTGGAATCCGACATTGCAGTCGTGCTATTCCTGCTGTGTGGGCCTGGCAGCCCCAGAAGTCAGGCAAATATCGCTCAGTTGGCTCTGGTTGTTTTTCTGACCTGATCCCCAGGCTGGAGGGAGGGTATCTGTAGAATGTAAGGCAGGATATAAAAGCTGTGGCTCAGTACTAAGCCAGTTTGGCAATGTGGCTTTCAACACAGATCCACCTGGTCAGTTTAGGCCATGAGAGAGGTAAAACCATGGCTGGTGAACTGGCCCATGCAGAGTTCTTCCTTGTTATTCACTCTCTAAGTTCCCATTTGATCTCAACTCTTTTACCTACTCAACCAAATCCCTATTTCTTATGGGAAGACAGCACTGCATCTTCATAAACATTTTCATGTTTTCATCTTCCCTTTGGTTCCCTGTCACTTCAACTATATCAGCAACAGAAATTGCAATTGGCAACATACTCATATGAGGACCTCTTTCTATGTCATTTACTTGGCATCATTCATTTGACACTGTAAGAGACTGTGATAGTCTGTTAGATAAGCATTTGGGGGTATCAGCTTTTAACTTACTTTATATTCCAAGTCAACAACAAATGCATTTAACTTGTAAGTTCATGTAGTCATCTGGGAGGAAAATATGCTGCCACTATGCTGCTCCCCACACTGCTTTTGCTTCACTGGCATGTCTTGTCTAAGTGTGAATTTCCAACAGGCCCCATGCAGGGTAGCGACTCACTGCCAGAAGCATTTTAAATCTGCAGGTACCAAGAGGGAGGCATTTTAAATCTGCAGATACCAAAAGGGTGACATCTGTGGGCAGAGGTGGCATTTCACAGACTGGAAAGTCAATTCTGGAAGTGCTGATGCAGTACCTCAGTTGCTACAGGCAGCTAAGTAGCTGATCAATGACAGCAGCCCTCACAGGTCAGCTGTGCCCTGAAGAAGGTTCTTACCGTACATTCAGAGTCCACAGGGCAGAGGCTTTACTGCTAATATCTTCATATCATCATCATCATGGCTGGGCTTCACAAACGAAGATTTGGGAGGGCTCTACCCACCCTTGCTGCAAGCACGCTGGTGGCTGATAAGGCTGATGCGAAATAGGCAAGTCCGGTTGCAAAAGGCACAGCAGAAAGTCTCCGTAGGTGGTACTATCAGGGCACGGTTCTTTCTGCAGTATCTTTTCTCCTCTAGACTGATTCTGCATGAGTTTTCAAAGGAGACAGCAGCGTTATAGATTGTGTGTCTCCACGTCTCCTGATTGGAGGCCAGAGTGTACCAGTGATGGTGGTCAATATGGCCAAGGCTGAGGTGTTGTTTCAGGCAGTCCTTGTATCTCTTCTTGGGGGCTCCTCTCTTGTGGCAGACGGTGGTGAGTTCACCGTAGAGCACAATCTTAGGGAGGCGGTGATCCTCCATCCTGGAGACGTGCCCTGCCCAGCGCAGCTGCGTTCTCAGCAGCATGGCCTCGATACTGGTGACCTCTGCCTGTTCCAGAACGGACACATTAGTCACGTAATCAGACCAGTGGATGTTTAGGATTGTATGGAGGCAGGGCTGGTGGAAGTGTTCAAGGAGTCACAGGTGGTGGCGGTAGATGACCCAAGGCTCAGACCCATAGAGAAGAGTAGACAGTATGATGGCTCTGTAGACACTCATCTTTGTACTTTTCTTCAGGTGTTTATTGCGCCAGACTCTTTTATGGAGTTTTCCAAAAGCTCTGTATGCCTTTGCTAACCTGTTGTCAATCTCTTTGTCAATCTTACCATCAGGAAATGATGTTTCACAGATAAGTGAACTGCTGGACTGACTTAAGCTCTGATTCACCTATGGTGATGTGAGGGTGATTTAAAACTACCTGAGGTACAGGTTAGTAGAGAACTTCTGTCTTCTTCAGGCTGACTTCCAGCCCAAAAAGCTCAGCAGCCTCTGCAAAGCAGGATGTTAAGCACTGCAGAGCTGTTTCTGTGTGAGCAACAAGGGCAGCATCATCAGCAAAAAACAGCTCGTGGACAAGGTGGTTTAGGGTCTTAGTGTGGGCCTTCAGCCTCCTTAGGTTGAAGAGGCTTCCATCAGTACGATACCGGATGTAGATGCCGTTTCCTTCATCGAGATCAGCCGTGGCCGTTTGGAGCATCATGCTGAAGAAGATTGTGAGTAGAGTTGGTGCGAGAACACAACCTTGTTTCACATCATTGGATATTGGAAAGGGTTCAGAGAGAGCATCGCCATATCTGACTTGGCTGCACTGATTCTCATGTAACATGATGATCATTTTGAGGAATTTGGGAGGACATCCTAATCGTTCCAAGATCTGCCACGGGCCTTTTCTGCTCACAGTGTCAAAGGCTTTGGTGAGGTCAACGAAAGTTACATAGAGTCCTTTGTTCTGTTCCCTACACTTCTCTTGCAGTTGTCTGAGAACAAATACCATGTCTGCTGTACTCCTATTGGCTCTGAAACCACATTGACTTTCGGGTAGAAGTCCTTCTCATATAGTGCATACTAATCTGTTCAAGAGTATTCTTGCAAGAATTTTACCAGCAATGGAGAGCAAAGTAATACCTCAGTGGTTTGAGCAGTCTGATTTTTCTCCTTTCTTTTTGTACATGGTGATGATGACTGCATCACGGAGATCTGGTGGTAGTTCTCCTTGTTCCCAACAATGCACAATGAGTTCATGAAATTTAGCATGTAGTGCTTGTTCTCCATGCTTCCAGACCTCGAGTGGAGTATCTTCATATAACACTGGAGGAAATATATACACAAGTGAAATTATCTCTTTAGAGTGCATGCATCATTTTTCCTGGAGTTTCTTAAGCCAACTTCCACTGTGAAACATGCATATGAGAAATACTTGCTTTACAATAAGGAAGTGTAAAATCTGTGGTCCCTCCTCAATCAGCTTTTCTTCTTTTTTTTTTTGTTTTTGTTTTTTTTTTTTGTTTTTTTTTGTTTGTTTGTTTGTTTTAAATTACAGAAGGTGTCATCTAGCTAAAAAAGAGAAGTGAACTGTTGAAGTTTGGCCATTGAAAAATTTCTAACAGAAAAAGTCACAGTTGTTTAGAAAAATGTCCCGATTCAAGCTCTTACTCAGCCTACACTTCTGCATGTGGAAACATGTGTCACTTAATCAGTGTCATGATAGTAATCTCATTCAGTGGAAGAGGAACTCCTGTTCTTCCCACCAGAGAAAGGCACCACTGCAGAAGACATCACATACCACATTAGAAACACCCTGCAACTTGAAAAGGGAATTGACACCAGCACTGATTTCTCACACTTATTAACTTAATGCCTACTAAGTTTTTGTTTGCTACCACTACCTACTTCAAAACTGCCCCTGGGTAAAGTCCAGGTCTTGTTTATTCCAGGACTCCTCCCAACAGTCCCCACGGCAGAGCCTGGCCCAAGCCTGGATCCCACACAGTCCTCCAGTACCAACCTTGTATCCCCAAGGGTGGCTATGTGTCCTTGGGCATCTTGCATGGCAGGAAACACCGATTCCCAGAGTGACAATGTAAAACCACTGCTCTGTTAGTCCACTTGCAGTATTAGAGATACAGAAAAATGAACCCACAAAAATGTTATTTTCATGTTTTAGAGTCACAGGGACTGAAGAGGACTGAAAACCAAGTGTTGCACAATTTGGTTGCAGCCAGCCGGTGCTACTGCTCCTCTGGTACTTAGCCTGCACCATGGGCAGAGAGACTACCTCCAACTGTGGAGCTGCCAAAAGCTTCTATTGATGCTAACAGTGCTTCTTTCCACCTGGAACTGGGCAGGAAGGTGTGAGGAAAGCAATCTGGGGCTTCCTGCAGAATGGGGCTCCATTGTAGGATCCTACACTTTATAACCTCCCCAGCAAGTCCTGACTGGCCAGAAACTGGCACCAAGCCCATCTACTCAGACCATGACAACTCACTGAGCAGATGGACATCTTCTTTGCAGGTGATCCTTCACAGTGGTCACCCTTTGAAGAGCCAGATTTTGTCCTCCTACCCTAGGAGGGGGCAGAGGCAGTGTTGGTTTTTACGTGGCATGTGGCCAGCAGTAAGTAAATTCACTTGAACTTGCTCAGCTGGGTGTTTTGTGGCTCCACAGCCAACTACCTCCCTGCAGAATAAGCTCTGTATATAATGATGATGCAAATTTTTCTTATATAATGATGATGCAAATTTTTCTTATCCTGAGATTCAGCAGAACAATCTTCCTGATGGAGCAAATGTGCTGGTGTCTTGCATTGCAGGCTCTCTCCTGGAAGAGAGATATAAGCAGGAAGGAAGATGGTTTGGATTCTATTTGATTTCCCCAGGGTTATTCTATATGTTAAAGAGAGCAAACAAACAAAAGCCAGACGCACATAAGCAGGTTAAATTCTATTCTCATTTATGAAGGAGTAAGTGTACAGCAATCCTGCTAATAACAGGGTTGTGCAAGAGTGGAAGGAAGATTACGGGTGACTGACCTGACACAGAAAAGCAAACAAGAGGGTTCTGAAGAGGAAAACCTGCTTCCTAACTGATTCTCTCATGTCTTTCTCTTCCAGCCTCTTCCTGGGCCAAATTGTGCTCCAGATCACTGTGTAAAGTCCTTGCAGCAGAAGTCCAAACTGGCCAGAGCCCAAAAACTGAACTGCTCCCCTGTTCCTCTCAGCAGCCACACCAAACTAGGTGTTCTTAGAACCAAAATTTGTTTTCTTACAACACAGATTAATATATGAGAGAAAACTATGGTCTTATAGGAGAAACAATTTGTTGTGGGGAAAGGTTACCAAAGAAATCTCTCTCTGCCCATAGTGCCCGTGCAGGCTGAGTCTTTCCCTCCGGTTTCTCATTTCAATCCTGTGACTTCTAGCTGTTTCCAGGGCTGAAAAAGTTCCTCACCTCTCTCCCTGATGCCACAGAGGCTCGACCATGAGTCTGTTTTCCACAGACTGAGTACCCTGTCCCCCAGAGGAGTCTCCCAGCCCACAATGCCCCTGCAGCTCCCCACTTGCTCCAGGACCCAAGTTTGCATTCACACTCCTATACCTCAGAGCAGAATCTGGCCCCTGAAAACCTTGAGGATGAAGTTCTGAAGAACAGCTGTCTCTGTTTCTCTTTCCCTCATGTTTATTTTTCTACTTCTGCATATTTTCACACTAGACATTGCAGAGCCATCTATGATGGCATCTGTCAGTGCTGAGCAGCTCTGGATCCTTCAGCAGTCTGTTCCTGTGCTCACCACTGTGGTCACACAGGAGGACATCAAGGGCCCATACAGTAACAGCACTGTCACACTGCAGACACAGACAGAATATAATAATCCATCAGTCAAACCAGCCACCACTTATGGCTTCTCTCCAGTGCTTTCTGCCAGTTTTACTCCCTGTTTGGTACATGTTCACACATCAGGAAGCTCTTTGCTGTTATTCCTCTCAAAAAGTGATGATTTTTTCCTGCTCAGTGAGAGTACAGAGGGGTTGGACTCCCTCTGGAGCTTTCAGAGCTGCTCCTGTAGATGCTCAGAGGACCTCCACTGTGAGACAACACTCTGTGATCCAGACTCCTACCCACACGCTCCTGTGCTGTGTTTTCTCCAGACATCCTAGTTTGTGCCTTTCCTCACTTTCTTCACAGGCAGTCTAAGCTATCTCAATGTGAAGAAGCGTTGCACAAAATGCAACTGCTACCTCTGCCCCTTTCTAACTTTGAAGAGTTATACTGGGGACCAATCAACTGAATACCTTTTAAAATGCATTTCCAGCATCTTGAAAATAAAATAATTGCCAGAAAATTTATTAGTAGTTTCCTCAGTACCTTGTGAAGCATAGCCAGATTAAGATCCAAAGAAGGATGTGCTGCCTAAACTGGGACGCAGGTAGGTATGAAGACTCGAATATAATAATAATTATTAAAATCCTAAAAAAATAGTCAGAAATACCCTTTCTCAACAGTGGCCCAACCCTAACACATCAGCAGGTCCAGGACACCTCTCTTTCTGACAGAAAATTTCTGTAATTGGCCCATTTGATTTGTAGTCCCCTTCAAACAGCACCCACATGGACAACTCATTTTCTGGCTCCATGGACTCACTTGCTGACCTCAGTTTTCAGACACCCTCATGTGGCACCAGCTTCTGCTCAGACACCCAGTTCTCAACTTTGGATCCCAGTTTTGGGAAGAAAAAGTTAAACCTTAAACTACTAAACTCAAGTCTGAGAATTTTGGTTCTGAGCTTATGATACATTCTCACAACCTTCCTCCAGTATTTTATCACTTATTTTTAGCCACAGCTAATTTCACTCACTCTTACTTCTTTCTTACTCCACTGCCTTCCTCCACATCTTTCCTTTCCTAAAGTAAGTGAAGAGTGGGGGGATTGGAAACAAGTCTCCAAATTTCTAAGTCTCCTCTGTGATGAGACAAGACCCAGAACACACTTTTGCCCTTTCCCACTGAAACTATGTTGCTCTACACAACATTTATACCAAGTACAATTTTCATTTGCACCTTACATAAACACATATCCCAAATGTGATAGCAACAGTTTTGCAAAGTGACAATTCAATGCTAATTTTTTACAGTAATGCCTAAAACCTTCAGGAACTCCTTATCTTTCTTTTATATCTTAATAAATCCACAGCAGAGTATCAAGCAGGGCACAGAGGAAACGTCTTATCAGGTTTGGAGCCTCTGGAAACATGACATCAAATCCAGCTGTATAGTCCTGAACAGTGACCACAGTTCATTCATCCCTTGACAGCTCTGAGCCCTTCAAGAAATCCCTTGGTGGCCTCTGTTTCATTCCCTCTGAATACAACTCCAGTCCAGTGGACACTGTTAATGATAACTTCGGCAGAGAGGTCCTCATTCAGCCAAACCCTTAAGCCCAAGTGTAATTTCAGCATGAGAACACTGCCATCGAAATTCCTGGCAAAAAGCAACATCCCTGCCAATTGTACTGGACTGAGACTGATCAACCCCTTACCCTTCATCTGTCCTAACAGGAATGTGGTTAAAGGCCAGGATCCTGAAACAGAGCCCACTATCTGCTTCTATTCTGACATCTCGAAACAGCAGAAAGAGAGGAACAGCAGAAGTACAGAGGAAGGGAGGGCTTCATCCCCATTTGGGCCCTAATCTCACTGTGTGACTGTTCTTTACCTGCTAAGGATGAAACAGTAGCACCTAAAATATTACTTGATAGTAATCAACTTTTCCCCAAAGTCTTCTTCTGACAGGAATGTATGTTGTGAAATTGCTAAGTGTATATATGTCAAACTCTGTGAAGACCAATCAGATGCAATTTTACATTAATTTTTAAGCCTAAATCTTGCTTGCTGTGAGTGGCATTGTGAAGCTGTGAGGCTGAACCTGTGAATATGATGGGCAGGATTTTTGATCCCATCACACGATGAAAGCCATTAACAATTACAACTGCTCCTAAAGTAGTCACAACCATAGCTCTTCTGCTCCTTGTCCATTCAAAGTGACCCCTTGCTCATTCAATCTCCTTCAAGTGCACCACCTTGTTTCTTTCCTTCTGGGAACTAAAGAGTGAAAAAAAAAAATCTGGCTATTTGGGATGGCATTAATTAAAAAACAAAGGGAAATAAAGACATTTTAATTGCATGGGATTTCTGAATAAGTTTTCAAAGTGGGGGTAAAAAAATCAGCTGTGTGCCTGGTACACAGAGAGCCCTTTCTCTTCCCCTTTGTGGCAGAGGAATCAATGGAATTCATATAAAAGAAGGAGGGGGGTGGGAAGAGAGATAGGAGATGCCTTGCTCAGTACCAGCAGGTCACAAGTCTCATGAGGCTCGATCAGGGCTTGCAAGGAAGTTGCTGACTCTATCTCCATGTGTACCTTTTTGTTCCTTGCCTTGGATTTGCTGGTCAGTGGCATGCTGCTTTGCCTGGCTCTCCATAGAGCTTGTAGCCTACAGGAATTTGGACAGAGTGGTACAGACATCGCCGACAGAGACTCTGATCACTGACTATCCCTTTAAATGCAGTCTCATGACTTAGTCTTTACTCCACTACCTATTAAAGAAGGAGACAAGACGTTCATAGACAGCTTCCATTCAGACACACAGAAGGACACAGAAAGGCAAGACAATTTAACAGAGCTAACTGTGAGTAAATATGAAGCATTAGAGGCATTCTCTAGAGCAAAGGGCATGGAGAAAGATTTGTAGGAAATCCTGAGGTGAAAGAAGGTGCAGCAATTTTTAAAATATACTTGCATACAATCTTCAGAAGATGAAATTCTGTAAGGAAAGCTACTCTGTCATTTTAGCATTATTCCTTTAAATATTAATGTAAGTCTCTTAATATAACATTGACCAATGCTTGATTTCCCATAAAAATCTGACGTGGTGATTTTGTGCTGCAAGCACCAGAACCTTATGCAAATACAATCTTATTTTTGCTGGGATAAATTTCATAGAAGGAATATCTGTGGGGGAAATATGAAGCCAGCCTTTTGCAAACTTGAATCTAAATCTCAGCCTGAAGCCTCCCAGTTAGATTTCTGCACCTCACAAGGGGTGGCCTTCCTTCTGGGTGTGCTGTGGGCAGAAAGAAGCTGTGGGTGCTCAGCAGCTTGGAGACTGCACTGAGGTGTCTCATCATGCGTGCAGGTAGCTAACTTTTTAACCAAGAGGGTCTGTGTCTCCATGCTCTTAATGGACAAGCATCCTATATGCTACAGCATTGTGGAACACTAATTCCTTGTTAGTCAACAGAGTTGTCAGCATGTACCTATATATATATTTTTAATTTTTTTTTAATGACAATAGCTACTGAGTAGACCTGGACAAGTGTTTTAACAGTTATTGTTACTATTGCAAGTAATATCTTAACAGTGTTGGAAAGGGAAAGTTTCTCTGTCAGCTCAGGCTCCTACTTCTCTAAATACATCTATGTTATTAATTGCAGGTATGATTAGCTGGTGGAGAGTGTTTCCAGCTCACCTCCATGTTGCCCATTCTCTTCTCTGCATTTATTCTGTCTGCTTGCTGCATTACCAAAGGAAACTGCATCTCCTATGATGAGCTAAAAGAGCTAAAAACTGAATTTGCCATCAATCTCTACCGGCATGTATCGGAAGCAGAGAACAGAACCAATCTGGTAGTCTCCCCAGCAAGTGTGGCTGTTTCTTTGGAGCTGCTGCAGTTTGGAGCTCGAGGAAATACTTTTACAGAGCTGCAGGATGCCCTGGGATACAACATTCATGGTAATGTACTGCTTAAAAAAATACTTATTGTCTTATATTTTTTAGTAAATTCCCAGCCTTAATAAGGTGACAGGAATTGGGCATGTCATACTGAACTTCTGTTTTCTGTCTCACTGCAAGAGGTAGTTTTAGGAGTGTTTTCTTCAGGTGTCTGATGGACAAAAGAAACTTAAAGGAGTAGTTGATATGCATGTTATTCTTCTTTTTTTTTTTTTTCTGAATCAGTGCTCACTCTCTTATGGCACAAAAATACAGCTAACTTTAGAAAAACCACTTCCATGAACAACAGAATTGCTCCAGATTTCCTAGAGGTTCATCATGTCCACTCTGCCCTGGTCTCCCTTGTGTGCTCTGCAAAGAGGTGCCAGGCAGAGGAGAGTCATTTTCTCTTCCATCCCATTAACAAATTTTATGAAATCTATTGAAGATGAATTATCTTTAAGACTTTTTTAATGTTATTACAACCAGCCAAGAAGATGAAAAGTTATCAGAAGGAGACTGGCAGACAGAGATACACATTGACAGATGGATGGTACAATTGCATCTTTCCCTGAAAGTAGGCTAAAATAAAACTCACTGGGAATTTGGAAAGGATATGGGAAAGACAGATGTCTTTAAATCCAGCATTAAGTCAGCTTAATTTAAGGATGCTGTTTTCCTTTTAGCTTTGGATTATCCTACCATCTCACATCACATGTCAAAAACTATTATACATTATGGGCAGAATGTTTATGAAAAGCAGATGACTGCCTCATCTTCAAAATTTGCAGCTTATATACAAGACTTGTGCATAGAGATGACACCGCTATTTCTCAGCATAAAATTCACTTTCAGGGTATGTAAACTAAAGATAAAACCTACAGTAATTTAATTGTCCTGTGCTGTAACCTGCCCTAGTCACCATCACTATTCTATATAACATTGATATTCAAAACCAACACAGCAGTAAGAGTTAACTCTGACTGATGAATAGAGATATAGCCACCAGCTACATGTACTGACATAGGAACAGTGCATCTTTATTATGAGCAGCTGATACAATGAAGTCTTGACTCTAAGACTCCTATATCTGTAAATTCAGATCCTACTTCATACAAGGATTATACCTTGCTTGACACTTCTGGTCATTAGGGGCTCAGTTATTAAGAATGAACCTTAAAGAACAACATTTCACAGTGAAATTCGAGCACAGATCTCCACAGAAAATGCAACAAAGAGAAGTGCAGAGGATGTTAGTTACCTGCTAGCTCTTTTATGCTCTCTTCTTCTCATGCGGCACATCATAGCAAGCAGACATTATATCTCCATTTCATCTGTCTGTGGCATAAGCCACATGAACTTTGGCTTTCAGTAATATTAATGCAGGAGTGTGAAAACAAAGTAGGATGGGATTGATTGTTATTGGTTGTAACAGCACATTTCCAGTAATGGGGACAGAAACCACCTCTTCAAATGGTCTAAATCAAATAAATAAATCAAATACTTAGATGAAATTTCCTATCAGGTGAGTAAAACCAAATCATATATGTTTGAATATATTATAAAATCCCTTTCTTCCATTAGATGTTTGCGTTAATGCCTTTGTTGGTCTGCCCTAAACAATAGTGAAGGATGTGGTTAAAACCTTAGCAGGCTGAAAACAATGAAAACATTGATGGTTTATTCACTGTTCTCAGGGAATCTGCTCTTGCATGCACTTGTAATCTTCTTTCAATGTTTGGAAGATTTATTCACCTTTATTCTAATAATAAGGAAAACAATGTATAAAGGGATGTATCTCTAGACAGCATGGACAAAGGGACATGCTTTCTTCTTGCTGTTTTATTTTATCAACAAGAGTGTATTTTAAAGCAATTTTGAGCTGTTCTCCGAGTAAGAATTCAGGAGTTCAGTTAGCTAAGCACTTTGGTGAAGTTACAAGCTTGGGATACCACTCCTCACATTCACATCTACTTCCACTTTACTGTCCTTGATTTCTCACATCTTCCAGAGGGCTCACCAGAAGCTCCCATACTAAAGGAAAATATACAAGCAGAGTACTTTATATCTCAGACTGTGTGAGTTTTCTAGACATCTGTTCAAGGAGTTAAATATTTTATCACTTAAAGAGTAATAGATCCAAATTTTAATACCAAACTTCCCATAGGTGATTACTCTTCTTTCAGGTTATTAAAGTAGCACTACTAGGCCAGAAAATAAAGACTGGATTCTCAGGTAGTAGAAATCAATAGATGTGAAACTCTCCTTTAGCCCCATGAAGGTTCTGAATCTATGCAATAAAAGCCTCATGATGACCTGTCTGGCAGCTGGAGGCTCATGGTGATCCTGCCCTTGACCTGAGACCTGTAACTTGATTAGTCTGGGACAGGTCTGTCTAGGTGAAACAGACTTTCCCAGTTGGCAACCTCAAAACACCTGTGTCCCAGATGGCAGTTGTGTCTGATTTCTCTCCAGCTCTTCCCATATCCACAAGGGACTGGAGAAACCAAATGATCACTCCCTTTGCCTAAGGCCTCTCTTTAGTCAAAACAGATTTCCAACTGGCCACAATGGTGAACTCAGCCATCACCATGGGGAGCCAGATACCTGTGAGCTGCTCAGGGCACGCCAGGTGCTTGAAACTTCAGGGTTTCAAGCCAAGGCAGAGGAGCAGCTGAACCAAGTACCAAAGCAAGGGGCATAGTAGTAACTCCCTTTGAAGACAGTGGCCAGCAATTCATATACAACAATGAACTACTGAGGTTTCACAAAGAAATTGGGGCACTAGATGGTGAAATCAGAAAGGTCCTGGTGGTCCCACAAAGCTCAAGGCACTGATGTCTTGCTAAAGAAAAACAATACTCCAGACATTTAGCAGTCCTCATGGAGAACTTAGTTATAGAATGAGAAACCTGTTGAAAATGTTTTAAAGGCAAGTAGTAATCGCAAAAAGACTTCTATTATCTGGACGTAGGCAAGTCTCCTCCAAGATACAACAAGATATAGGGAAGGGCCTGACCCACAAACACAGGAAGTCTGAGAAGATTCAACACACAGCACATAAACATCATTTCAATGGGGTGTGAGTCCCGGGCCTCAGGAGATCACTTTGTCATGAACAATTCCATTACAACTGAGCAAAACAATAGCTCTTAAATCACCTTTCAAGGGAGTCTATGGGAACTTAGTGATGTTAAAAACACAAGATTCTCTATGTTTGCAGGAATCATGTTCCTTCTGGGCCCACACCTTGACCATGCATCCATCACAGAAGCCACCACTGTTGAACTACTATGAGCTTTCCAGAAACAGGAGACCAGGGCATTCTTCAACTATTTTCATAAGTAGACAGCAAACTAGAGAATATATTATGGAATTTTGGAATGACACTGAGCTTGTAATTGCTATAAGCATTTTGGAAGACCAGAATAGTATTTAAAAAGATCCTGAAAAAAACAGATGAATGTGTGAAGTGAATAGGACACAATTCATTAAGGACAAGTGCAAAATTCTACATCTAGGAGAAATAATCAGCCATTCAAATTGGGAAACTGTGAGTAAAATAGTGTTTCTAGGAAAGGATTGAGGGATCTTAGGAAATAAAATAATACTGAACAGGAAATAAAATTCTACTTAGAAAAAAAAAAGCACACACTGTTGTGGGTTGTGAAAATAGATGAGTCAATTATAACATGTGAAACAGCCATCAGATCTGTTTAGCACTGCCAGGCCTCATCAGCAATACTAGGCCAGTTTGGGACATCATCCTTCAAAAAACAAAACAACGCCTAAGGGTCAAGGGTGGCAGACACTGACCTGGTGCTGTCAGGGAGATGACTTTCCTAGGATGGGTGGAAAATGGCAAGAGAAGGAGACAGTGCTACTGTGGCATTGGCTGTTCAGCTGGTCACTGCCAGAGGTACTAGACCTCGCTAGTGGAACTCAGAGTGTCCTCACAAAAAAAAAAAAAAAAAGTAACTTATGAACTGTTCAGAAGTGTGTTTGCATAGAACTGTGAGCTGGATGTGAGATCAACTGCTTGACATATCTCCACTAATTTCCACAGCAACATGAAGAGTGCTGTACTATGCCCAGAGCATCGTCACCCTCGACAGTAGTGCTTGACAGTAATACTCCATAAAGTCAAGGGTGCTTCAGTTGTTATGGTGCTTTAACAATCATAGGACACAAGTGTCAGCACTGGAGTTGAGAGCTGCAGAGCCCTGGGACACTCCTTAACCTCAACATGGTAACTGCAGTTCCTCCCTCCCTGTTGCCTTGGCAGATCAAGGTGTGCAGGACTTCTTGCGCATGGTGTATGAAGGAGTGACTGACTCGAGCCAAGGCACAGTGGTTCAGCTGGCATGTGCCTTCTTTGTGGATGCTGGCATGCAGCTTTCGCCCCTCTTCACTGCACATGCTGCCCGCTGGGCAAACAGCAGTCTGCAGCAAACCAACTTCACCGACCCAAACAGAACCACAGCCCAAATACAGGAATGGATCACTGGTCACCTTGCAGGTAATGTAGCAACCCCTAAAATATGCACATGAATAAAAAGTAAAATAAGATTAATGAGAAAAATTGCATTTACTCAAGTACATTCTTTTTGCCACATTCTATGGTGTCCAAACCAAGGCCAAAAGCCAGGAAATCTAATTCTTGTGCTGACACTCATTTCTAACATGAAGAAAGAGTGGAAATAGGTCTTAACCCAGGAGTACAACTTTGCAGTATCAAGCTGGTAATCACCTGGCCTCGTCCCTCTAACGTTTAAAATGGCAGCCCTTTGCAGTGCTTTCACGTTTAATGAGGAACAGCCAAATTCCCCAGTGACTGTGTTCATGGCACTGAATGCTTTCATGGTGCTATGGGGAACACAAAGGGCCATAAGATCAACAGCCAGACTCTGAGTTTAAAAAGTCAAAATGTGAAATGAAAATAATTTACTTTCCACATAAACAAGCAATGAAATTAAATTCTGTGTTAATGAAAAAAATAATTGAAAAAGAAAGCCCTTCGAAGCAGCAGAGCAAATCGATCCCCAACTTGCCCCACCAACTGACGTTATATGATGTTAATTTGGTCATCAACATGTGAGCCCGTGTTAAATACACACATTAAAGCTGTTGAAACTAATGAAAAAAAAAATCTATCCTCAAATGAACAGTAAGAAGTGATCCAGCTCCATGACAGAAAAGAACTGCTTCCTGAAGCAGGTACTAAAATTGGAGGTCATATTGCAGTGGTCACATGCAATGTCAATGAATTAAAAGTGGATCACTCTTTCAGAAATCTTTGAGATACTCAGAGCAGAATCAGTTGAACCGACAAGTAAACAGGAAAGGGAGAGCATTAAGATATAAGCTTCAGATGACTTAGTTACAGCACAGTGCTAGCACAACTTTGACCCTCAGTGTTTCCCAACTCAAACTCAGTTCTGGGAAGAGCATGGACCAACAGGCAATCCTGATGAGGCACACGTACATGTGGGGAGGGGAAGGTAGGGGGTTAACATTGCCTTGTGAGTTGTACTTCTTACCCTTAGGGATGCAGAGTGGTTCTGACTTGCTTTGTTTAGCTATGTGGACCTGGCCTTTAGACTTGGGCAAGTAGGATGGCATGTGTTCTCCCTGTCTTTTTCCCATGCAGATGGAGATGAGTATGGAGTGCCACTGGAGAATGTGGGGTCATTGCTCAGCCAGGTTGCCTTGGTGAGCACCATGTATTTCAGAAGCACATGGCAAAAGAAGTTTTCCCTTATGGATACTCAGATGTTGCCTTTTACCACATCAGAAGGCTCAACCCTGAAAGTGCCCACAATGCATCACACAGCCGAAGTTAATTACGGTAACTCCTTAATCCAGATCTGTGCTATCGTACAACACGGAACAGTTGTATTTCTTTAATTTCCACAAATATCACAGTAAGATTGTGTCCTTTTCCCAGCTTAGGGAAGTTTCAGAAGAAATCCCATCAAATTAAGAGACCACTTGAGTGACCAAATTCACTCCTTAAAATCACAGGCATTGATTAAACAAATTCTGGGTTCAAAATGGTTACTAAAATACCTACTGTCCCTGTCCCATCCCTCACAGATCAATACCTCCCAGCACTCCATAGCAAACATGTCAGTTGTAGCAAACAACAAAAAGGCACCAATATAACATGACAGGAGAAAGGAACGTGTGAGACTGAGGGTCCCACAGTATACAAAGTCCTTAACAGTAGCATGGAGCTCGTTAAATAAAGCTGCCTAGGACGGGAGGACCATAGGAAGCACATTGTACCCCATGACAGAAGGGCAGTTAAGACTAGCACTATATCAAGCCAATTTGATTTGTGGGATGGGCAGGAAATGTCCTGGCCCCTCAGCCTAATCCCTGCTTGTTTGAATGTGAGCACCAGAGAGGGGATGGTATAACTGGGAACACCAGCACTGCACAGTCTTGTATCTGGTCACAGCCCATCTCCAAGACTTTAGGGTAAAACTGCAGATCTTCAGGGCCAAATTCTGTAAGAAAAGAGAGTTTTTATGGTGTTTATACCAAAGCAGTGGATGATCTCAACATGGGCTTAAAACAGTATAAAGAAAGGTGATACTTTTATTTTTAAAATATATGAATAGAGTGTAGGTTACTTTCAAAGACTTGATGTATGTGGGTTGTTGACAAGAAGACTCATGCTGCAGGCTTAATTTTCTAGCACCAGGAATTATGTGACTTAGCTGTACAGTCTCTTTCAAAGTACAAAAGGCTCCTTTCCCTTCTACCCTAAATTTCAGAAGTGCACTTAGGTATAAACCTCCCTAATTCCAAGTCTAATTTCTTTCAAGACCAATTTATATCTCTTAACATCTTGCCAGGTTTAAATTAAATAATTTCGCTTCAGCCTTGATATTTACTCCCAAACACATTTGTAAGCCACCAAGCTGCTTCTCACTTTCCCATTAGATAAGCTGAAGAAGCCAAGCTCTTCTAAACTTTACAAAACCCAGATGTTCCAATTTGGTACTAGTTCTTTTTTGCATTTCTCCAATTTAAGTTATCTTTAAGTGACCAGGAATGTACACAACACTTTAAATGAGCTATACACATGCTTGACAAAATTAATTTAAGATTTCTAAGGCTTGCTAAAAATAACTTGCATAGTGTAGTACAGAACCGGCTGAGGGTGGTTATTCAAGGTTGGCTCCACCTGGGTCTTTTTCCTTTCTGCATTTTTTTCCAGATGATCAGTCCGAGGTAAATCAAGGGGAGGGAAATGTCCACACATGTCTCTTTTTTCGTGTGTGTGTATTTTTGAATGATCATTTTATTTCCACTTCAGTCATCATGGCAACTCACTGTTTATCTCTGATGAAAGTCTTTAGTGTGGACAATACTTTCAAAAGCCCCTTACAACCCTTTTCAACTTGGGAGCCCCTCTTCTATCTTTGCTCACTCTAGTTTCCCCTTCTAGTGTCTGCTTGCTGCTTTTCTCTTCTTGCTATAATCCCCAACACTTCTACCTGTAAACAGTGACAGAGTAAAATTATGTTTAATGTTTTATTTAAAACTGGATGGCTGGATCTATGCCTTTTTATCAAACTAGTTAAAGCCAAAAAAAGTTCATAGTTTTGTTTGCTAATCTACTTGATACTGGAATTTCTCATTTTCTATTACCCTCTGTGACTTGATTATTCTTTTCTGCAGAGTATGTTCTAGAACTTCCCAGATAACTTCCTTCTTTATAAACAGACTCCTGTTTTCCAGTCATAGGGGACAACTGAATCTACAGTCTATTAGAAATCCCTGCTGACTCATTTGCAATTCTGCATCTGAGTCCTCGTATTCTGGGATGGTGATCACCCAGGCCCCAGAATATTACTTGTCTCTCTCAAGCAATGTGAACTTTGTTTCCACCTTTGGTGGTCTAATTATGCTTGTTCTTTTCTCATTTCCATTAGGAACCTCACCATTATCTTTTACTTTAGCATCAGATTATTTATTTCACACCAGTTACAGCAAATAACAGGAAAGAATCTAAAAAAATATCTTATGTGGCTAAAACATTTTCTTTTGCTGTGCAACAGTCACATCAAGCAGGCAGATTGCAGCTCATTATTTCTATGCTTTTTTAATCTCTGAACCATAATTAACTTGGCCAAGAAGTCATTTCTTCTGCTCTTTGCAAGTTTGTCCTTAGAGTTCTTTTTCTTTTTGGTGTTTCTCCTTCCAGGACATTCATAGTGTGCCCATCATTGCTTCTTATGCATTCACACCTCTGACTTGGAGCACTCTCATCCTCTTCACATTTGAATCTTTTGTAAGTTAAATCACTTTACTGAGGAGGGAAGTTTCCCTTTTCAAAACCCTACACCTCATCATCCTGTGCTTCTGAGCATCATGAACTACTACATCAACTCGATTTTTCAGTCCTAGGTGATTTTGTATCACTAGCTCATGGCAAGGGCTTTGCCACTAGCCTTAACCATCTTTGCTTTACAAGCTATTCAGGTAAACAAACAGGTTTCTTGTGACTAAAATACAGCTATTGCCTCAGGAATGGACTTCTCTCTAAACTTTCTCTTTTAGTAGAGTGAGATAAAGAAATGAGAGGTCCAAAACAACAGAAGGCAGGGGGTTGCCAGTGCTTATGCAAATGGAGATGTCAGGTAAAGTCAGTGACCAGGAAATGAGCAGCTGAGCTGCATTGTCTGACCATATATTTGCACCAGAGTCCTTGCAAACTTGACGTGAAATTGATAGTTGTGCTTATCTGACCACTTGCCTAAGCATCATCCTTAAATAGGTAGCTGAAGCGCTAAAAATTTGCAAAGAAAAGGAAAGTTAGCCAAAATACTGGGATTACTTTCCATCTAGCCTGAAATATGTGAGCTTTCTGCAACTGGAGCTTTCTGCAACTTAAAATTGCAACTGCAATTTTAAGGAGAGACAAAATGCAAGGGATAATTTAAAGTTTTCTGACTTGATAGGGTCAATTCAGTCTTTGTCACTAAAAGTGCTAGAAACATTTCTAACAAATCAATTTGAAACAAATGCAAAAAGACTGGCTCAGTACAACTAACCAGAGGCTTGAGATAACTTTCTGTCATTATTAAATGATAGTAGCTGTCTCCCACCAGGGTCCAAAACACAGTGTGAGAAAGATTAGCTGTGACCTACTATCAACTGCAGCAATTACAACGTTTATCCTTTTAACATTGCCACGCAGAACAAACCAGCCTGGAGACAAGTAACACTGTCCTAAGAAAATGTCAACATTACTGTTTAAGAGGCATGTGTAAACACTGCAGCTACTTTATATATTCATTTTCCCAAACAATTTGTTAACAACATTTGAATTCTAATTTAGCATAGGTATAATCCTTATGAGATGCTCAAAATCATTTCAAGCAAGTAACATTAAATGTTCTGATCCAATAATCTAAAGTCTTTCATTTTCTTTCTAATTAACAAATAAGGACTGTATAACCTTTGTGCAGAATGTGCTGACTTCAAAATATCAGCATGCCCACAAATTAAACCACTCATGTCCAATAAACTACAAATGTCAATCTTGTTTCTTTGCCCGTTGGAAACCAGAACATCTTTTCCCAGAAAATGATCCACACGCTGGGAGAGTTGGTATTAACAGAGCAAATCTCTCTCCATATTGCAAGGCAGGAGGGCTCATTTAAGAGCTTAAAATTTTATCTAGCACAATAATCAACACTTTAATCCTATCTACTTCATATCTGCAAAACTAACAAATATTATACACTAAATATTAGAGACATCCCATAGCTATGTATGTATTGCCAAATATTTAGATATTATGAAAATGAGCTATAGTCTGTTATTTACAACCCCTGAGTGAGAAAGTGTGAGCATCAACTCTTTAAGATATAACTACTGCACCTGCGTGAAGGAGTAGATTCAGTATTTAGGATCACCTGCAGAAAAGGCAGTAAGATGTTTACTTGTTTATGTAAAGCTTGCACTTAACTCCTGGCCTATTATTGAGTGATCCTAAAATGCTATTTATTGGATTCTCAGATGGAAAAATAAGGTAAAATTGTGAAAATTGAATCTGTCCTACTGTATAACATTCCATTAGAAAAGCCTGGGTACATTTTTCTTTGAAATATGAAATTAAAAGGGTACTTTTAAATGGCTATTAGAAATTGTACAACTAATTGCAAGTTTGGAAGTCCTCCAGCTTTTACTTTTGAGACTAGTTTTTATAACCATCTCATTTTAATAGATCTTTGTGCCTAGATTGTCAAACATTATAAACTTGGTGCTTAAATAAGCATAAACTATTATTCAATATAACTGTTTCTCAAAATAAGGCTAAAACTAAAGGTAGCAAAGACAGAAACAAGGCGAAGTAGATTTCAGTTAATTAAACAGGACACTCTTCATTTTGTTTTTGTAATTTCTACTAGCAGTAAAACTTTAGTGAAAGATATTATCAAACTGTATGTTTAACCACAAAAGACTAAACATTGCAGGAAGAGTCATCCAAGTTACTGTCATTGCCTTGGTAACGTTTTTTAATCTTTGAGCAAGGAGGACATATTATATGAGAAAGTAATAAAATACCCATGGCTCTGCTGAGACAGTGCCTCAGGTCCTGTTACTGGCACTTGCACTTCTCTGCCAAGATACGTAAGTCTCTCACACAACCAGCTCTGTGCAGATGAGAGACTGTTGTGAGTTACTAGCAACCTGAGCCAGCTAAAAGAGCCCATGTGCTAGAGACAACTCCTTAAATCCTACCACAGCTGCTCTGAACTGTCTGCTGATCCCAGCTTGGGTTGTGGTTTGAGGGTTTTTTTCCCACTTGAATGATGAAATAAGATCTATATTTGGCCACCCATAGGCCAGTTCCAGACAGCAGCTCTGGAAGCTTTCAGTGTGATCGAGTTACCATACCTGGGGGAGAAACTCAGCATGTTCCTAGTGCTTCCCAGCCACAAAAGAACACCTTTGTCCCAGATCGAGTCTCACCTTTCTGCCAAAGACATAAACCTCTGGGCTAACAGCTTAAGGAGAACAAAGATGGACATCTTTCTACCTAGGTAAGCAATGTTAGCATGATGATTTTACTACTTCAGTGGTCAGAATTACACGTGATAGTGCTGACACAAGCAATATGTGAGCAAAATCAAATTACATACTTTGTTTTGTTATTCACCTCACAATCTGAGATGGCCTTTCTTCAGCCATGAAGAGTTGAGCTGGGAATAACAGGACTTTCTGGTATGCTCTGTACTGTTTTTAAAACACTGGGTATTTCAGTTGATCCTACAGCTTTTACTTAGAGTTTCTTTGGGGTTAACACTCCTTTAAGGATCTAAAAGATATGTTGCTGGACCTTTCCCACACTCAGTTTTTCCATTTGCTTTAGGAAGAATAAAATATAACCTTGAAAAGACACTTTTTTTAACTTGTCAGTGTACTACGAAAAAGATGCTGCACAAAGAACTTAGGCCCAGCCCACCCCTCATGGTCACATTCATCTTTTCATGCACAAACCAAGTTCAAGTCATTTGTTTTCCACTTCAGTCACTTGCTGTTATCAAACACATATTCAGTATTTCCTTTCATCTATTCCACTGAAATTGCAAATTAAGAGGAATCAGGTGCAGAAGGCCTTTTGTGGCTGTACCTATTGTGTGATCAGCATGGAAGGGCTTCATTACACATCTTACAATGCATTCATCACCTAAATGAAGCACTGAAAAACCATTTGTACATTAATATCCTTTTTCTCCAAGCTAATCATTGACAAATGTTTCAAATGGTCATTTACTATAGCCAAAAATATTATTAGAAATAGAACACTTGGGAAAACACAGAGTTCACATATCAAGAAGACAGAGGCAATCTGATTGCAACAGATGGTGGTGAGGGATTCCTTCTGTTAACATCTTCAGGTGAAGATAAATGGCTTTTCTGCAAAGTATACTTAATCAGACAGCCTGCACTGGGTTCATACAGGAATAGATGGATGAAATGCAAAGGCATAAAATTAATTGCATACCTTTTAACTCCACAGGACTATGAATCGTGCATTTAAATAAAATTATCATCTTATTTTCAGGTTCAGTATTCAAAGCCTTTTTGACCTAAAGACAGTTTTTTCTGCCTTGGGAATTAGAGATGCATTTGATCCCACCACTGCTAATTTTAGAGGCATTTCAGGTAAGAGACTCGACTGAGTACAAAATGATCCCTGACCCAATAGTTGTAGACTCCTGGCTTTGAATGATTTTGTAGACCTGGGTATCCTGAATTAGTTATGCATCTTTCTCTGAACTGTGTTTTAGAGTCTCACACTCAACTGCCCTATTTTATCACCGGCAATTGTATTTTGAGCTGTTTTGTAGAAAAGAGGAACCTGAAAAAGGCAGGGTTGGCTCTAGTCTTGAACTTTTTCTGTCTTCTTTAAAACAGTCAAGAAAGCATAGGCCTGGAAAAGGGCTATTTATTCAGAAATCTAGAAATGCAAGTTGTACTAAAGCATCATATTTGGTTTTTTAACAGTCGTTTAACAGTTAGGGATGCTGGTTCAGCAAGTCTATAATCCAGCTCCTGACACAGAAAACAATGGTATATGCCCAGGCTATGTCATCTTGCTAATCCAGTGACCAGTGAATGGAGTTATATTTTCCCCCTGGCTAAAATACTAGTTTTATGATTAAACTCTTGGTTTTAGAAGCCTGAAATTCTCCTGGGAAAATTTCTGTCCCTATTTAACAAAGCTAATCTGAATTATCTATTTTCTTTCTCCTTTGACTACTTCCAGCAACACAAAGAATTTCAACTTAAGTCATTTCTGCTCACAGTAAAGACTTGAGTGGTAGCTGCCTGAAGAGCAGCTCACACATTCTTGTGCATGTGAGTGAATAACTGAAATTCCTCTAATTCAGACAAACCTGCTTCTACGGAAAAGTTACTTTCTGGGAATGAATCTCAGAAGGCACATTATTCATGGATTTCTTCATGCCCCTTTTAAAATTGAATATAGCAATGTTCTATTGCAGTATATATCTCAGACTGCAAAGAGATGCATATAATAACTTGTCGCTGCTCACTTCTTTGTTAAAGCCTGCTGCTTTATTGGAAGCAAATATTAATATACTGATAAAGTGCAGAAAGATGTTACGTATTTTATAAAGATAGTATCTATTTAAATAGGACAAATACTTGGAGGAAACGTCATAAACAATATCATTTAGCAGCTTCCTTCCTATATATGCAACCTGGTGACTTTCAGCAGAGGATAAGGCTTGGAGAAGGCATCTGACCATGCCCGTCTAGAGTTACGGATCACAGGTTATGTTGAGCCCTTCTCCTCTTACACTACTCAGTTATGTGACACAGGAGTAGGGTTATAGGTGGTCTAAGAGTTATGTAAGGCAGAGTTCATGAGGAAAAGTTTATCTTTTACTTAAACAATAGATACAGTTGATGAACAGGTAAGTTTTCATTTCCTCTTCCATATGAGGTAGAAGTCACAGTCCACTGTTGTCCATATAGGGGGAAAAAAACCAGTCAAAGATAGTTGAAATACCTAACAGTTCTGTAATCCTTAGATTCTCTGCAGAAAAAGGTAAAAGTATTCTGATTATTTTTAGAAAGATGCTTGCAATGAAAAATGAAATTCAGAAAATAACTAATATTAATGTGGGTTTTTTGCAGATCAAGATAGTCTTTACATTTCAGAAGCTATTCACAAAGCAGAGATTGAAATAACAGAAGATGGTACACAGGCATCTGGAGCTACAGGTAAATCAAACAGATGTAACTTCCCACTTCTGGAGCTTACTACAAAACCAACTCCTAGCCTTTTATTTAAAATAAAGGAAACAAGCATGGTAACAATTAAATGTATGTCTATTCTAAATTTAAACTTTCATATTTAACACATTTTGATTTTACCTTTTGTGTTCCTAAGAACCTCTAATTTTTGATCTCAGACAGACATGTAAGGTTCCAGTAAAAAACAACTTTATCAGCCCAGGAAAAATGGGGATTGAGAGAACAAACCACTACTTTTTCTGTTGATCAAATCAGATCATAAAAACAATGAACGAAGGTTAGTAGTATCTTATCTATGGTGCCTAAACTGCTATAGAGTTTGAAGATAATCTCTTTGATGGCATTAAATGATGGGAAAGTTTTATGAAGACAGGCTTCATTCTCATATACTTTGGAGTGTAACTTTCACATGCAGTATCTAAGGGGATCCTTTTCCCATGTGCAGCTGGGGCTGAGTAAGCGGGGAGATGCAAAGTAAAACCTCAGCTATGGTCTACACAGCAAGTGACCTTCATCAACTGAATGACATCTGAACAGAAATCCTTCATACAATTTAAATAAATCAGGGCAACCAAAATTACTGAGCTGTGCATTCCCTTTTTTTTTAAATTGGTCACATGTGCATTATCAAAAAAGGCCCCTGCTTTTCTTACTTTGTCTTTGGAAGCTCAGATGATCCAGAGATGCTACAAGTGAGCACAGAAAGCAACTGTAATCCTAAAACCATTTGCATCTTTCTCTTTAGAGTCTGAATTTGTCCTCAAGCTGTTCAAACATCAGCACAGCAGCTGGATGATCATTAACCATATCTCACCCTTCTGCTTCCCTGTGATGTGCTGACTGTAGATGTGCTCCACATACACACTGCAAACTCTGGTGGTCCTTGTCTGTCAGTCAGGGCAAGACCTGGGTGTCTCTCATTTCTCCTCCTTACTTCCAGGAAGGCACGTGTATCCCCTCACTCAAACATACCAGCCACAATGCCAAAAGGAACCTGAGCACACTTGAGTTGGTGTATTTAGTATTCCACTAGAAACAGCTTTGAATAAGACATATACACTAGATAGGTGGGTGTACAGTAAACAATTTGTGTAACTAAACTTTCTGCAGAGCTGTAAAACTTTAAATTTTATAAAATTTTTCATCTCTATTGGAGCGATGATATTTCTAGTATTTTTTTCTGGTAATCTCCATACAAAATAAAAGCTTTTAAGCAGCTTCAATTACATATCAAAAACTAAGGGTAATAGACCTTTATCGCATTAACCAATGCCAAAACTTCCCTTTACTCCAGTAAGACCAAGATAAGAATCAGATTTTAAAACATGTTTGGTCACTTTAAAAGTTCTGGATCCAGTCACATGGCAGCTTGAAAGCTGAACTGAGCACGTTTTTGGGGAGCATTAAAACAGTGCCTCTCAAACTAGTTTTACCGTATCTTATTCGAGTCTTCAAATTAACTCCATTGTTTTAACTGCTCAATAATCCAAATCTGGTGGGTTTAGTATTGGGGGTTTTTGACAATATGTTCTTAATACTACATAGCTACAAGGAATAATATATTTAAAGAAAATATATAATAACATAATTCAAATAGAATTATGAACCACCATAGTTCTTAAGGACTCCTTATTTAATCTAATAATTAAGCCACAACCAGAGAATGGGAAGACAATCATAAATTGAGATTGAGGATACTTTGGTTTTGTTGAGAGCTCTGTCAAGAGCAATTCCAGGATGACAGATTTCTCTGCCGCATGTCTCCTAATTAAAAAAGAGACTACATTTGTGCCTCACTTTTTCACCAAACAGCATAGGTAGGAATTGACTAACAGGTGAGGCCATAACATGGTATGACTTCAGCAGTTAGGGCTGCAACACCATCAAAAATTATATTAGCTTTGAAGTTCAAAGCCAGACACACTCACTTCAGCATCAAACTACACACAAATCACCTGCATGTAGTATCAACTCTGGACTTGGTAATTCAATCAGATTGATTTCACTGTCAGGGAAAATTGTTTAATACTTGAAGTGGAGGAGCAACTCACAGCTTGAAGCACTAAACATCAGAGCCTGAAGGGCACTGCATGGAAGATGGAAAGAAAGTGGATGCATTTTACTGTTTTCTTTGTTGCATTACAGCAATGGTATTACTCAAGAGATCTCGAACACCTATTTTCAAAGCAGACCGACCCTTCACTTTTTTCCTGAGACAAGCTAGTACAGGTATGTATGCTCTCCCTTTCAGGAGCAGAATCCTTCACAAGTAGCAATGAAATCAATACAAGTTCTCTGTAAACTGTGCCATTCTTCAATCAGGAAATTTCATCGACCATGGAAACAGTGCTGTATGGGTTCTTAAAGCATAGTATGATTTCCTTAAAAGGAATGCATGATAGTCATAGAACTCAGGGAAGCCAAATTAGCCTCTCCTCCGGACAAGCAGTTTGTGCTCAAAGACTTCTATGGCAGTTACATGCACTAGAAAGATCTTACAGATATTAAACACTACAGCATTGAGGACTGAACTCCACGGGGCAATTCAAATTACAAACTAGCAAGATCAGCTGGATTAACATTGGAAATAGTTAAAATAGAAATCTTTTCCTATGAAACTTATTCATGCCTCTACTGATGGCAAACAACAAACACTTATCAAAAAATACATCTTCTGAAACTTGTAAGTCTTGACCTCCTCCAGACCCCAAACAAAAAACCAAAACACCCAACAAACAAAACTGCAGAGCACATTTTTAAGAGTGAAGCATCACAGTGCTCCCTTAGCTTCAGTATTAGATTATATGTCTCATTTCAGATGTCAAATCACACTATTCCAGAATGTTTGCCAAAAGAAAACACCATATGGCTCACTGGCAATAATAAAGAATTGCACTATGCACCATTTAGAAGGTATTCGCCCCTTTGAAGCATCAGGCCACCTCCAACAACTCCTACCATTCTTACCAGTGTTCAAAATCATTGAAAACAGTTAATTTTTTAATATGATTTTCAGGTTTGAACACAATCCCTTTGAAGGACAGGCAAGGTAACAGCAATACAAATAAACAACAAATCCCCTGAATCTGAGTCAGTGATTTCGTTCAAGTGGTTGTAATGTCTTCTGTGACTAAAACGTGAACACAAAGCAATGAATTCAGGCTCTGCTTCACTCAAATTTCTAGTTTGGGTTATCAACTATTAGGAAAGGCTTTTAATATAGAAGCATTAAAATTATTCTAAGACAAGGGCACAATTGTCATCAGTTTTTCCATGCAAGCAACAAGTGATTCTATGATCTGCTAATTCTGTCCTTAATTTAGAAATTTAAACTGAACACTTTAAAAATGAGGTCCCAAATTGAAATAACATCAACACTGTTTTCATTTACAGGTTCAGTATTCTTTATAGGAAGAGTTACAAATCCTTCATAATAAGAACTAAAGAAATACTCTGTCTTCTTCCTTATATTGTGAGCTTTCCCTTCAATGAAATTAAAGGCTGTATTACATGTATTTATTAAACACTGCTTTAAGCAGCAACACTTGCAAGAGTAAGTGAGAGTAACACCTCCACTATTTTATTACATTGTACACACTGTTGGAAATTATTAGGTATTTAGGAATCATGAGCACCACAACTACAGTAAAGACATTAAGCATATAAACATTTGAGAAAAAAACTGAATAGATTTTGCCTCCTTAACAGTATGGACCAACAGCTTCTGCTTAACTTCATCATGGCTAAAGTCAGCTTGACCATTGCCAAGTATGCAGGTCATGTGAATGAGAGTACCCCACAAGAAAGTTTCGTAATATTTTTCAAGCACAATTTCATTTCCCTGTCCTGAAGTCAAAAGAATGAAACTGAAATTCAGTCTGACTTCAGATAGATATAATTCAGCTGAAATAGTAAGGTAACAAGCCAACAGCAAAATGCTGTGAAAAGACAACAAAGCTGAAAGGCTGTTTCAAAACAGAATCATAGAATCATTAAGGTCAGAAAAAGATATCTAAGATCAAGACCAGCCATTAGCCAAACACTGCCCAATCCATCACTAAACCAAGTCTCTAAGCACCACAGCTAGAGTTTTTGATGGCAATTGTACCACTTCCTGGGCAGCCTGTTCCAGACAAAGCAGATAAGCAAAAATATTCAATCAGTGACCAAACATATTGCCAAAAAAAAAAGGAGCAGTACTATCCCTACCACCTTTGAAGTGCACACAACATAGAATGGACATTCCTGAAGAACACCGAATGAGGCTTAAAAGCAACTAGAAAATGAGGGTTTTTTTCGGATTCTGACAAAATTTGGGATACAGCAAGTGCTCAACAACTCAGGGTAAAGGATCAGAAACCCAGGTTCATGAAGACTGAGTGAAGCCTGCAAGCCACTGATTCCTAAGAAAAGCATCAAGAGGACTGTTTGATTTAAATCCCACCGAAGCAAACAGACCTTTCCAGAAATTCAGAGCACCTAGCACAGATGAAAGACAGACAGTAAAGCAATCAATGATATTTTGTGTCCAAGCAGCAGCACCATCTGGCTATTTCTGCACTTTTAAACATGTAAAAACTTCTGACACAGAAAAACCCTATGCAGCCTTTCTCAAAGGCTACTGACCTCTGTTTTACCACATTGTATTCCTCAATTAAACCGTGGGGTTTGTCACTGCTGCAGATGAGCATACAGAACAACAGTTTAGTACACAAGTCACCAAACAGTGAAGTGCAAAGTACACAAGATATCATCCTACTGTAGTTGCAATTCAACATTAGCTTTCTTTCACACATTCTCTGATTAAGAATTGAATATCCAGTGATACAAAGCCACTCTTCATTCTTTACCGCTGATAATATATGAGCTCCTGAAAGGAAAGGTAAAGTCATTCCAATAAAAACTGTACTCAAAACTACACAAAGATTAAAATAGAGATTTTATTGATGGAATAACAAAAGTGCTTTTCTTAAATATTTTTCAAAATACATTTATACAACTTACAATAATATATCCAAAATAACTGTATATACAAAACATTACCTTGTTTAATGTATGTGCTTTTTTTTGAAAATTACAAAGCAACTTTTTGGCAAAGTTCAACCTTAAGAGGTGATCGTTTTGAAGGTTGGATTAAGAAAAATAGAACCTGAGGGAAAGTGACACATGTCCATGACAAGCAAGAAGTTCTCCATTTAGTTAAATAAAAGTGTTTTTGTAGTATTTTTCACATTACAAAAATAACAGAAGTGAAAAAAAAAAGATGGATACTTTTCTCATCATCTTATAGAGCAGCTTCTCATTTTTTTCAGGTATAGGAACTTGAGATAAAAGTGCATGTCAAAAATGAATGCAATTAAGGACAGCAGGGCCCTGCTGTGGTTCTCTTGTGTGCAGTTTCTTAGCTGCTGTTGATATGATTGATCTGATTAGATCTGCGATGGATTTCTTCCAGAAAACTCTCAAGCTGTTCTATTAGCATTCGTTTTTTAAACCTGTATTTAAAAGAAAACAATAATGGATGCACACAGTAGCACATGAAACATCATTCACAGAATTTCTACTGGACTCTGGAAACTTCAGTTATTACTCTAGGACCAGTGCACAGTGAGGCTGCACATACCTCATACATATATACACGGTTTCCTAACATTCTGGTAAACTGCTAACTTGCTTTTCCATTTAATGAGTACAAAACTATGTCTACTACAGTCTACTCTAGCACACTGCTGAACATCACAGCCCTCATAAATTCAGGAAAAAGAAAGTTAAGTGTTTGCTGGTCCGAAAAGCAGTTCTGAAAAACAGAGGTAAAATTTATGTCAAAAACTGTAATCCTGAAGCTGGCAAGAGCTTTCACGAATTACTTGCATGCCTTTGTGGTACATTCACAAAAGTTAGTGAGGTGGGTCATGGTGAAGTAAAGCCCATTACACAGTGCACTGATAAAAAATATAAATTAATTTTGAGAAAGATACAGGCATAATCCATACATGTGGAATCTCTGCAGTTCTATTTCATATCAGTTGCATAAATTTGAAAAGCAGGCCATTGTCACCTCTGCTTACACCCCTGCCTCAGCAAGTAAAGCTCCTTGCTGTTTCTGGATAGCTCTGCCCCTTGTGACTTTTCTGAGTCTGAGAAGCCATTTTTGACTCATGCTGTGGTACTCTTGTGTGCTCACAGATAAGTAATGAAAACATTTTGAAATATACACCCAATTCAGTTCTATGACCTCATTAAACACAGGTAAAAACCTCTAGGTTCTAGTCAGGCATTCTGCTCTGCATCCTTGACTCACAGAGACATGGCATCTGCCCCAACTTCCCCAATCACAGACCTGTTCACAATCCCAGTTTCACTGTTGGGAAAACAAGCTCCCATTCCCAACTACTATGTCACTGAATACCCACACTCTGCTCCCTTACTCATCCTTTTTACACTTCTCCATACCCCACAGTTCAAGTACTGCTTCCCCAACATTTTTCCTCATTGCCTCTCAAAAGTGATAGCTTTTCTGCTGTCAAAAGAGGAACTGGAGGTCATTCAGCTTCCAAAGGGAGCTGCTGAAAACCCTGAATTGTTTCAAAAATCTTCCTCTCCCCATATAGCCATAGCAGATTAACCTCCAGAATTGAATGGGGACTCTTTAAAAATGCACTTCATTGCTGAAGTGATCAAGAGCTTTCCTAAGCCTCTGTTCAGAGACAGAGCAACTCAGAGCAGCAAAAGAAGAGGCATCCCTAATTTGAATTGCATTCCACGGCAGTGGAAAGTCAGCTATCAGTTAACAAAACCATCTTGACAACCGTGGAGGGCCTAGAAATGTTTCTTACAGGGAACAGGGAATCTAGGTTAAATGTGATAGCTTGCCTGGATAAGAGAAGAGGCGGAGAACTGCACAGGGCTTATGTGGAGTGTTATCTAGGTGGATAAAAAGATCACACTACAAAAATCTAACCAAGGAGAGAAGAGGAGGTAAAATTGGAACTGTAACAATAGTCAACAAAACCATAATTGCCAGCCTTCTCCACCAGTAGACACAGAAAACTGTAGGTTATGGTAAGAGACATGATTTAATTCTGATGCATCCAACAGAAACAATCACTACCAAATTATGTCAGAAATATGAATTCAAGATAGGTAGAATACAGAGGCGGTGCAAAAGAAATTAGAGTTAGAGGGTGATCTTAAGAGCCTAATTTTACAGACAAGTATTTCAACCTCACAGGCTGCCAAAAAGTCCAAGAGCAACACTACTGTTTCAGTGTGCCATAACAGTGTGGAAGCATGTATAATCTACAAACTATGGAACAACTGACAGGCAATGTATCAGTTAAGCAAAAGCATGATAAATTCATTGTTGCTATAATAAGATTGCATTATCTATATAATCTACATGTCCCATCAAGTTGGCAATAGAAGGCTAGAGGATCAGTATGGATGTCCAACATCTGGTGTACCTTAAACTCTCAGCATTGTTTTATCCAAAAATTAGTTGTATTTTGACCATAAAATTTGTTCAGTAATGCCACAGGAAAAAAGCTGACTGCTGCAAAAACAGAATAAAGAAAAAAGCAACTAATCTTTGAGGTTTCAGAAGTAAGCCTTAAAGTTAGCTATATTTATGATCCAAGAAAGCTGCTGAAATTACTAGTTCCCTGTAACTCAAACATTATTGGTTCCAATATGTTTCTCATTTCTTTCCTCTTAGAAAACATGTAGAAGGTTAAGTATGCACAGTTTAAGGATACTGTAAGGAACAGTTTCTACCTGGATCAACAACAAGGAGTCTAAATCCTTAGCAAGTCCCTTCTCTAGTGAAAAGCTACCTCAATTTCCAAAGTGTTAGACAGGGCTACAATATCCCTGAATGAAATATGTACAAAGAGTAGAGATGTATATTTACAGAGCGTACCTGGATCTCAAAACTATTTTTAGGACAAGATTTTGAGCTGATGCAGAATGAATTTCAACTGGTTTCTGAAAGCCTAATTCACAGTAATATGCAGCTCCATCAGGGTTTTGAATTAGCAGTAAACTAACACCTGGACTTTGAAATCTGAATTTTTTTTTTAAAGTCACCTTCTCTTTCTGTCCCATTGTCCATCTACATTTACAGTGACTTGACAGTTACAGTTACTAACATAAAGACAAAACCTGAGGGAAAAAGGTAAGCTTTTGTAAACAACACCTCAAAGTTTAAGCATTTGATTCCTTATAATAAATTAACTTACTTGCAGTGCAAAGCATGGTCTTCAAACAAGTAATGCATGATTGTCAAGCAGTTAAGAATGGCACTACATAGTGCAGTTTTATAAGATTAATACACTTCAGTTACCTACCTCGAAGCTTCTTTAATAACATTTTGTAGAAATATCAGTCGGGTTTGTAAGCTTCCTTGTACATGTTTCAGTAAGAAGAAGATCCTTTCATATTCTTAAAAATAAAGAGAAGAGAAAAATCAGTTACCTGTTGTAATAGATGAGTGAAATGAAACAGATTTCATTCAATTTTTGTAAGCTTTAAGGCTGTATTGCTATCAACTGTATCAATGACATACTTTTAATGTTAATTTCAATTAAAAAAACCCCAGGATACTGCAATTTAGGGTATTACTGGAACATCTAACAAGTTAATTCTAATACTGATATAAACCCCACAACTTTCATAAACATTGATAAGTATCACAATGTTTTAATCACTCATACATGAAGTTTTTAGCAGAGGTTTTAAAACAAATCTTTTCAGCTTTAAATGTATTATACATTAATCTCATGGTTCAATACATTAAGTGGCAACCTAATACGAATTGTTTAATTCTCAGGACAATAATCTGAAAGAAGTTTTGTATACTTACTTCTTCCTGGTTTTCGGATCTCTTTCATAATTTGTGCTCTTAGCTCTATATTAATCTCTCTGGTACTTCTGCAATGAACTGGTTTTCTTCCTTTGCTGGGTGAAGACACTGACATGTTGTCTTCTGTACTTTGTTCTTTACTACCTGATTCTTCATGATTCTCCAAAAATCCATCAACATTCAAATTATTCCCTAAGTGTTCATGCCCTACATCATCCGTTTGAACTCTTGGTCGATCCAATGAATTGAATGGCAACGAGGACAGCGAAAACTCTGAATCTACAGCATTTGGGAAATCATCTGAAGAAACTGGGTCTGTAACATGATTCTCAATGACATCGTCAATTACAACTTCATTATTTGCTTCTGATGCTGAAAAAGCAAGGATTACACTTGCCAGTTTCACATTAACATTTGAGAGAAGTCAATAAATCAGACCAGTATTAGACTTTTAAAACTGTGCTCTAGCTTGTATAGTCTACTGTACAAACCAGGAATAAGAAAACCTATTTGCAGATTATAACACTGAGCCCATCACTATCTCCTGGCAGTTTATGGCTTTTAAAATCACAGGTACATTCTTTATATAAAAATGGAAATTACTATACAAACTACCAACAAAAGAAAAACACCTGTAAGATGTGCTTTTATGACATTACGTCTTTCCCCGTTAAAAAAAACTGACCAACTTTACTGTAGTACTTAACAGTGAGCAAGACTTAACAGCACCTCAACTCCCCACTAAGGGAAGTGATCTCACTGCATATTAGAGCAAAATTCGAAGTAACTTCAACTTCATGTTGTGATTCTTATGAAGCATCTGAATTTCCAGGTAAAGAAAGAATACCTTTCTCACTGTTTACATTATCCCCTCATTTAGGAAAGGAAATACATTGTTTATACTCAGAATTCACATGAAAGACTACTGTCTGCAGGACTATATGAACCCTTTCTGTAATTAACCTCAGATGCACACAAATATTCTTCTTCAAAAATGGAGGATAAAATTGCCACATTTTATATATCAGCCAGCAATAGTTTTAACACAAACAAGGTTTTCTGCATAAATGAAACAGCAAACTCTGAAGATGAAGATTCACTTACTTTTGTGAATAGCAATAGGTTTAACAAGGTCAGGCTGTGCTTGTGCAATTGGTGTTGGCGGCCCTTTTCCTCCAATGTGGTTATTCACAACTGGAGGAGTCAGTGGTCGACCTCTGAGCAGGGGGGACATACAACGTCGTCTTTTCGGAATCCCTTGCATATTTGGTTCTCCAGGTCTTTTATGTTTATTTTGAGGTCCTGATACAAATTCATCTGCTTCATCTATCATCATTCCCTGTAATTGATTTACTAGGTTAATTTACCATGCAGAATTCTAAAACTTTGCACCAAAACTACATAATATAAAGTACAATTAATACTTTGATATTATGATAATGTTCAGTATGTGTAAGGGCAGCTACATACAACACACCATTACGTTTGGAGTACTAAAATGTCAATCAAATTCCTCCAAGACTAAATTAATGTGCTTGATGCCCTTATCCAACAGCCTGCCAAGTGAGACAGTAAGCCATCAAACTTCCTTTCCAGTAATTGCAAAATGACCCATGCATTCAATACAAGAGCTCTAAATGATGCTGACAGTTTGGTCAATTCTAAGAAAGATTTGGACAGAAGGGACAGTCCAGACTCCTGAAGTTTGGGAGGCTTTTTATGGTGAAAGCTCAGTAAATGATTAGGTATTAGCTATATTGCAGAGTCAGATGCATTTCATTCATAATACAATTTAGAGGCGCAATACTTTTTCCAATAAAGACTGCCCTCCATACAACACTACTGATGAAGAAACATGTGAGAATTTCTTGAAAGCAATACTTCTACAAATACTTTAAAGAGTTTCTCCAACACTATTTTTAAAGAGCAATGCAAGCAGCAGCATACACAAAAGAGCACATTTTTAAAAAAGCTTTACAGAAAGGTCACCTTTTTGTCCAATTTGAATGGATTGCCAAATGTATGAAGCCTTCGTGGTTGATCAGGATCAAGTTCTCGGAGTGGAGAAGGTATTTGTTTCAGATACTCCTGGTAGTTTCCCATTTGTGATATAGGTACACTGTGAACTTGATCTATCATGACAGAAGGGTTTATTAAAATATAGTACTGCTCAACTTGTAAGTATTTAGTCTATACCCACTTCCCACCTCAGCTTTCACGCTTTCATCAAATGCACTAACAAAACAGGTGTGCAAAATGCACCCTTTTTCTTGTTTAATTGGTATTTGTAACACCATTTTGACTACAGGAGACTTGCTTAAATGAATCAGTATGTATCTTGTGGATTTAACATAACAGGAAATAAGCAATAGTTGTCATGCACGGATGTCAGTTTTCCAGTATGTCTTGTAACTTTTCAACTGGACAATGGGTGAAAAAACAGACTGGGAACAAAACAGAACTAAATATTACAAACAAGAGACACATTAATGGAAAGTAGTAATGCCATGCTGTACACATTTGATGTAACCCTGGCCTGTTTTAGCTACCCAGGTTTTAACTGTTAAGACTAGCATTTTCCCAAAGCAAGAGTGATTTCTGACCACTGTAATCACCA
Organism: Formicarius rufipectus; assembly: GCA_013399695.1. NCBI lineage: Eukaryota > Metazoa > Chordata > Aves > Passeriformes > Formicariidae > Formicarius > Formicarius rufipectus. The sequence goes on along the minus strand of VXAU01000820.1, from coordinate 83,244 downwards.
AACTCTTAAAAATCCAGAGGACTTGATGCTAAACTTGTTATGGCTTTAGAGTTGCAAAGCCTTTGATCTAGAAAAACACGAACTAGAAGAAATAGCAGAAGGAAAAAAAAGCACCTTACTTGAGTTATGCAGCTTAAACCCCTCCTCAAAGAACAATTACTCTGACAAAGCAGTAATGTAATGCAAAATGCACGGATGTTAATCTGACCTAAGTAGTGTCAGGACTAACATATGCTTTCAACTTGCATTGCCCTTCTCATCTCCACATCTTTCATCTTCTGTTAGATGCCACAAAGCAGTGCCAGAAGACACAGGAAAAAAAGTAAAGGAGTAAATTAGCAGACTACTAAACTATTTGTTGTCAGCCTAACATGCAAAAGAATCACACTGGCAGCACCCAGTGGTCTAGCTTACTTTTCCACTGCTCACAATCCACTTGTATGGAGAGAGAACACAACGTTCAGAACTGCCCTGTGATTTTTTTTTTCCCATCTGATACATCCATGAAAGTTAGGAAAAGACAAAGAATCTTTTGTGAACACTCAGGTCTCCTCATATGGACTAAAGGACAGAGCAGTGAATCTGCAATCTTCTCTGTCCTCACCATTTTTTCCTCCCAAGGAGCTATTTAAGGAAAAAGTATCTAAGAAACCATGCAGTTTACTGGCAGTATCAGACATCCATCAAGTTTTAAAGAACTACACTCTTTGTTACATTGCTTTTTAGTAATAATCATATCACATGTAGACAAAACAAACTTATCTAACCTTCATCTTGTCCTTTCAGGAACTTGCGAGTACTCTTCAGTAAATTAGATCTCATTCGTGTTAACTGATCCAAAAGATTTCTTCTGGGTATGTCATAAGCATTTCTGAAAGTCTGAGGTTTCAAATCCTGTGGTTCCAGTAAATGAAGTCCCAATTAATGCCATGTAGAAAAACAATATCTAGCATTTCAATGGAAGTATATTGAAAATAACAACATTACACACAGTGGTGCTTACCTTATTCAGCAAAGCTATTTGGAACCCAGCATACTCCTTCATATTGAGGTCTAGAGGTCTATGAGGAATTTCCCCAGTAATCCCCTGTAGCAGATGTTGAAAATCGTTCCTATGTGCCATAGACAGGTTGTGTGATCTGCTTCTGACCTTAATTCCAGTCTCTTGCGCTACCTTTTTGCCTACAGAGCCAATGACTCTATCGGACTCTATTTTGGCCTTAATTTGAAATAAATAAATAAATAAAATTGACAATATGCTCTTAAAAGGATTAGTCAGACTTATTCATTTTAAATTCCTACCTACAAGATTCAACAACGTGCTAACACACTATGATGACCATAACCAGGATGATCGCTTAAGGAGTGCTTAATACATAACCATTTAATGCTTACTACAATTTTAAATACAGTGAACAGTTTGTGCCTAGGTCTTCTGCATATTTCTCCTCTGCTGCCCATTATAGTATCTAAGCACCAATATGCATGCAATGCTTTTATTTTCATAAAATGCCATAGTTTGACTAGTAATTCTCTGCAAATCCCTGTACTCATAATACAATGTTTAGCTGGTATTGCAGAAAGCAGTATTTCATAAGACTGATTCTCCCACAGCTCTAAGTTGTGATCAGTCATCCAATGGTATCAACTTTTTAAAAGCTTAATACAAATAGTCATAACATTAATAAAAATGAAATACATGATAATACGTAATTCTGTTTGACTAGACAGACATAACCCTCAATATCATGTTAGATTTGTACCAAAATTAAACATGTTCATAAATGCCAGCTTTTTGGCAAAACACACTGGAACAAAGATGCAAAAGGAATTTAGCAATACACCAGCCAATTTTGTTTTTGCAATTTCACATTAAAAATTTACAGATACTCAATGTGAATATGTACTTATTGAGAATAGTGAGTCTTGACTGGCAGGGCCTTTCAGAAATTAGAAAAGCTTTAAGTATAATTTGCAGTGCATGTCATTAGATTTCAGGAGTCAAAGATGTTCAGATTGAGGTATCAGTTCACAGAATACTGAGCAACATGACTGATTTAACAGGATATGCTGTAAGCTCTAACACATTTGCTGCCTCAAGTAATCATTTATATTAATGTTTTAAGAAAAAGCTGAATCATAAAAACTCCTTAGATAAGTTACACATGCTTGGCACTACTGTTTCTTCAAGTTTCAAGCCCACTATTTTATTATTTGAACTGAAAGCTTAACATGCACAGTTGAATAAAAGTGGAGGTAGCAAGGCAGAAATGCTTTAGTTGGTGCAGGAGACAAGTCAAAAATATGGACACTATTCTGAACCAAGTCAACAACTTCAAATAGTCACTTGCCACTTCTACATCTGTATCCTCATTTGAGATTCTGAACTATGTCAGTTATCTTATTTACTGAACACTTTCCATTTCATGTCACAAGCCAAAGAAAGGACACTGATTCAGATGTACAAAGTAAAAATATCTACTTTCTGGAAAAAATGCTAGAACATCTTTAATATCTAAAGGTACAACATGTTTTCTTTTGGACAAAAATAGGTTACTGCCTGTACAAGTAAAACTGCTCATTAAATTAAAAACCATAACTTGTACTTCTTTATCTATCTTTATAGTCCACTTTATAACATCTATATTTAAAGGTTGTTTTCTTGCAATTCAGAAGACCACAGTTATTTTTTGCTAATTGTTTATGGGAAGGTATTAACTTGAGCTTTCCTGCTCTTTTTTCCTTCAAAGTCACTGAACCTCAGTATTTTAGTATTATCCTGATATTAGAATAAGTTTTCACTGCTCTTTTGCTTCAACATTACCTGCTGACTCAACTTTTTGAGATATGAAATGACACTGTAACTAAGTCCATATTCCACATTGTCAGCTATGAGGTTTGGTGCTCCCATCATTCTCACAGCTTTCTTCAAAGGCTGAAACATCGAATATATTGTATTGTCATATTTAACTTTATGCATACTTCAACTAATTGTATCCATTTCAAAGTAGAACTCGACATTTTCAAAGTTAGAAAAGAACAAACACTCAGAGCAGCATTTTTTGTTATTTTAAACATAGCTCCATTCATACAGAATCAATTATTAACAAAGATATCATTTATATACAAGCCAGTGTATTATGAGATTATGAAATTTTCTAACATTCGTCTCAAGCCTCCCATAGGACTCCAGTGAAAACATTATCACTATACATGAAGTTTAACTATTCTCTTGAATTAATACACATTTTACTTGAAATACAGGCTACATCCCTGAGTGGAAAGAAAACTATAAAATAGAAATTTTAATACAGCAATCCATCTTACCCCAAGATAATAAGGAGGCATTGTCTTCAAATAACTTTCAAATGACTGACGCCATTTCAGTGTAGGCTTTGCCTTGTGTACTTTAAACAAGTCATCTAATAAAAAAATCAAAAAGCAAAGCCAAAATGAAAGGCATGTCTAGAGAGCATTACAGCTTTTTCTTCAAAAAAGAAAATTCTAGTTTTACTTTAACGCCTGTAATTTAATAAATATATACAAACTAAACACAAGTTTAATGCTGCAGTCAAAAGATGGAACTTGATAATTATCAACACAAATTGGCATTGAAACAATGGATTAGGAAAAATGGTTACTAAAATACTGAAAGGAAGACCAAAACAGGTCTTACTTCCTGAAAAAGATAATTAAGCAAATCTTACAGAGTCTAAGTCATGAAGCTCAGCCAACTGGAGACAAGGGAAACAAGTTACTGATTCTATGTTTCTACAGGTGTGTGATGAATACATGCACTAATTGCAGTAACCTATTTAGATGACAAATGTTTGAATTGCCTACCACAAGAAAATTTGCATGAAGTGGTATTTACCTAGCAGTGGAAGGAGGACTGGATAATTGTAAGGCATCACAAATAAATTCACACAATTCAGTGCTGTACTTGCTTTCAAGTAACCAAAAGGATGACCAAGTTCACTGTATTTTGCACTATTGCTCACATATACCTGCAATAAAACATTACATTTATGTAAATACAAAGTATTGTGTTATGAAATTTTACATCCTATTTTATTATAGAATAAAGTTTAGGAAAAATAGCATTCTATGAAAAGCTGCATGCACTCTACTTACCTGCCAGCAGGTCTGAGGAGATTTCCTTTCCAGGATAAACTGGGTCAGTGGTGAAGGTTCTAATTCATATTTATCAAAAGGCAGTTTGTCAATCACCATTGGTTCACAGTCAGTACAGGAAAATTTCACCACAGGATGAGATGTGCGAGGTGGCTAAAACAAGTATTCCACTGTTAATAAGTCTGCACAATAATTAAAATGCAATTATGCTATAACAACTCTATTATGCTATAACAAATACAGCTTGAGAACAGATGTATTTAAGGAACCTATTCAATACAAGACTCATTTATTGTTAATGAGACCTAAGCAATTAATTTATTATATCAGTGGTATCTTAAAATATGTAATAATCTTATTTTCTAAATAAATAAAACTTTACTACACAAATCTAGAGCAATACACAACTAAGACTTCTTGCATTTATGCAAAAACTTTGCAAATGGAAATAAGTTCCCGTGGGGACAAAAAAAAAATCTTCAATGCTACTCTGGGCAATGGCCATTTTCACTGCCCACAGAAGCAAGTGCTGTACTTTCACATTTGCTTACTTCCCCCAGCACTTTCCCTTCCTGAAAAATTTAACAGTTACAAAATTCAAACTGAACAGAAAGAATTCAGAAACACTTTGAAAGAACTTGCATTTTAACTAGGACTGAGAAAAAGAAATATTTCAATTCAAGGAATTCCAGTGTTTGAATTTTAATCTTTTTCCTAATCACAGAAAAAAGGCTTTTGTGCCTCAAGTTTCAACTCTAAGTTAGCAACTTATTTGAAATTTCTTCTACTGAAAGGGAAAGCCAATTTTTAGTGTGACAAAAATTTGAGTTCCTCGCCTTCCACTGAAGGGTTTTCAAGAGAGGAACTTAATCTCTTATACTTACCCTGAGCCTCCTCCAAGGCCACTAGAATCTGGACAAGAGCTCAACTGGGAAGCCTCCTTCCATTTATTCTTTACAGAAAGGTAACTAACAAATACACAAGATGAACTAGGGAAACACAGGGTTTCTTGGACCTTCCTACAACTTCATCTTGAAAGTAATTTTTCTCATCTGCAAGCTCTAGCCTCTTCATTTTAGGATGAGCCACCCAAACACCATCCATGCCACAGCTGGTCTTGCCTTGAGTGTCTCCACTCTGAGGAAGGCATACTAGTCAACCGCACACAAAACAGGAGGGCCAACCAATCAAAGGAACTGCAATTCTCTTCAAAAAACATGACTAATAAATAGGTTGTGGTGGAGTTTTTGAACAAGCCACAAAGTAGTTACACTAGGGACAAAAAGGCTGCAAAAGAAATGGAATACTAGGACTCAAGTCCAGTAATCCTTTGCTGAACAGCAGAACTGTTTTTTACCTCAGAGCAGATAAGCAGCCATTTACATGTTGATATGCCAATATAATTATTAGCAGACTTCCATATACATTTAAGAAAGGCTTGACAGTGTCATTACCTACAGTACACTAAATAGTTTTTGGGATAGAACTGTTTGAGACAACTCCACTGTGGATCAGGTAATAGGGAGGAAAAGAAATATGTAACTATGGACTCACGTAGACAAGATACACTACATACATACACATTGATTGCAACACATGCCACATTTTAACACTACTTTTAGAACAGTACAGAAATATGTCTTGAAACACTATCAGCTAACTTATCATCCCACTGCATGAGGAACGCTCAATATGGAATTCCAACTGATGGCAACAGGAATTTATCTGACAGTGCTTTATGATGTTATGCTACAACAGAGAAAAAAGTTCTCATCTCCATGCTGTTTGGGTAAGTCAAGCTCATGTTTTTAGAAGATTTAGTTCAACAGTTCTTTACTTGGCAAGATCTATTTTAGCAATCTTAGTCAAGATCTGCAGTAGCACACAAACTGCACTGACTTCACAGCAAATGGAGATACATATACCACTGACAGCAATTACACGGAGTACACAACAGTTTTCCTACAGATCAGCTTTTAAATATCCCATACACAATTGTTTTTTTAAATAACAGGAGATTTACTTTGATTCATATAAGCTAGCATGCTCTGCTGTTCACAAGAGCAACCACATCCTTCAATGAATGAAGAAACAGGTGCCAGCAATATCAAACCTGGAAATATAACTTGAAATTTCATACTTGTATCAGTCCTGTATTTCAAAGGACTTCATATGTTTTTTCAACCAAAAGAGTTAAAATTTATAAGACATTCAGATAGCATGCTAGACAGCACTTGTTTCAGATCAAAAGAACATAAATTCAAAAAAAATCACCATGAAATGTAGGTAACAATTACACAACTGCAGCATTCCTACTTTAACAGTTTTCAAATATTATCAGAAATACAAAAATACACCATAGTAATAATTAGTTCTCAGACCAGAAAGCAGGAGGCATACATTCTTTTATGAAAAATAAATTAATTCTGTGGGCAGGTTCTCTGAACTTGGATAAACTGAATCTACAGCTACATTGCGCCACAGCAGACAGAATTATATTCACTTGCTAGAATGAAAGCAGAACTACCAGAAGGATTCAAATTGAGAAGATCCTACTATCTTTTATTAATACCATCTACAAGGGAAAAGAATTCTACAGGGTTTTACCAAAGTGTCACCACTTGATATTTAATAGGGTTCAAGCAGTAAGACTACATGCATGTACTCAGTCAACAAATCAGTCTGCCACAGGCAGTTTCCTAAAGCTTCAAGGTTACTAAAAATCAAGTCCCATAGTATTATTTGCTCATCAGTAATTTATAAGAGATAACTGCAACACAAGTTTACATGTCTCATCCTTCTTGGGATGCCTGCTTTTACAGTTGCTAAAATGAAATACGTAATTCAGGATTTTAAAAACATCAGTGAAAAGGAAATCTTCGAGTATTCTCACATGTGCAAACCCTTCGCTTTATCTTCAGTACATACCAGTGTTGGAGAATTTTGATCTGGCCAAAAGGATTCAGGAACAGGCCAATGGCCTATAGGAACCCCAGTTTTGGGGTTTGGTCTAACATAAATAAGTTTGTGACAGCTGTGCCAAGGCTGAGGTCCAAAGGGTCTAGATATCTCCACCTGCCCATCTAGAGAAGAAAAAGGCTCTGAGTCAAAACAGTCTTAAAACTCAAGAAGAGTATTAAACAACTCCTGTGAAGAGTTAAAAAACTATATTCCCAGGGAAGCTCTTCCTGTAGTTATTATTTCTAATAGTAGATAGTTGTCAGCAAGCATTTCTGCAAAAACAGACTATGAGAAACCAAACAAGCACTGAATGTTTACAGGATCATAGTTGAGAAAGCCAATTATCTTGGAGCACTCCAAAATAATCAGTTCATTTCTTCTCCACTGTTAACAGATAACCTTCAAATCCATGCATTAAAAAAGTGATATTCATGACTAATACTGCTGACTAACTTTTTATAGGAGCAAAATAAGAGCTAAAACCCCTCACAAACACTTCCTAGTAACATCCAAAGAGGAATCTAGCTAAGTAACTTGGAACAAGAAGTTAATGTTACACACGTGTATTTGGTATTTTAACTCTTAATGCAGCCAGTTTATCACACTGAATAAAAAAAGGATAAACATATAAAGTCACAGTCCTTCAACAGGTTATTCATGTTTCTATCTGGCTGAAAGCTACCGCTTAAAACTCATGAACCCATTCAATTATTCAGTAATAACTGCCCTTAATACTACCTGAGCTATATGACCAAATGGAGGTGTGTCTAGCAACTACAGCCAGTTTTTTGAAACACATCAGAATTTCTGAATTAGCAGGTTGTTTTTGTAGTAATGTCTTTTAAATTGCAGTACTTGCCCTTTTGTCTCAGTAACTCCTACACTAAGTTCACTAAATTATATTCAGTCATCCCTGTTACTTGATACCACAGTGTAAAAAATGTCAGGTACCATCAATTGGTGAAGGATCCGGTCCAGCTTTTTCAAAATTTATTACCACTCCACTTTGCACTTTTTGCACCAGTGACTCAAGACACTGATTCAGCATTCTTGGAGAGCACACACAATATGACCGACCTAGAACAACACAATTAAGGTTAAGGCTGTTCAGTGTGTGTCCATATTTTAACTAGGATCATTTAAAACTGTCCAACCACCACACACTGATTTATGAATGATTCACTGATGTAAAGTTTCTCCTGAGCACTCCCTCCCTGCTTAAGCAACATGGCAGCCTAGCAAAGCAGTAACATGTACCTCAAAATGGTTTGGATTTTAGACCCTTAACTCAGATTCCAGGTTGTTTTCACAGAAAATGGGCGCCCCCTTGTGACAGACACATAACTGTCCTCGAATTTCAGTCAAAGCACTTAGTAAAGCCTACAAAGTAGTGAAATACTTTTTAAATACCTTTGTTTGCTCTCTACCACAACCCTTCTGATGTATTAGAAAATAGTGGTTTTTTTTTAAATGGGATAAAAATCAATGTGTGAGTCTGATCTGGAATATTATTTCTAAGAGATTAAGAATATGCTTTATGACAGAAGTATCAATGCTGCAAAACTACTTCACATTCTGCACTGCATTCTGCATGCTCTGGAGGGCAAAAACCCCTAAATAACTCAACACATTTCCTTCAGTTTTGACTTCTCTATACTGGAGTATGACAGGAATTTAGCTAAACTGTACTACAGAACAGACCGTATTACAATTTCTAACTGCAATACCAAGGTGCACTACTCAAAGTTACTTTTGTCTTCAAAGAAATTCCCAAGATACATCCATACCTCCAAAACAGGTTACATTGAATTGTCTGTAGCTTCAATAAAGTATCTTCAGTTTCATTTTATCATTCTTGAGATTTTTTTACAAGTACTGTAAGACCTTAGAAATACTTATCCCATGACACAGAATCACATGATTAATTGAACTAAACTGAATTAATTTACATTTTTAAAACTAGTGACTTGTCAAAAGAACCACGGGAACTCACCTCCTGTGACTTCACACATAGGTGTGATTGCAGAGTCATCCACTGGTACCCCTGTCATCTGCTCTGATTCTGGTGCTGTAATACCAGGCAAACGAAGAACCAAAGCAAACAACCTCTGATCCCATCGAAAGGGTTCCTTAGTCAACTCACTTCCAGGCAAAGGGGAATTGAGAGGTAAATGGAGCTGAAAAGGAATATAAATCTATGAATGCATAGCTTTAAAAATTATCAAAACTTCAGGTTATTCACTCTATATAAGCACATATCTCTCCACATGCATTCAAAATTTTATTCAGGTACTGTACATGACAAGCAAGACACCCATCATTTAACCAAAATTTCAAACATTTCAAAGCAGTATGATATATAATGTTGAAAGTTACAAATCAAGTGGTAACAATCACTTTTAAAAACTGATCTCAATTTCAGAAGTAGTATTTTAGAATTTCTGCAGTAAAAACTTCTTCACTGCAATGTTCTTTTGCTCAATTTTCTCTAGAAAAGGCCCATTCTCAGCTCAGTATTTTCCTCAATTCTTCAAGATAAGCACAACTGAATGAAAAGATAATGTTAATCTAAGATACCCTCAGAAGTAATACAGCTTGGCTGTAGCTACCAGGATTACTTACTCCAAATAACTCAGCTTCAAGTGAACTAATGTGGTAGTAACATTACAGAATCAGAAAGCAGAGATTATACGTAATTTGGGTAGATTTCATATCTAAACTCATGTCTGTGCTTCAAGTGAATAGTAGGTGTTAAAGTGAACACTGAAATGCAAAATCAGTTCTCAGTTTTAGGTAATACGTAACAGTAGCCAGAGCTACCCGTATAAGGAAGAGTTGCTTGCCATGTGTTGTCTATGTCTGGAAAAAAACTACAAAGTTTTAGTTCAAGATATTGAAGATACTAAATACATGAGAGCATTTTTATTTGCTCTAATTCACAAAAGAGACAGTAAACAGATGTAAGTGTCAGACTTCAAACATGTTGCAGTAAAAATACAGCAATGGTCAGGACATTATTAATCGCTAACAATAACAGTGAGAGTAACAGAGCATCTAAAATTCCCAGGGACAGCAGCAGTTTTTTACCTAGTTAACCAAAACAAGGTAAGATGCATTAGCTTTTAAGGGACAGTACAAGGCATTCAGAAGATTCTCACCTCTTTTTGCATCCAGAAACCTTGAACAGAGATTAGTGGGAAAAGAAATCTTATCCAAACATTCAACTACAGAAGCCCTGAACAGATCATCTACACTCGTAGCAGGTAAAAGTTTCAGAAAATTCAATAGATCCCTGGCTGACGATATCACTGTCAGCACAAGCAAAATTCTCATTCCACCTGGAACACTGCAGCCATAAAGGGGAAATCAAAAAAACACCCAAAGCAATGACTCAAGTGGTGCAAACAGTTGCATTACCATGTCAGATACAAGGATTATGCCCGAATGCTGAAGCAAATCCAAGGCTTCCTCAAACACCTCATTCAAAAAAATTCCAATTCTCAATCTCAGCTCAGTATTATCAAGAAAGTACTAGTGTTCCAAAACATGATGCAAGTCCACATAAGCATCCATTATATATTGTCTTCATTGTTCATAGGGAATTTGCAAGTAAGTTATTGAAACAGGGATTTTGCTTGCTCCTTTTCAAGAGATAGTTTGAAAACATTAACCTAATTTTCAAACCAGTCACATCATCTATTTCTGTTTACATAATTACAAGCATCTTGTACTGGGAAAAATACACTTCATGTTTGTATCAATAAATTGTTTTTCCATCTCAAAGCTAGGAACAAACATGGCAAATTCACTCATAACACATGGTCAAGAATGAGTATTTTTGACTTTTCAGCACACATGATGATTCCTCCTGAATTTCTGTTTTTGCTTATGCAAGCAAAGAGTACATGTGAGAACAGAACTATTTTTCTCAAATATTTCACATGAAACTGGTCAAAGGGAACTCACTAATGTACCTGTATTACTGATTGGTATGCATATCTTTTCCCTTTTCACATAAAGGGTCAGCAAAGACTGCCTGAGAAAGGAAACTCAGTTAAAAGAACAGTCACATTCTCAGTAAACAGCCCTGGAATCCTGACTCTAAGAAGACAATTGCAAGCACACCACTGTCCTCACTTGGGGCTGTTAAGGAATGCCATTCAAACTGCCCTATTTAGATCTGACGGAACAGAAGATTTACTAGCTCTGAAGAATATATTTGATCTGCAAAACATACCTATGTAACAGCATTGTTTTTTCTCAGGCAACATACGTTTACATATAAACATACAGATATTTACTATACATAAAGTATTCCATTGGATCTTGCAACAACACCACTGCCCTGAGTTCAGTTTATCTCATCCTGCAAAAGTTCTCTTTTGCTCAGCTGGTTGTAAGGAGACAATCCTGAAACCAAACAGTACTCAGGAGTAGGCCATTGCATTATGTACATACTGCTATCAGAACCGTTTTCAAACTATAAGACATCGTGCAAAGAAATCATCCATTCAAATGCCCTCACTTTCTCACAACTTAAAGGATATTAAACTTAACTGGAATTAACATTTATACTAGCAAAGTTATAGATTCAAACCACCTCATTCTCCACAGACACCAATTTGGTCTTCTTACCTCCAGTTGCCTTTACTTTTAAACTGGTACTCTATTACCATAGCATCTGCACACCTATCAAAATATGATGAGCCTAGAATTCTACATCTTGCATTTCCTTTCTCTCCCCACGCATATTTCAATATGAAGCCATGCACATATTTTCCTCTTTGTCTTTCATACTGGCTGTTGAGAAAATGGTAGCCTGAACTAAAGAGAGGTTATTTACCAGCACTGGTCTTCAACATGTTGTCTATGTAGTCACACAAGTATCCTCTTAGCTCAGTACTAGAAACCATCTGTTTTGACTCATCACTAGTTTGTAGGAGCACACAAACCCTACCACCATTCCCAAATGCCACAACGCTACCATAAGATAGCAATGGGTGCCTTATGCCCCTCTTCCCTGCCTTTACAACCACTAAAATATTCAAGAATGAAGAGGGACTGGAGGACAACATTGTATTGAAGAGATCTTATAGCACTGTTATTGGTGAGCAGGTCTTTTGTTTATTCTCAGTCCTTGTTACTATCTACATTCATGCAATCATAAGAAGCAGCAGAGTCAAAAATCCTAAAACCAAATAAAAGACAAATAAGCATTTTAGAGCACTCTCCACTGGTATGGTAGTTGGTGAACTAAAGACAGTAATGATCATCTGGCAGTGGCTGCACATGTGGGCTTGTGCAAGGACAGGCAGCACCAGAACTGCTTAAGCTTTAGTAACTAGATAATTACAGGCAGCTCCATCTTGGGAAATCTCAAAAATTGTTACACATCAGGCACTGATTAAAAATATCCAGAGACAGTCAACTTTTCTTTTTGCATCTAAAAAACAAATATTTAAAAAATATATGCAAGTAACTTCCCTGCACACTCTTCTGCTACCCATAAAAAGACAAGACATATCTAGTATTCCAAGTAAATGAAGCGTTTCATCATTACAGGACTTAAGGATAGGTAACTATTCAAGTCCAACTAAGAAAATTAGCTCTTGATAGACTGAGAAATACTACTCACAGTCATCAACATCATGTTTTCCCATCTTTTTCCATGCAGTTGTAACAGAGAAAGCCACAAATTGTTCTTCCATAAGAGATAACTTAAGACCACAACGAGACACCAAGGTCAACAGATACACCAAGTCAAGATCTTGGATATACTTGACCATTCCAATACAAGCATTAACCATGAGCGAGTGCTCACTAAGCTGGTTACACACCAAAAATGCACACATCAAGAGCTTTGGAGCTGTGTCAAACACTGCAAATCCCAAAACTACTGTTAATGGGAATAAGGATGAGAAGAATGGGAACATACATAATACTTGCCATTCTTCTTGCAAAATTTGTTTTTAAGTCTAGGTTTCTAACTGGAGGAACTACAGTTTAAAATATAATGGAGCACTTACAGTTCCTGATTATTCCTGAAAGTACCCAGGATCTTGCCACTTGTTATAACAAGGATGCAAGATGGCTGACCCTGGGAAGGATCAATCTGACAATGCCAAGGATCCAGGGATTAAGACTCATAAAAAATTACTGATTTCTCCTGTAAGTCTCTTATAACTGGATGATCATAAGAATGGCAACATACAGAAACCAAGCAACACTGCTCATGCTTTTTGCTTGCATAATCATTTAACAGAATGTATCAATCGATCAATAACCCAGTTTCAGTCTTGCAAACAGGAGTTTAATGCTTCCTCTTAAAACAGAGGGTATGTAGAAAGAAGACAAAAGGAACATAAGTCCGCAGCTGGAGAACTGGAAAAGTGCAATGTTTTTTCATAATATAAGGAGGAGTAAGAGAAATCCCTTCAAGAAATTTAATATTTGTTAAACACCAAGAAAGGGATAAGATCACATTTGAAGGATCAGGTCAAAAGTGAAAGCCACTCCATACGGAACCCACAGCAAGAAACCACCTGATTAAAAATAGTTTCCCAACAGTATGAGTCCATCCCCTCCTGAAATTATGACTGGAACACGTCCAGGGAAGAGTCAGGTCAAGAAACCATACTGAATGTAGAACTGATTCTGGTATGCTTCAGTATATCAGCACTGGTGCATTAATAAGCAGTGCCTGAAGTGACAGAAATGAAAATTTAGTAACTTGTGAAAGTGAAGGTAATTGCATAGATTGTGTCATTTGTCTTCAATCTGAGGAACTGCACACAAAAAAGTGGTACTGAACAGGTAAGGCTCTATCTGAAAACCCCATATTAAAATCTACAAAGGAACAGGATATCTGAAGAATTCAGCAAGAGCTCTGAAACAGAGTTTAAGCTTGACTGTTTCACACTAGGGCAAACAACAGTGTTCCCATAGTGATAAACTGATATCATGGGCAAGAATGCAAGTGTTCAACTGAATGACAAAGCTTTGAGAACTTGCCTTGAGCTTCCATACTGGCTTCACAGGCTTTCAAAACCAAAAAACAATCTTCTGTTGGTTCCCTTGTACATATGACTTAAAAGAACTAAAAATACACTGCCTTAGTGAATGCTAAGAAGTAAAAACATTGTTGTCATAGCCAGTGGGATATAATCACTTCCAACACCAACTCTGAAAAGCCTACTCAAAGTCAAACCAAAAGAACAAAACAGACATTTGAAAGTGACTGAAAAGCTTTGTTATTGAACTAAAGAGCAGCAATGAACATCCCTATCTCCAGAGTCATGCTACTGTACTAATTCTGGTTCATTTCTGCATGCCCAACTTGAGGGGTAACTGTAAAGGACAAGCTACACTAAGAAAAATTCTGACCAATAGGACACACACTGACAAAAGCAAAATATCATCCCTGAAAGACAGAAGCACCCTTCAATGCTTTGTTCCACTGCTCTTTGATACTGTTAAAATTGTTCCTGCCAGAACAACCATAGCAAAAGAGGGAAAAAAGCCCACAAACATCCCTTGCTGGGTGTGAAGCACCCACTACATGCACATGGAAAAGCACTCAAATTTACATTTTGTCTTGCAGGAAGTAAAAGCAGTGGACACTTTCCATTCCTCCAGAAGGCAATGTCTTTACATCAGTTTATTTAAAAAAAAAAAATCATTAGTTCACTATCGTTAAAGCAGCTCTCTATTTCTAGAGCTTAACTGAACAATCATCAAATCATGTGTCAAATTTTGCCCAATGTCATGATCACAATATTAAAACTGTAGGTGTAGCACACACTTGTCAGCAATGCTCATAATTCATGCCCAAATGTACTAGATTAGAGCAGTCACCAGGAAACTCTCTCTAAACATAAGTTACAACAGTCTAAAGATGTGAATGCATGACCAAATGGCTGCCTGCCTCTAAGAAAATGTCTTCTTGCAAAGACCAAGGTGAAAAAGTTGTACCCAAATTTAAAAGAAAAGGAATACAAAAACCACTTGCTGGCTATAAAAACAAATCCTGACTCTTGCTATAAGGAAAGGCACTTATGACAGCCAATACAGCTTTCTTACCTATATAATTTTGAATAATGAAAAAAATTAAAGGAAATGTAACATAGAATCACAGCATTAGAAGGGACACATGAAGGCTATACAGTCTAGAGCCTTTTGACAGTTCAGGGCCTTGTCTAACTCAGCTTTTACCATCTCCACAACCACTGGAGAGCCTATACCAGTGTTCAACCACCCACACGGTTAAAAGTTTTTCTTCATATCCAACCAGAATTTCCTATGGTACAATTTGCAACTGCTGCCTCACCTCAGCTCTGTGTAGCTCCAAGAAGAGTCATTAAGTTGTTGCAAATGACTATAAAACACGCCATAGGCTTCTCTTCAAAAGGCTGAACAAACCCAGTTCTCAGACTCTACCAAGATGTCATTTGCCTTACCATCTGAACACCTTGGTGTCCCTCACTCCAGGATATCCATGTCAGATTTTACAAATCTGGCAGCAGAAAAATGCTTCTCCTCAAGAAGGGACTTACACAACTAGGAGACTACTCAAAACAGTACTCTACTGTTAACTGTTGTAGAAGACTCTAGAAGTGTCACACAATTCTATTCTACTTGGTATTTTGGACTGTACCCATTCACTCACTGGATTAAGCTGAAAATAGCTTATTGGGTAAAAATATATGATGGAAGTGAGGTTTTTTACAAATAACCTACTTGTTATCATGGATCCAGGAATTCCCTTTCAGTTACTGGCTATGCTCATTTGTTAGTAGTCCACATAGAATTATGAGGCCATTCAACTTTCTTCCTCTAAGTCAGATACATTACAAAAACACTCAAATACCACTTTTCATACAGAACTTCTGTAAGCACTGTAAGAATGCAATATAATAGATTATTAGGAAAAATTTGAGTAACTAACAAACAGCAATGCATGACAAGTTAATGTCTATAGTCAAATGTGGTGTAGCACAGGCAAAATCTCAATATTCCCCTAAGGTTTTAAAACAGATCTTTGGATATTAACCTTTTCCCTGAAAAGGGAATGATCTTACAGATTTGTTGTTTGATTTGGTTGGGGTTTTTTTACTACTGCATGGAACAGGCACTGGGCTGGTCAGACCAGTCCTATCCTTAGTGACCACTTCCATCTTTTTAAGGAAAGAATTCAAAGCAGCCAATAAGTTAAAATAGTTCAGTGCATCAGTATAGCTCTGAGTTTGCCACATGTCTGAGCAGATACTCCAGTATATTAAGATCTTGATTTTAAACTGCTCTATGGATTAAATTTGAAATACATTTCTTCAGCTCTTATCTTGATTATAAGGACTACTGATTTGATCATATATATTTATTTTTTAGAACCCAGCGTGAAAGTAGTACATTGCACATACTCTTTAGTGGCCACATGCTTTGAGAAATCACTTTGTTAACTTAGGTCTATACATAAAGAACTTACTTCTAGACCAATTAAAGACACACATGCTTTATAGAAAACAATTTCTGCTAACACATTTATAAAAGCATGAACTCCCTGGACACATAGCAAACTCAGTCTACTAAACAGACCAACAGTTATATTACAGGTTTCTGTCACATGAAATAAGTAGAAAGTTATTCAGGGTTTTTTTGTAGTACTACT
Source organism: Formicarius rufipectus (assembly GCA_013399695.1). Classification (NCBI taxonomy): domain Eukaryota; kingdom Metazoa; phylum Chordata; class Aves; order Passeriformes; family Formicariidae; genus Formicarius; species Formicarius rufipectus. Next base: position 66,485 of record VXAU01000820.1, on the reverse strand, counting down.
GCATAAAATTACTTCAAATTAGACGCTGAACACGTGCAAGTTTAACCTACTCATGAGCATTCTTTTCAGGAGTCATTTATGCTCCTACTGTAAACAGTACTGCAACACCATATTTAATAAATAGCATACTAAACAGAGGTCAGATCTTACCTCTTCTTGAATCCCACTGGTAGTAGTCAGTTTACTTCCATCAGTAACTGTTATAATTATTGCTGGCTCCAGAAAAAAAGGGTTTCGTCCCTAAAGGAAAAAAAAAGGCAATTTCATTTAAAGTGGTGTAACAAATTCATAATGTTCTGTTCAGACATTAAATGGCCACTGATACCCAGCAACAAAACAATGAAGCCTGAGGTATTTATTCTCATATAGTACAATGCAATCGGTTTCTGAGTTTTTTTACAGTTAGGCCATGGAAAGCTAGATACTTAACATACCTGTATTTAATAAATGCATACAAAAATACAGCAAAAAAGGGCTAACATATGACTTCACAAATAATGCAGACTGTGGTATTCTGATAAATGAGCAGCTGTTCAGAAAAACTGCCTCTTCAAAACAGATACTTCTAATTCCCCCTATTACAGGGTTGATTTAATTATTGTGTCCAAGTAAAGCACAGTATCCCATAATCACATCCCTGAGTTAAAAACTAACACTATGTGTATTAACACTACCATAAATAGCACCAGTTACATTTTGATTAGACTGCTTCAGTCAAGCACAAAACATTTACTTCAGGTACAAATACTTGAAAAATAGACACTTTACATATGAATCCATCCATCCACCAAGACATTGAACTACTCTAGCTGTAACAAAAAGACTGTTGGTTATTGGCAGTTCCTTTTCCTCCTGCCAGTATTCCAGGAGCTTTCTGTCCTTCACAAAAAAAGAGAATTACACAGTAATCCATGCACAGGCCAACTCAAATACTAGCAGCACAGTTCACTCTGTGAACTCCTTTCACCTAAGGTTAAAAATGAACTGAATAAAAGTCACCACATTTTGTTTAGTAGGTCCTACTCTTCTTCTCTTGTCAAGGTCAAGGCCCTGTTTTCCTTCTTCAGAAAATAAAGAAAAATTAATTACACCCATGGCCTAGATCTGCTTACGAAGACAGTCTCATGACTGCTTACACTGACCCTAAAAATATGAGAACTAACAGGTTTGAGGAAAACTGCCTTTAAAATCCATTTTTTAGAATCAGTAAATATAAAGGATCATCTACTGATTATGCTTAGAACAGAAACATTACCTATCAATTTGAAATACATTTGATGAGGGGTATGCAGTTTGATTACTGTGGCAAGATCACATTTACAGCGATCAATTTACAACAGAAAAATTAAAAAAGTTATTGCTTCATATTTTTTTCAAACCTTAAGAGAAAATCTTATTTTAAAATAGCACGCTATCACCATAGAAAATACGAAAGAATAAAATCAAAACAAGACAATCTCTCCTATGAAAGCTAAACTAGTTCATAATCCAATTTAAACAATTACTCAGAAGAATTTAAGGACTCTCAAAACACACTCAATTAAAATAGTTTCCTAAGAATATTTAGCCTTATTTAACTCTTAAGAACAGTTACAGTATCTTATTCTGCCAATAGTTTACCACAACTGCAAAATATCAGCTGCAAACTAATTACATCACACTGAAAAAATACTGAAAGCAGGATTTTTAACTAGAGAAAAACAACATTGCTCTCACTGAACATAAAAACACTTTACTCCTATTGCTAATGAGTGCAAAAATAAATTGACATTTGATAAAAAAATTAAGATTTTAGATTTACAATGTTATAAGCAATGCTTTGTGTCAATACCATGGTGCCATTTGAAATATAAGTATTAAAAATTTCATCTCTGACAACCCTATTATCAGGATATCCTTATCTTTAAAAACTTTTTAGTTCCTCAACTATACTTTTGCTTAATTTTACCCATCTAAAATTTAAGCCTTAACTACTTTCATCTTAGAATGATTACAAAATTATAAGGAAGGAAACAGGCTTGAGCTTCCCCAGAAAGTAAGTCTGAGGGAGAAATGTCTCCATCCTTAATCTATTTTTTTTAAATTTCATGAGCATTTTACTTGTACAAAGGATGATCACCAACATATTAAGAATGAATTCATATTCAGAAACATAATTAGAACACATCAAGGAAGAATTTCAGGTAAAATACCTATTACTGCCATCTATTTTTGACTAAAAATTTCCATGTAATTGATTTTTTTAACACCACCACTGACTCTTCTGACCCTGCTCCATACCTCAGCTATATGAAGACTTACAAAACCAGTACGAGATCAAGTATTCCTAAAAAAAAAAAAAATCCTCTTGTTTAAGCACTCAAAACTCAGATGTTTTTGCAAATTTCACAAAACTGAATTCCAGAAGACCTACACTTACCAATCTTTTTAACTAAACTGCAGCAGTTCTGCCAATGATTGCCTGAGAACTTATTTAATCTAATTTTATGGTAATCAAATTACTTTCTATTTCTCTTCCTCTAGAAATACACTATTAAAATAAAACACTTGCACAATTTACATATTTTAGAAATACCACGTTCTTCAAAATACACAGCAGTACCATTGACTGAGTGCACAGGTAATCAATTCAGTCCAGCCCAATTATTTCGGATACACAGTGAAACAGTGGATAACAGTGTGCACTACCAGCTCTTTGGCAGTTCACAGGTACACTGCAATGCACAGAAAAGCAGCTCAGGATAACAAAGTGTAAATAATAAGTCTGCATACATGACAATGTAAGCCTGCTTACTCTGCCAACTAGCTAATCATCGTGAGGTTTCCTTTATTTCAAAAGCAAATTCTTTTCAATAAATTGCTTTTCCTTTTGAAGGTTTGTAGCACTGGTGAAAGAAAATACTAAGAAAGGAAGCTCCCAGCTGATTATCCTGTTCAATGACCAAGTATGTAACGTGGTACACGGTTTCTTCATTCACCTACAATCTGAGTTTGCAAAGACATATGCACCAAGATGACGAAAAAACCCCATATGATGACAAAAATATCCTTCTGTTTGGAAAAAAGTTATTTAAAACTCAGCATCAATAACAGGGCAGGCGTGCTTGGTTAAAAAAGAACAATCAAGATAATTCAGAGCCTTAAAATTAATTTATCAGTTACATAACACTTTCATTTCAACCATTTGACAGCTTCACAACTATTCATTCCAAATCACAAAGCAACTCAGTCACACTGGTTGCCATTTCTTTGGTCTCCAGCTGAATTAGTTCTGTGCTCAGATAATAAACAACAAATACAGAGCAGTGAACACCACTGAGCTTCACACCACTCACAGGGCATCACAGTGAGAGGCACAGCCATCCCATCTCAGTTTCCGTGATGCTCTCAGAGGGAGCCTCAGATCAAGCCAATAGTGTATCAAATTATCATGACACATTACTGCCTAGTTAAGACTCACAACTAAGAATTCACTTCCACTGGCAAATAAGCCTACCATCAAATTCCATCATGACTAACACACACACATGATTTTTTTCTTCTTCCAAGCGTACAGGTAAAGCAATTCAAGAGCTACTGTGACATTACATATGCAAGTTCACAGTATTATATATGCAGTAAGAGAAGACTGATTTAAGCAACAAGCAACTACTGTAAAAAGTACTTAATAGTACAAAGACTTCATGCTCAAGATAGAATTTGAAAATAAATATGAAATGAAATGCAGTGAGGGGTTATTTTAGAATTTAAAAGGTCAAGATTCTCAAATGCTCACAAGAATCTGTGAGCAACCACTATTCAAAAATAATAACAAAAAAATCTGAAAGAATGACAGCAAAATTATTAGTTTTAAAGGTATTTTTAGCTGATAACAACTTAAAAGACACCAAATCTGAATTTCAAGTTAAAACACATGGTCCAAATACAAAAAGTTAGTAAAAACCATGATGTATCTTAGAAACTTCAGTCACAATTTAGCAAAATAAAATGCCTAAGACATTAAATTAACATTAGACTTTCCCTTTCATTGCTCAAGGCAGAACACTCAGTCAAGTACACAAAGGTACTTAACTGCTCTCACAGTTCATTACATAAGACCTGTAGTATCTTGTGCAAATTCCTACTTGTCTCACTCACATCTTCAGCAGCTTTGACTATTTTCTATTTTTCCCCACAGAACCAATCAATATAGCTGCAAAGACCTGTAGAACCAATTGTATTTTATGCTTCTGCACTACTGTCTCCCAAGTCACAACCACAGTTGAATACACTGGCATCACAGTAGCATTTCAGTGAATTCATATCTGGCAATTAAGCTTGACAAACTACCTGGCCTTTAAGATTTTAAATGTGTGCCAACACACCAAAACTGTGCACATATATGCAACATGGTATAATACCCAGGAACACATATGCTTTAAACTTTGTTAGATTAGTAAATTCTGCCCTATTGCTTGTTAAGAAGCAAAATGTATTTAAATGGCAGCTTTCCCAGAGGAAGCTATGCTGCATAGCACCTAATTAAAGTTTAGCACAAACACACCATGAAACTTTGATCTACGGGAACACAATATGCTGGGGAAGAGGGGGAGAGAAAGAAAGGCAGTCTAATTCTACCACATTTCCTTTAATAAGTCTGACTAATCACAGGGTAAGTCATAAGAGCTCTGTAATTCTGTGGCCAGACAGAAATACAGCACCTCTAAACTCCATCATGGTGTTATCCAAGTGACTGAATCTGCACAATAAAAACAGCTTTGAAATTTCATATATTTATTACAGCTGTTTTAGAACTGAAACTGACTGCTTGAACTGGAACCTGCTCAGTATCAGAGATTTCTATTACTTCAGCCTGAAAAAATCAGAGCTGAAGAACATACTGGAATTCTGTACTAGTGTGAGTTTTTACACAAAAGTGATCTGAAACCTGCTACAAAGACTTCAAATCAAAGAAATTTTAATATAAACCAGAAATCTCTCTTGACACCTGATTAATGGTAAAGATAGATCAGTCACAAATAGCAATCTTATGAACAACCTAATCAAACCCCAATTGCAGAAATCACACTACCACCAAGAAAACATGCCCAGTGTTTTTCTGAAGGACAGCAGGACAATTCTGACTATTAGTGCTAATCCACAAACATCTATGGTATGGACAAACATTATAATACCGCAGTCTTTTACCTCTCCCTGTAATATTCAAGATGGGAGGACTTCTGCTCTGCTTTTCCTTCATGCTAGGCAGCTGGGAATACTACCTCACCCACAGAGAGGTTTCAGAAGGAACATGTAAAAAACACGTTAAAAATAAGGTGACAGATCCCCTTATTCCAACCAAAAGAAGAGAGCTCTACATCTCAAGGAGAAAATGACCTTCAGAAATGCAGGCAATAGCAGCAGATTTTAGAAGTTCAAAGTGGAGTCCTTCACAGTCCCAAGAAATATAAAGGTCTAATTCCTCTGCGTATGAAGCAATATATAAACACGGGATGCGTAAAAACACCAAATCTCTTCAAATGAGAGATGAGGGAAAGAAATTGATTTGACAAATGCTGAAGGAGTCTTGACGGTGCCCAAGACAGTAACTACGCACTACGAAAACAACTGTTAACACCACCACTGATCCTCACCAATCAGAACTCATATGGATTTTCCTGTAATTTTACCTGCATAAAAGGAACACTCAAATTGATATTTGGCCAAAATAATGTCTCAGTACCTCACCTATGTAAACCTGTATTTTACTTTGTAATTGACACACTAACCAGCAGAGGGAGCACAAGTAAACAAAATACATCCTCGTATGATGTGATTTGGGTAACAAGATAAACCTCAGTGTGAATACTATCTCAAAACACTTAGAAACAGGTTAACACTTTTCTAAAGCTGTATACCTAAACCCCCTAAATGTACTTGCATAAGTATAAATAAGAAGTATTCCATCACTGATCTCTATTCTCAATCTAACTCCATGTTTAATCTAACAATTGGTTCATGGTTTTGACACCAGGGCAGCACATCGTATTATTCCAGTTCTCCCTTTTTTGCTGACGATTACCCATCTTCAAGAAGGCTTAGCCACAAACATTCAATTGTATTACATACACATTTCCCTGTTCTTCTGAAGGTAGAAAAGCAGTATTGTATCTTAAATTATTTTGTCTTTTGGAGAAGACCTTAAAAACAGTTTCAAGAAAGTCTACTAGAATTTATAAAGGTCTGAACTCATACTTTGCTTAACTCACCATCTTTCCCCCAAAGAAATGGAAAATGCTGTTCAAGCAGTAACGTTTTCTCTTGTACTCATTCACATTCTGAAAGTCAATGTATCGATGGCAACAATTTTATAGTAAGGATGGATACCAACAGAGATCTTCCCTCCATGAGGAGAGATTACAAAACCTAAATTCAGATATGTACAGATGCCTTCGCTATAGACTACAGCAAGGCTATTATGGGCAAACTCCTTTCCCATGTTGTAGAGAATTCTTTAGTTAACTCCATTTTAAATACCTAAGATTAGCTACAATGCCAAAGACATGTACCAATCACAGTTTCTTATTTGGAATATCAATGAAGAACAACAAAATATTGACATGGGTTTTGCTTCATCCCTTACTGGCACTACAGATTAGCAGTAGATGGAATTGCTTTTGCACACACAGTTAGGACACTGGTTTGATGATATAAAGCCTTCTGTATTTCAGGCAACCAGGACAAATGAGTTGGCAGCTTAAACAAAAAAAAAAGGAAAATCAGTTAGCAAAAGGTTTTCAAAATGGAACTGTAACACCAGACTTTTCCTAAAGCTGAGACAGAGACCAAACTCCTCAGCACATCAGTTACAGAATATAAGGGAGAATTCCTGAAACAACCCTAATGTCCATAACTCAGGTCACCTGAGTGTCACTTAAGAAAACAAAATCCAAGGTAATTAGGAAAACAAATGGGATGAAAAAAAAATTAATTTGCTCCATGGTACCTTAGTCCTAAACACTATTTTCAAAAATCTTCAAAAAAACCCTACTTCCGGCTTCAATTAACCACTCATCCTCCAAACATAGACCATCTTAAACTAGCCATGCCCAGTCTGAAAGCTGTAAAGTAAAAATCAAAGATCCAGCAATATATCACTTCTATATTTAGAAATACTACAGACAAAACATCTAAATTGCATAAGAGACATTAAACCCATTTTCAAAAAGAAAGTCATAGAAATATATTTAACCGTATCAGCTGCTTGCTTTGCTTGAGCTTGCAAGTTTCCATTCTATAGGCAATGATTTCATTGCATATCCATCTTGAAACTCATAACAAGAAAATTCTGTGCTCAGTATCATTTTTATAAAAGATCATAACTTTACACTCTGGGCTTCCAAGTCTGCCACTGAATGTACTGCTTAAAGACTATTTAATTGTGCAACTTCAGTCATTTTGGAATTCCCTCAAATAGGTTGTGCCAAGAACAAAACCAAAACTTTAACAACAAAAGAAAAAAAACAACACAAAAGAAATGAGGCAACTGAAAGCAGCCTGAAAATGAGATTAAATGCAAGAACGGATCATTTGGAATCCAAAATCGTCACATTGAATAGCGCACATGTGAATACAGAAGGCATGTGTCAAGAAAGCAGTTGAAGACACTGTTCATGCTGAGCAATACATGCTGATGAATACATGGTAGGATTTACTAAGACACGAAGCTTAAAACCTCAAGATACCCTTATGTCTCCACATGTCTAAATAACAGCGGTCCAAGCATTACTAAGTCAGACTTTCAAAAATGACAGCTTACTATATAGGTTTGTCCTGTTTCTTTCATTTAAGAAAAAATTTAATTGAGTTTTAAGTATCATATTATATAAGTGATAACTCCTTGATTAACTTCTAAGTGCTCCAGTTTAGATGAGGTCCTTGGTAAGTTTCAAAAACAATTCAGTCCTTCCATCTTTCACAATTATGCGACAGTCTCAAAAAAAAAAAAAGGCAAGACATACATAGAACAGATTTCATCTGTACTGAATTCCAGCAAGTAAATTAACAGTAAAAAAACAGCATTGAAATGAAGGAGAAGTCACTAACATTTGAAACATTTAAGTACTGATGTGACAGATAGATGTTAATCCCACACAGTGAAGAACTTTAGCTCTCAAATTAATTGAACTATATAAGCAGCAAAAGCAAACTGATCACAACTTCAACCGTATTTTTAATGTAATAGAAATTGTCAGTTAAAGAAAAAGATGCACCTTATCAAATACTTATAGATTAGTAAATAAATCACTACTTCAAACATCTGAAATTAGATCAATGAACCAACAAATCCCAGCAGTTTTCAAAGTGAATATAGTAAAATCAAGCTGCTAAAAATAGGTTAATTTGAGCTTTTATAAATTTTTTTTTTAAGATAAAATAACTAGCCATACCAAACATAAAAGTCAGCCCAAAAGACTCGGGGCTTAAGATGATTTTGGTTATATTTCCTAAAAATATTTCTGAATGTTTTATTCCAAAAATAACTGACCTTGTCAAGCCCTGGATCAAGTCCCTAATTACAGCAGCCTTTCTGCTTCACAGCAATGACTTTACATAGCTGTTCCTGGCTCAGTCTGTGCAATTCACAGTCCTAAGCCAGGCCTCTGTTCTCCATATACCAGAGTAGGGTAATGAGTCCTACAGTTGCCAGAACACTGAGTAGGGAAAACACACAGAAAACAAAAAGCCAAAAAAAAACCCAACCAAAAACAAACAAAACACCAAGAAAACGAAACCAAAATTCATACCAGTAAGGGAGAAAGCCATGTACAAAAACCTCCACCTTTTTGGTAAACAATCCAGAGTACTGACAAGCTCACTGAAAGTAGCTTATTGACCTATGAACAGAGGGCAATTCCTCTGAATAATGTTCCAACTCCTCCCCCCAATTCCTTCCTCAAATTTATCACCACTAGAGCAGGAACAACTTAGTTGTTTTAAAATGAATTCTGAATCACTGGAGTTCACAGTGCAGCTTATTAATCATCACTGATCAGTCAATGATGGATTATACTACATAAAGTCACACAACTTGAAGCAAGTTTGTCACAACTATAAACATGAAAGGCCATAAGTCCCAGAGCAGAGCAAGCATCTAGGCTGAAGATGTCTTACATACAGATGCATACAATCAAGCTGGCATTCCAGCATTCATAAAATAAACCATGATCGATTCTAGTTAAAAAAAAATAAATACTTGTATTTCACAATGAAATTCCTGGTTCCTAATCTATAGGTATTCGTGCTGCCCTCCCCCGAAAACTGCTTCAATGAAATGCAAATACATTTCAAAAGGACAAGAATACTTCAATTATAGGATATGTAACTTTAAACACCCAAATAAAAGTTAGCACATCTAGGCAGTCTATAACGACCTGAAGAAAACAAACTGTTCTAAAGAGAAAGTCACACCAAGATACAAAATTTTGGAACTCCTAACTGCCCTCGGACTTCCTGTGATGACTTTTTAGTGAATTCATGAATTTCAGACAGGGACAGACATCGGTATCATCTGCTTAAGCTCTGGCAGTCAAACTCTGCTCATCTGACACCCTAAAAACCAAAGCCACAATGAACATGCTACAGCACTGCCCCTTCCAAATGAAATTTGTTTAAATATTGGGCATTTAAAAATTCAAAGTAGCCAGAGCACATTCAGAACATAATAAAGTACCTCACTTCTCTCTGCTACTGGAACAGATTCATGATATTGTTTTCACTTGAAAAAATAAAGTACTTTGTATAAGCTTAAATTCTTTAAAAATACACTGGGTTAGAACTAAAAATGTGGTTTTTCAGAACACTTATTTCAGTGAGCTTTGTTGTACTGGCAAGGCTGAAGGGCAAGCAGTTCCACCTCACAATGTGAAAAAACACTTCAAGAATGCCTGTTGTAGTTCTCATCAAAGGTAATTATAAAACAAAACTGAAGCCTACAGAAGTTCCAAGGGTGGACAAGATGGCATATTGAAAGGTTACAGCTTAAAAAGTATAAATTCGAACCAATATACTTAATTTCATCACACAACAGATGAGAATGTCTTTCACCAGCACTTCACATACAGATATTTGACCCTAGCATTTATATATATTTCTGCCATTACCATGCTTAAGCTTGCTTTGTTGTTCATTACTGTCTTGAAATTCTCCCATTTGGTTTTGTTGGGGAAGCAAAAAAAAATAAAAAATAACCAAACAAAAACCACCTCAAACAAAACAAAGCAAAACAAGCACCAACAAATAAAAAACCAACCAAATAAACAAAAAAACCCAACAACAACAAAAAAACCCTACCAGAACCCACTCTAGAAGTGCAGAGCCTTACCAACCTGAGAAGTGTCTCTGCAACTGTGCCAACAAAGTAGGAAATGCTAACCTAAATTTTGGTTCCAAATATGGAGACATACTCAATACAGGCCACTTCAGAGCAGTGTTTATGAACCCACAAGGCCAAGACAAAAGCCATGCCCAAGGGACTTTGATTTTTGCGAGCAAGGAAATCCAGTAACAATCCTCAAAAGCCTATTGGAAAAATAAAACCACTCGCCAATTTAAAGAAAACAAAATACAATTGCAAATACATAAAGCAGTTCATGTTAGGGGTCAATATTTTACATGCCATTGTTGTTTTAAGGCTAAGGAGATCCTAGATGCAGATAAGCACATAAGGAGTCAGCTATAATGTGTGACTCAAACAAGACTCTCTTGTGCCCAGAAGCATCATCAGACGATCTCCTAGGCAGGTGGTTTACCTGTATTTGGAATACTACAGTATTTAAGCCATTATGGAAAAGCATGCTGATCCCTACAGACCAATGCTAAGTTTCACTGTGTGAACACATGAGAAGTTCTGCTATGAATAGGTCTAACCACACATTCAGAGAGAACTATAAAGTACCAGTTAACCTAAGATTTTTAAAGTTCCCAAAATATTCTTAATCAGATGAATTGCATTTGGATTTTCATTTGTCTCAATATTAGTTATGCTTCTTTTCATATGTGAAACGCACTGAAGGAAAAAAGGCTTTCACCAAGACTGCACACAGCCTGGTAAGTCATCCAAACAGTGTAACTTGTGTAAGTCTAAATCCAGGCAGCACCCTATTCATGTGAATGAAAAACACTTATCCTAAGACCACTTGTACTAAAGCAGCATTATAGTGGACTTTTCTGTTTCAAAACAACCAAGTTAGCATGTGCCTTTCTTACATTAAATTTACCTACCTTAGATTCATTGTTTAGTCTTAGAAGTCTCACTACAAACTTCAAATAATTGAAATACATTGATGGCTCACTTCCACCATTTGTTTATATTTTTCTGTATTTTAACAGCAGTTACATTTGCAATGTTCGCTGCTTCCACAGAAACACATCAATTCGTATTTAACCCTTCTTCTAACTATATCAAGCTCCACACTTACTTCACTCAAAGCTATTTAGTCGACTTGTGATTTTACATGAACTGCTGAACAAACCATAGTTGTGAGACTTTGGAGTGTCTTCCAAGAGGACAAAAAAATCTGCCAGTAAGAGGCTTAATATTTCAGACTACCTGAAAGAATGGAGAAGCTGAATTGGAGGAAAGTAAGTCAATTAGCTATGTGCAAACTGGCCTAATGAAGTACATTTTGCATGATATGACAGTAAACTCCTACTGAAGTGTTTGAACTCCTTTCTTCCTGAAGACATCCAAATCTTCTTTTCTAAGCTCTCCATAAAAATGCAGAAGGTGAGAAGGACCGCTATTTTTAGCAAAGGCTAAAAGCTGGTACCCTATTTGAATGTTCATTCAAATATGGGGGGGAAAAGCTATTATTGGACTCAAGCAGTATAATACTGAATTTATCAATCTGAAAGTGCTGTAAAAATTAAAGTAATAGTTACCTTAAAATGTGTACTTTGCTAAACCGTTTTTTCTTGACAAATACCTTCAGAAAAACTTGGATCTAGCAATCCTAGCTAAGACAGTGTTTACAAGGCCATAAGACAGCATTAATAGCAGAAAAATAGCTTTTGAAAAAATCTTCCAGGTGCTTAGCAGTCTAAATTTGTTGACAGTGTCCCTTTAAGATCACATGTGATCAGCTGACCACTTGGTAACCCAATCTTTTGAGTAACTGAGTCAGTTCTTTAAGTAGTAGTAAGATAAACACTCATAATAAAAATCCAAACATGAAAGTCACAAGAAAATATGAAGCAGGAGATTTTCCTTCAATTTCAGGATGACCATTCAGCCATCACTCTTGTTCAGGATGTCAGCTGATGGAGAACTCTGGTCGACTTTGAAAGAAATCAAGTATAGTGAGTGACACTGTCATTAAAAAAAAAAAGTTCATACTCAATAAGGAGACAATATATCACACTGTTGGATGACATAACCAGGTAATCCCTTCAAGCTTGTATCATGTCTTGTCATTCGCATGTATAGGAAAAGTCTGTTTCACAATTCATACATGTGAAATAAGTGGATCTTGGCAAGTCTCTTAGAAGCTTGTCAATACTCTAAAATACAAGCATGACAGTCAAAAGACCTTAGGTCATAAGGACTTCCCACAAAAAAAATTATAACATAGTTTGGATTTATTATGTCACATAATACCACACCTAAGAGGGTGTACATGTTGGTTTTTTGTAAAATTATCTTCTCCCACTCTAAGATTATCACTCTTCAAATATCTGTTTCCTATGTTTTACTTAATCACTATTTTGTGGTCTTAATATTTGTAGCTGTTTTAAAAACAATTTTTTTTTTATATTCTGACTGAAAACTATTTCAAATGCAACTGAGCATTCTGATTACTTATTTTCCTGAATTTGTACATTTCTTGGACCTTGTATGGTTAATTACCCATTTATCTGGAGCAAATTTTAGACAGACATGAACAACTGGAAAACAGGATAAAAAGACACAGTGTTCAAAGACCAGTATGAAGTTGAGGACAATTAACTGCCCTGAATCCCCCTCTGCAAATGCTGAAGGACCAGTTAAGCGCTCCAGAATTTGAGCTGATACATATAAAAAATGCTACTTTGATTAGATCAGTCAAAATAGGAAACTGTGACTTCAGTAGCAGATGACCTGGCACTTGCAATATATTCATCTATTTTTGCAGACTCTAAAAAGAGTTAGAATTTCTATTTAGTCACCTGACTGCACATGTGAACACCTATTTAACAGGCAGCTCCACATGTGGAATGGAGTAAAAAAACATGTATAAGCAAAGGTGGGTTCAAGCCCACAGAGACTTATACCCAAATGAGATCACAGAAAAAGTCATTGATTCAAACAAAAGAGCAGCTACTGCAGTAATGAACATTACCTGTGAGTCAAAACAGTCATAACAACTCAACTGCCCACTCGACTGAGTAGTTGAGCAGAGTTGGTTCATTTAGAGCAAATTATTTGACATGTACTAGAATAACTATCAGTACCAATGGGAAAGCCAATATTCTGTGCATGTGCCTACAGTGGTTAAGTGTTTCAAAAGATTCATGTAACTAAACAAAAACATCAGAAAATGGGGAAGATTATATACAGATGTATGAGGACAGCAGACGGCAATAGAAAAAAATAACCATGTGTGGAACGAGCACTTGAAGTTTCATCACTAAATTGGCATTTTAAAAATGTTTAGGCTCACTTCATCATCTAGTGGCAAAGCATTACAATGCAGCATGACAGAAATTTCCTTTCCAAACAAACGTGGCATGTTATCACAGACTCTGTGTTGACCAGAAAGAGGAGCAGAAGAAAGGGGACTTAGGTTCACCATGTTTCCATGTTAAATACCAAGAACAGTAACTAATCCTCAAACAGTGGAGGAAGGATTACATGAGAGTAACAAAAAGAGGAGATTCGTGTTAGTATGTTCCATATGAAAAATACATGCTATACTTTATCCAATACTAATAACATCCTTCAAGTGAAGCAAATCAGGGCTTTTATCCAGCGCCAGAAAACTCAGTACACTTCCCTAATGCACACATTCAACCTACAGTTTCTGTATTTTAGCAACTCATTAGCATGATAATGTTGGCCCACCCCAAGCAGAAGTCCTGCTTTAAAGGTATCATTGCAATAGATATACTAGAAGAGCACAGTTTCTCAAGGCTCTGGTACAACAGGCAGGTTTATACAAATACAGGTACACAGAGAAATGTTGTGGTAAACTCACTGGAAATAAACAGTTTGGAAAAAGTTGTGGTTCTTCCACAATTTTTGGACATGTAGTGTTATTAGAAGAAGTGTTCATCTCCCAGACTTTACTAAATTGATTATACAGCACTGGACAGAGAAAGCAAAGGCCTCATAACTACATCAGGCTCACCACTTAAGGTACTGAACAAAAACTTGATTAAAAAAAAAGATACAGTTGCACTGAGGAAGGTCAACTTGGAGGCTATGTGACAGCTTAAAAACTGAGAAATAACTGAAGTGAAAAAAAAGGTAAGCTGCGTACCAAACTACAATCACTGACTGTATTTCTTCAAGCTATGTGACCTCCGCTTATTTTTAGACAAGCCCCCATACTGTAAATTTCATGAAGATGCTACTTTGCACAACCAGCTAATTGCTGTCTCTGGGAAGTCTGTGTTTTAAGGTTTTTTTGCCTATTAACAGTCAACCTACCTGCCCATAGTTGTCTATGCCAGTTACTAATCTATTTAAGTTTAATAAATCAAAAGCTGTCCTTAGGGACTGGCCAAGAGTTGTAAGTCCTTCAGCTTGAAGGTTTTTCAGTTCATTCATAAACGTTGCATGGTTTTCCTTCCAGCCAGCCTGCAAAGAGAAACGTGAGAAGACTTATTCTGCAGATACAAGTTTTGCTTTCTCGTTAGGCTACAAAGTGCCTTCCTTGCTGCATGCAGACCACTAGAAACGCTAGAAAAACACCTCAGAAGTCACCTATATTTAATGCTGTCCGAAAATTTAATGCTGTCCGAAAAGGCGTGAAATGATGCAGTTTTCTTATACCTTAAAAGCTTCCCACCTATCAAACGAGCATTTTTTATTTGTTCCACGGGACAAATTTCTGTGAAGTCACCGATGCCCAAACCACAGATCTCTTTACACCGCCCTCTCAGACGGCAGCCAACTGCACTGTGAAGCGCCTTCCAACAGGTTCACCGTCCTGTGTCATGTGCACCCTCCGCCCCCTTTTCCCCTGCGCGGTGCGCACCCCCCGCCCCGGCGGGGCGCGGGAAGTGCCGTCCCCTTCCGAGTCCGGGCTCTCGGCGCTGAAGTCAGTCCTTGCCCCGGCTCGCCCCTTCCAAGCCGAACTCTCCTTGGGAGTTGCAGCGACTTCTCCCAACTTGAGTCAATATCCCCCACAGTTCATTGCTGCTCGCACACACCGCACGGGGGGAGGCGTCGGCCATGTTGATGCCCGCGCCGCCGCCGGAGCCCCGCATGTGCCGCGCTCCGCGGGCCGCGCCGAGGCGGCCGCGGGGCGGAGGGGCCGGAAGGAGGCCGGGGAGGAAGGGGGTGGGGGGTGAGCGGGTGTTACCTTGATAGCGTAGGGAGGCTCCTCGAAAGTGACCAGCATGTACCTGTCTCCCCTGCTGGCCGGGTCCCGGGCTCGGAGCTGCGGCGCGAGGGACAAAGCAGAGAGTGAGCCGAGAGGCGGCGCCGCCGCCGGAGCCCCCCGGCTCGGCTCAGCTCGGCCCGGCCCTCCCCTCCTTTCCTGCCCACACGCACTCGC
>VXAU01000820.1:0-49895 GCA_013399695.1 Formicarius rufipectus | reverse complement strand
GGGCGGGGCAGGGGTCGCTGTCCTTCGGAGGGTCTGTCACAGGCGGTCCCTGCGGGCGCTGCCCGGGCGGCGGAGATATGGAGGGGCAGCATGGGCGGCAGGGACCGATGGACGGAGGNGCGGGTGAGTCACGGGGGTGGGAAGGAAGGAGGGAAGGGGGCGGGTGCTGCCCCCCGCCCCGTCCCTGGGCGCCGCCGCTCTCCTTGAGGCTGCGGAAAGGTCCCCAGTGTACCCTCGCAGTCGGTCCTTCCCCTCGGGACCGAGGCAAAGGGAACACCGGGGTGCCGCGGGCGCCCTGTGCTGCGGCCAGGGGCCGACGCAGCCCCTGAGGGCCGGGGGGAGGCCGAGGAGCCCCGCCGGTGCCGGGGGAGCGGGGACATACTCTCCTCAAGGGAACTTCGGCTCCTGGCAGGCAGCACATGGCTCGCCTGGCGTACCCACTGGGTTTGGGATGTAGGAAACGGCCCCGTACCGTTTTGGTGATTAATTCCCAGAGACATGACCTGACGTTTCATTCTATCCTTAGGGAAAAAAAAATTGGTTAGCATTAGCTGTGACCTTTTCCCCTACATACGAGTAGAGATTAACACTAAGGTTTCTTTCATCCACGCAAAGGCAGTCCAAATTTACTTCCTATAAATAATACAGCTGTTGAGTGTTTCCAACCAATTAATGACAAGAATCTCTGTTCTCAGTTGTTTGTTTGGAGATTTGTTGAGGGTTTTTTTCCCAGCAACTGAATCTGCAGGTTTTGCTCTCATAGCCTTGGAGCAGTAACTTCAGAGTCATTTCTTAGCGTAATCTGTTCAGGAAATTGCTCTGTTTCCTATCTGACTGATTTTTATTCCCGTCCCCCCCACCCCAATCCAGCTGATGTGCTCCCACGGCCACTGCTCTGGAAGGTATGAAGCCATTGTGCACCTTCCTTCTCCCAAGAAGATAAAATTGGAGTGTTCTGGTTTGATTCATCTTGGTCTTCCAGGCAAGATTTCTGTCTTGATAGGCAAGAGCTGATTTGGGCTTTTTTTAAAAAAAAAAACAACCTAATGAAAGATTAGCATTTCTAGGAAGAGAGAATAATAGAATCACATTTCCATTACAAATTAGTATGCATTCTTACACCTTCAAGCAGCTTATTTTGGCTTTCCTGTTGGTTCTGCACCTGTGACCTCTTCCATCCCTTCTCAGGCTTTGGGGCAAAACCAGGGACAGTTCCTTTCAGCCCAGTTCACCATTCAAGGTCACTAAGGAATTTCCAGTCTCAAGGATCCTGTGAAAGCTTGGAAGGAGTCTCTGGAGTCAGTGCAGAACAAAATACAGCAACTTGATTTCTTTGGAAGTAACATCTTTTACTATGAGTATTTCTCAGCATTGATCCTACTGCTGGTGTTGAGTGGCCAAGCTCATGTGCACCCACTGGCCCTTGAGCTTCTTGCATCTTTCCAGCACTTTAGGGTTAGAGCTCTAGCAGTGGTGCTGGGTCTCATGACCTGCAACAAGACTGTTCTGGTACAGGTTCTAGTGTTTAATCTGAATCCCTGCTGCCAGAGGGAGCAAAGCAGCAGGTGCCACAGAGGCCACATTGCTGGGTTGGCCTGGAATCCAGCTGCATGCCAATCCCTGTTAAAACAGTAAAACATTTGACCTATCAGAGAGGCTCGGTTCATATTAATTCTGTCTCTACAGAGGTATTTTGGACACCTTTCTTCTCAGTTCCCCGCAGAACGTAGGTATCTTCTGCAGCTCCTAAGGATCAGCAAGACTGGCTGCTGGTAGAGCAGTATTTGTCTCCCTGAGGTGGTAGGTTTCAAGTTTTTAGGTAAAGGCTGCAGTGCTGTTTTAACAAATCATGGCTTGGGATTAGTAACTTCATTTGGGAGTAATGTTGACTGAGTGTATGATGTTTGCCTTTGATTGGCTTCCTTTGAAATCTCTGAGATAGGTACATTCTTCAGACATGCCACCTTCTCTCCTTTGTTGCTGATGTTTCACTGATTGTCCTGATAAAACCAGCATCCCTTATACATGTCAAACATCATGCATCTTCCTGTAGATCATCTGAAAAATGAGAAACTTCTGGAATTGTTCCTTCCCCAGAGTGCTCGAAAAGAAGTGTTTTAGAATCCTTGCCATACCAAGAAAACATCAGGGTGAAAGGTAGCCTGGGCCATGGAGACCTTGCATAAATTCTGGAGGGTTGTTTGGAATTTTTAAGTTTTGTTTCCAGTAAGTGAAAAGAGGAGGGAGGTGGGGAAAGCCATGTTATTTCATGGTGGTAGAATCAGTCATAAATCAGCATGAATTCTGAATGGTCTTTGAACATTGCAAACTGTAGGCATGCTGTAACTTTCTCTACCAACAGAAGAGGAAGGTGAGACCAAAGCAGCTGGCCCCACTCTACACCTAGTCCCCTTAGCCCCCCTGATTATCACCAATGGAGGAATCCACAGACAAAACTTACACATGGTTCCAATGGGATTTATACAAGGCAAACCACTTTGCTTTTCTGTACGTACTTGCTTTTAACTGATATGTTTGAGGCCATTTGGAACATTCAGTCCTTCCTGCTCCTGTGCATCTTATATTAGATCCCCTATAGGGCAGAATCAAGGCTGGCGGTGTGTTGTCTGTGATAGGAATTAGTACTTTTCTGCTGGGAGCAGGCCAATTTGATTAATATTGAGAAAGATTCTTTCAAAGACAGGTAATCAACCCAAGCCTTAAGTGTGCATCAGCCTCTTGATGTGAGAGTCATAATGGCTAGTACTGCCATCAGAGTCGCATTTATAAATCTGTATGGGAGATTTGCTGCAAAGGAACAAACCCCAGTGATATTAGTGCTTATGCTCATTACTGGCAGAGCTGACACAGCTGAGCAGGGAGGGAGTGAGGCTGTCAGTGAAAACATGATTTTTTGTTTTCTCTTTTTTTTTTTTTAATTAAACATAGTGGGCAAAGACTACCCCATGTGTAGTCTAAATGAGCCAGTTCTCTAGATGCATTATTTCAGCAGGGTTCTGGCTGAAGGAATACCGTCGCTGTCCTGATGATGCAAAAGATTCCAGCTGCTTTCATACAGGTTTTTATTTCTTTTACATCCATGAGAGAGCATGAATATCTATGTATGTCTAAGAATACTAAATTTCTGATCTTCAGAATCGGTGTTATCCACTTGGGGACAAATAAGATAGCATTGAAAATGCAAATTTGAGTTTACATTTGAATGCTAAGTCAGTAAACCAAAAATCAAAAATAAGTGTGAAAATATACCTGAAAGAAACCATCACATGAAAACCACTGCATTTTTGGTATTATTTGCTATTACTGTGTTTTTCCTTAAGCAGCTTCTTCTCCAAGTTGATGTTTGTGAGATTTGTTGTATTATCACATAGTGTTAGCCTTGCTTTTGTCCTAAACTGCAAGCCTGAATGGAAGATGTTGTGCTAAAGACCTTCAGGTAAGTCTGAGATCTAAAATTGACAGTATAACTTTTTTTTCTTTTTTTTTTTTTATTTGCTTTCTCCTCAATACAGAGTATTTCCAGATCTTAGTCCAGGTTTCAATGACATAGGTAAATTTTTCAGAGCTTCCTTTAGAATACAATTCTGTAGCCTTTTAGATTGTCATTATTAAATTCCCCCCCCGCCCCGTTTAATAGTCTTATATTTTCCTTTTCATAATTTTATGTTACTGCATGTCATTTAAATATGGATCTTCATACAACATTCTGAGTTTCAGTTTGTTGTCTTTTAATACTTGTGCCCTCTTCTTTTTAGTCCTCCTTTAGCCAAGTCCTGTGTATTCAACTTACTTGTTTTTTTCTATAAATAAAATTTTGTTTGTCACTTCTCCTGCATACACAGAGCTTATATTGTTGGGGGGGCGTTCTGTTGTTGTCCTCTTGGGTTTTTTACTAGTTTCAATTCAGTGGGTTTTGATCTTAGTTTTTTTTCCCCTCTCCCTGAAATTGTTACCAAAGAGAAACTGATTTAATCTTACAATTTAGGTAGCCTAGGTAAACATATAAAACTCATCATAGACCAAGTAATTACTGAGAAGGCTGAGATTAGCTAAGATGTAACCCCAAATTTATTTTTTTTTTTAACATGTCCTTAGGATAACTGCATTCATTTTTTTTATGTAATTCTAGGACTTGAACTGAGGATGCCTATTTTTCAAAAATTTGCAGAGGCAGCTGCCTTCCTTTGAAACTGGCCAGCACCTTTTAGAAGCCTGTACTTTGGCTTCCCTAGCACCAGAACACAGTGAAATTACATTCCTCTGCAGAATGGTGACCTCTAAAAGAAGTGGCATTCTGGCTTCTCTTGGCCCATCTTCAAAGACAGCCTCTTTTTCATTGTCCCTCCATCAGGAAACCCAGAGGATAGCTTTTGAAGCTTCCAAGGGACTTTTGTATTCCCCACGAGCCCTCCAGTCACCCAAATCCCTTGCTATAACTGCTGTGACCAGCAGTGTACCACTCAGGGGAAAAACAGTGCAATGAAAAGGCTGCTGCAGTGGTTTGATATAATTTGTTTTCTAGCTGTGCACACTAAATTTGGGTATGAGCAGACTAAGTTCATGAGTATTTGTGAAGTACTTAGGTGCTTCCAAAGAAAGTTCTGATAGAAGCGTACAATAAGATTTTTTTTTTCAGAGGGAAAGCTGACCTCTTTGAGGGCTACCTGTCCTGTGACAGCAGAATTCAGTCAGTTAAGGATGGAGAGGTTGCAAGGCAACTGAATAGAAGACAAGGAGGCTTTTGTCATTAAATGAACTGTATATTTTATACACTCTTTACTATTACTGGCCTTAGATTGAATGGTCATCTTGACTATGAACTGTCTTCAAATGTACTTAGCAGTGTTTAGCATAGCAGGACCTTTCCTGTTTGGTACCATGGGGGAAATATTAAATCTAACATGGAGAAAAGTACTTAAACCAAACTTTTCAAAATTACAGTTGCAATATGGTAGTACATATGAGAATTCAAATAGATTTACGGTTCTTAGTTGTCCTTCCTGATGTGTTACATTGCTCCTTTCACTTGAGTTAGGATTCTGGTCAAGAACAAAAATTTGTTTCAGCTCTGGGCCTCTAAATTTATCCTGTCTCTTGAGGATCTCAGCTGGTGTGTCAAGACCCAAAGGGAACAGAAAACACCCTCTAGCATACAAAAGCTAAGATATTTTATCTGTCCTTTCCGCCTTTCTTTCCTTCCTTCTTTCCTCTTATTTTCTATCCTTGAGATGCTGGTAGGAGCAGGCAAAAGAAGTGCATTTGATTGCCAGTAGCACCAGAATGCCCAGGGTAATCTCAGTATCGACTGCACAGTTTCCCACCAGCCTCCCCAGGCCATGAGCAGAGGAGGAGTCCTCTGCATTACCTAAAACAACAGGTCTGAGAAGACCTTTGCTTGTTGTGTCGAAGGTGCAAGGGAAATAAATCCTGTCTTGCCAGGATGGCCAGACATAATAGTTACATCTACCCAAAAGTCTGAGAGAGATCATTTATAGCACTCTGCCCTGGTTTTGTTTAGCTTCCTCTTCTTGTAGCCCTGGTGAAGAGCTCCTACGTGTGTAATACGGGGTTAATGCATCCTCCACACAAATGCCTGTAACAGTGTTTCCATGCAGGCTTTCCTCGGGGTGACAGGAACAGAACTGTTAGACTCTTCCCCCATGATACCGCTTTTAAATAGTCTTTCGGGTGCTTGTTACATCCCTCACAGGGTAGCTTTCCTGGGGCATCGCTGTCCCGCCTGTCCCCGCTGACCTGAGCAATCCCCTTCCTGTCACTGTTCCAGCGATTGCTGTTGTTCCTTCCTCCAAGCATTCTTCCTTGCCTTCACTACGAAGTTTCATTAGCCCTGGAAATCATAGCCTTCCTGAAGTGCTGGACCCTCCCTCGCATTTCATAGCTTAGCAACATAACTCCATTACCATGGATCCCAGACAGAAGCATGCAAAATTTATCTAACTAATCAAGCAGCTAAGGGACACCAATTTCAGCTACAGTCAGTTTGGATTATAAAGCACTTACAGCTAAAAGGTAGCCTACAAGCACTTCCCAGGGAGGCAAAGCAATGAGGTAGTTTGGTTAGGTTTTTTTTTGGGGGGGTTTAACAGCACATGTAATGTGTATAGTCTTGGTAAACAAGAGGACAGAATTATTCATTCATCCTTAAGTTGCTTCCCACTGAGGTATCACACCTTCATGTGATATTTGAGAGCTGAGAGTTCTTTCTTTAAAATATTGCCATGCTGTAGAAGTCTATTATCCAGCTTTTATTCTAAATGTGATTATTATGCCTTGCCATCTTCTCCCAAAATCAAACTGCACTCTAAAAGAAAGATGCACTCAGTTGCTCCCTGCAAAGCAGCTGGCATGACTGATGTTGAATGGAATATAGTCTAGTTGGTCTGTCATTTTCCACTTAGCAATTAATGAAAACTTCCCAAATCTCAACTAGTACCTAATTGGAAATCTCTACAAAAGCTATCTATAAAGCACAGACATAAGTCTTCTATAATAAAATAAACCTGATAAAGCCTCTTTTATCCAGGGGAGAAATCTGTTCATCTGTATTCCATGACTTCAAGCACCTATGGCAAGCTGCTTGGGACTGTTTGCTGAGCATGTTACTCAAAAGATGCAGTTAAAATTGAGAGTATTTTTCTTCTACCTTTCTGCACACACTGAAGCCCTGATATAAAACATATTTGTCATAGGAAACTTGAATGGGTGGCATGGTGGGAAGATCTGTCTTGCACCAATTTGCATAGAAATAGTGTCTTGTTTTAGAAATACTTCAATTGGGAAGGAAAGTCACAAAAGATTAATTCTTAGTTGAGATTACAGAAGCATTTCTCATTAGGAAAATTTTATAATTGACCTGAGACCAGCTTAAAACAAACCCTGAATTACAAGTGTAACCTTTTTTTCATAACAGCAGTCTTCACCAACCCATTCTGTTTTAGTCCATGATGAGTTCTTTTGTTGTTGGAGATGGCTTTCAATTTCATGATGTTGCAATCGAAAAGCCTTGAATGTTTCAGGATCAGTTCTATTATTTTCCTGTTGGTAAGCCATTTTTAAGGCAACATATAATTTATGGGATTTTTCCAAACATATGTCCAAAACAAAAAGTCCAAGAAACCCCATCTCATAATTCAGGTTGACACTAAGTGTATGCTTTTCCAGGTTTGGAAGAGTGTGTGTATGATAAATGTAACATTTTCTCTGAGTTTCTCCTGTTCTTTCTCTCCTTTACGGTATTTCTATTTTCTGTTATTCTTTTTTCCTAGGACCTTGGCACTGTTATATACATTCCTGTTGGCTGGTTTAGGTGAGTTCTGAATACAGCTAACAGTGATTTATAAAATTGGGGTCTCAAAAGAAGATGAAACTTAACAATCCAAAGGAGACACCCCCCCCGCCCCTCCTCCAGGCTTGTAACTATAATATCCATTCCATTACCTTTCAAGGTATTGCAAGGGGTTATTTATTTTATTTTCCTTGATCAATTCTTATTTTTCTTCATGTCTTCCATTTCAGGTCCTCTTCTCTTTCAGATAAAGTTACAATATGTTTTTCTTGACATTTCTATTTAGATATTCAGTACGGGTCTTCTCAGCTGGCCAAGGGAAAAAAGCCAAAACAACTCATTTGCCCTGACAAGTGTTTTCACTCTTTGTGTTTTCAATGATTGGTTGTGCTGTGTGCTGGACTTCTGCAGCAGCTAATAAGTAACTCCTGATGTCAGACTAACTCCTGATTCCAAAGGTTCACACATATCATTTGAGCTCTCATTTCAGAAATAAATGACAGCCCTTTAACCCAATTACAGTCCAGTGCAGCATAATTGGACTCAATTGTGATCCTCTACTAACTGGATACTACTGCTAACTTACAGGAAATGGGGCAGTATTCCTTTTTCAAGGGGAAAGAGAGTCTGTTATGCTTTAATTTATACATTATTCAGACTGTTCCAGCCTGTTTTCACCATAGCATGAATTTCCCCATTTCCGCATCTGTTCATTGTTTCCCAATTCCCTTTTATTATACTGAAATCTATTACTTGTGTCCTAGTGTTTTACAGTAGTTTTCACTGAGCCATTTGGAGTTTACTTTTGTCACAGTATCCCTCTAATCAATTGAGCCAATTTAGCTATAATGTCAATTACTTTGGAGTATGTAACTGTAATTGTGACCATTGTCTAAATCTGTTCCTTATTGCACTGGTAGCAATCCAGCAGACCACTGCCACTAGCACCAAACTTTCCTGTAATTCTGACATTGTAGTGAATTCCTTCCCAACTGGCAATAAGAAAGTCTTACACAGCTCTTTCTCTGCCTGAATTCTCTAGTTTCTGGATTGTGAAATTATCCTCTGCATAATTCAAGAACTGTTTCATGATCTGTGTTTGGCAGAATTTGTTACCCAACAGATGTCTGGACAGTTAATGACCTCTATAAGTACAGCCCTGTGATTTCTTGCTACTGATGGTCCAAGAATTTTTAATCTGTTCTGCTACAAGGCAGCACTAGGGCACCGTGTCACCTCTTATTAAAAAACAAAAGCATAAAATGTACAGAAATCTTCCTTTCAGAATTGTGCCTAGTTAGAAGTGTTATTTTCCCCTCATTTTCTTTTGAATCTTCATGTTCATGAATGTGTGCATGCAGTGCATAGCTTCATATTTTTCCATGGCCAAAAATAAAGGGCACAAATTAAACCCCATTAAATTAATCAAAATATAGTTTCAAAGAAAAAGTATTTCCATAAATACAAGTCAGAACGGACGCTGCCAGTCCTCAAGTTGGGGAAAGGGTAGATGCCTAAAAAAGTCCGTGGTAGCAAAGCCTTTTTGTCACTTCTACACATATGGCAAATACAGTCTTAAAAGAGGATTTGAAGGCACTGAAGTGATGTGTTCACAGTATGAAATCATGCTGCAGCTGCACGACCATTCCCTCTTTCCTCCTCTCCATTCAGATCAGGTTCCAGCCCATCCCTGCATTAGGAATGTTGTCCTAGTTTCTCTTCTGTGTTTTTTCTCTCTTTTTGGTTACCAGCTCCTGTGAGAGGAAAATTGCCAGGCAGGATTGTACCAAAGAGTAGGTAAGAGAGTCCCTAACACCTGGCACTCATCTCCCAGAGGGGGGAGTCAAAGAATTGAATGCTGATACAGGTCCAGTAAGACATCCCTGTGAAGATACTCTGCAAACCAGGTGCTGAAGTCCCTAGAACATAAATGCACAGTGAAGTGCTTGAGAGGATGGCTTGTACTTCACTGTGTGTCACTGGGAAGGCGACAAATTAGGCTGCCTGCATACAAGTGCCCCTCTAGCAGTCGGGGTCCTGGCAACTGCCGGGGACACTCACTACATAACTCCTGAATGCTGATAAATTTGCTGCATGTCTTGTTGGTACCTGCTCCTATAGTGGAAGGGTCAGCGTGGCCATACTGCTGGGTTGGAAGGTACCCAAACCCTAGAGGAAAAATCATCAGCTGGTTCTACTCTGGTGAGGTTCAGAGGCCAGTGCTCTGGAACTGCTATGCAGAGTTCTTAAAATTGAAGTACAAGCAGATTGCCTGGCAGTTCTGGCATGCAGCTCTTAGCAACCTCTCAGATTGTACATATACATGGCCTGGAGGACAACATGGAGCAGGGGTCATTTCCCCAAAAGCAATTTTACATCATCACTTCTGGGTGAAGAAGAAGATCTAGTTCCATGATACAAGCTGGGACACACTGTTTGGCCTCAGAATCCAGGCCTCTGGTCTGTTTTATGAGCTAACTGAAGTAAAGCAGGTACAAGAATTTCTTGCTTCAGTTTTGGCCTTGGTGTCTGCAGCTTTAGTGAAAGTTTTCTTTTTCACTTTGTTTGGGTTTTTTTGAGTGCTGTTTGTTTTAATGTGTTTAAGTATGTGCATACATGCATATCTACCCTTGTGACTTTTAAGATAGAGAAACCTATTTCCAGTACTCATTCATTACAATTTGAGGGTCTTTACATGTCTCTTCTCTTGTCATGGCTCACTGAAAATTAACTACTGTCCTAGTCCCCTCCTATTACTGGGAACTAATCTAACACACCAGACAAGTTCTTTTGACTTCAAGAGCATCACTTGGCCTCTTATGGAGTCTTTTGAGCACTTTCATCTTACGGCATTGATATCTGATTTAGAGTTTCTGTGTGAAAATTGTCCTGTGCTCATATTAAGCATACGATACAGAGGCTATTTTGGGGCTAGTTAGGCAGATCTTTGGGGGCTATTGAAAACTAGTGAGAAGGTAACTTCTCTTTCTTTCTTTCTCTCACCAGTCAGTCCCAGATGGACTGATTCAGGAGTTTTCTTTGTTCTCCCATTTGCAGTTTCCTCATCCACTTTCAGAGGTACAGGATGTACATTCATCAGTTCTTCAGTCTTCACAGAGGTGTTTCTACTCTTGTCAAATGATATTTTTATACAAGGAGGTCACTGAGTTACAGATGAGGACATGACTGAATAATTGTTTTTTCCCTGCAAACACATGTGGCCTGTTGTCTCTAGAGCATTTTCTATTTTACAATAAAGAGTATTTATTACATTTTCATGCATTTTCTCATTTGGTGGACATCTTACAGTGGGCCAGTGCTTTCATACCCACTCATGTCCCAAGGAATGTATCTCTAAAGCAGCTAAACCGGACTGACTCAGATATGGTTCTTTCTTCAGAATCAAAGGGCACTCTGTACATTGTGACAATAGACATATGGGCCTTCTACTGTGCAAGATGTTCAAAGCAATCAGACATTCTGGCTGTAATCTATCTGGAGTAAAAATGATGCTTATCAGGAGTGGCCATGAGGTAATCAGGGAACCAAATGCTCCACACCACCATCCATGATAGTGTCCATCTAAACGTGGCATTACTGGGATATATATATGTGCTCACAGGCTGAGGAACCTCTTCCTGCAGTGATGGCCAGAAACAGTGACTTTCCAGCTAAAGTGATGGTGGTGACACACAATATTTGCACAGAATAAGACATGCAAAAGTTTGATTAGACAATCTAGGATTCTCTTTTAACTCCTCAAAAAGCCCTGTGGTACTGAGTCGTAAGTCCCTGCATACACTGAAACTTCTGCAATTTTTCTCTCAAGCTGCTTCTTGGGTCTTTGCA
Organism: Formicarius rufipectus; assembly: GCA_013399695.1. Classification (NCBI taxonomy): domain Eukaryota; kingdom Metazoa; phylum Chordata; class Aves; order Passeriformes; family Formicariidae; genus Formicarius; species Formicarius rufipectus. Next base: position 38,719 of record VXAU01000820.1, on the reverse strand, counting down.
GAAATCATTTTCCACAGAAAGTATGAGTTCAGCCACCCTGCTTCAGGAACTACAAAATTTTAAAGCAATCTTTTATGACAGGTTTGTCAAAAATTGGCAGTTTTAGGGAGGGTCTACCTACTTTTCTTAGAGACTCAGATGCTTCTTTTATGCAATATGGAGTTTTCCATGTAATTGCAGTAAGAGGTAATGTACAAAATGGCTTGATTTCAAGAAAACTGCCCAGCTCAAAAACTTTCTATTGAAAAATGCATATTAAAATGATGCTAGAGCTTTGTTAGCAGTAGCACTACTAGGATCTTGTTGGCTGTAAGTTGCATCAGACCTTTTTCAATTTTTAAATATTCCTGCATTCTTTCTTCAAAGGTACTTTCAATATTAACAAGAAATGAACAGTGGTTCATATTTTAATATTATTTCCCTCTTTGATTTTTCTCCTTGTGGATTCAGATAATGAAATCACAGAATGGTTTGTGTTGGAAGCAGCCTTAGCCATTATCTAGTTCCAACCCCTCTGCCGTGAGCAGGGAACCTTCCACTAAACCAGGTTGCTCAGAGCCCCATCCAACCTGGCTTTGAAAACTTTCAGGGACAGGGCATTCACAACTTCTCTGTTAACTTGTGTTAGTGTCTCACTGCCCTCCTTGTAAAAAAGCTTCATTTCATGCCAAATCAGAAGCTACCTTCCTACAGTTTAAAACTCATGCCGCTTGTCCTGTCACTACAGACCTTGGTAAAAAGTCTCTCCCTGTCTTTCTAATAGGCTGCCTTTATATACTGAAAGATCACAGTAAGGTTTCCCTGTGCTTTCTCTTCTCCAGGCTCAACAATCCCAACTCTCTCAGCCTTTCCTCACAGGTGTTCCAGCCCACTGACCATTTTTGTGGTTCTCTTCTGAACCTGCTTTAACAGGTCCATGTTCTTCCTATGTTAGGGACCCCAGAGCTGGACACAGCACTCCAGATGGGCTGCCACCAGAGAAGAGGGGCAGAATCACCTCCCTTGACCCGCCAGCCACGCTCCTGGGCTGCAACTGCACATTGATGGGGTCATACCCTATTTTTTCATCTACCAGTATCCCCAACACCTTCTCTGCAGGGCTGCTTTCAATCCGTTCATCTGCTGGCTTGTACTGATAGAGAGAATTTCACTGATCCAGGTACAGGACCTTGCACTTCGCCTTGTTGAACTTCGTGAGGTTTCAGGTGGTTGAAAACATTTTGTCAGCCTAACAACATCCACTGTAGGCCCATGTGTAGTAAAGGTGAGAAAATTAAAAATAATAAAAGCTAAAAGGCAAAGGTACAAAAGTTATTGTAAGAAAAAGTTCCTTGATATTCCCTGGATACATTATTAATTACACACTCAAGTTGAAAGAAAAGGAAATACTTCAAAGCTTTCATATAGTTCATGCATTATGTAAGAGAAAATTATTTACCTTTCAAGCAGGTTACATAGGTGATTTTAATGCATTTTTGAGATTCAAAAATGTGTTTACTGATGATACTTCATGATTCCTCAATACCACAGGGGGAAGGAAGATTTAGGGAAGAAAAAAAAAGTTCTGAAGTCCCGAGGCCTACAAAAATAGAATAATGAGTTTAGAAGAATTAATGGTCAGAAAGTTCCACCAAAAAGAGAATTAAATTACAGAGTTTTTTTACAGCAAGTTGGGAGCCCAAAATGTGAGTAATACTATAGCAGGATCAATGAGGACAAAGGAAAAAGCAATAAGACTGCATACAATGCCAGAACTGCTTATGGGGCAAAATGTATGAGCCAGAAGTTCTCATCTGCAGCCCACACACTGACACAGCATCCCTTTTTTTGTTCTCACATGTTCACAGTCAGTTACAAAGCCAACAGCACTTGCATGGCAGCTAAAAATGAGTGCATATCTTCTTGATAAGGTGCTACACAGTGATACTGGGGTGCATATTTTTTAATGCTAATATTTTTCTCTATAACTGTGACCCACAGCAGATTCAAGCTGTTTCTGATAGGTACTAATTTTCTGGATGCCTGCCCAGATTGAAACTAAGGAAATACAGAAAAAAACCTGTCACAATGACCATGGAAGGCTTATTAACAGAAATATGATAGGTAGTATACTATTCATTGTGTGACTGATAAATACCTGGAGCAAAATGAGGAGCAGTGATTAAATTTGAAGATGTATTTTTGTAACAAGTTTCGTATTTTTAAGCAAGATGGACAAGCAAATTTTCCATAGAACATTTTGGTATTCCATGAAGTTGCCTTTCTATATAAAGAGCTCATCTATATTTGTTTCCCACATGCTTACAAGAGTGATGTAGCATCTGAAATTAAATATATTTTTCAGTAACTATCTTATGAAGGCTATCACTGATGACAAAACAGGAGAAGGACAGCATTTTAGGCATACATTTTTGCACAGAAGTGCAGGTATAAAAGAAATTTTAAATCTCATCTATTGTAAAGCTGAGAAACTTTTAGTTTACCAACAAGCAGAGAAGAAAAGCATGAGAGAGAGTAAAACACTACCATATCCAATGGCTGTTGAGAGGCAGCTCTACTTTTTGCCAAGTGGTTTTACCTTTTTTATGTGGTTATCTTTTGTGTTTATAAGTTTTTTGGTTTTACATGGGTGATTGAGGAAGAGGCCTCAGAAGCTGAAATCTGGCATGCTGTCAACAGAGCAGTTTTAAATTTAAGCACTGAATCAGTCAAAGTGCAGTTTCGCTCCCACACTAGTTCCCTTCTTGCAGAGTGAGAGCAATTGGAATCAGATTACTTAATGGCTCCAAAGGGCATGTGTTGAATAGTTTGGGCCTAAAAATTAATCACCATAAACAAGTTTTTCTTTATTAAAGGCCTGGTTTGGGGACTTTTAATATTACTCATTATTGTTGAGCACTTTGTAGAAGGGCTGTTTTTCATAGCAACCACAAAGAGGCCAACCTGTTTATTAAATTGTCCTACACCTATTCAGTGGCTCCAGTGCTTGCCAGTTTTAGCTGAAAGGTATGAGGGATGTTACTTATGTTTCCAGATCATGTAACGATCATAATTTTGCAGAAAAGTAAAATTACACCAAAACAGAACATATTGCTCTGCCTTTTGGTCAAGGAATTTCACATCCTCTTGTAATACGAGTAACAACTTTGCAGACAGGAGTATCTTAACACAGGACTGACAGCAAAGCTTAGGTGACCCTTCAGCTCCCTCCTCTCTGGGACACTCCTTCCATCTACAGATCAGGATTCTCTCCTGCTTGTGTGAACTAGCACAGACGGTGTGATTAGACAGAAGGGGTTTTGAAACAAATTTAGTTTATAAAACTTAGAAGACTCTCACCCTGATATATCAAATTAAATACACATAAAAACCCAGCCCCAAACCCAACCAACCAAACAGAAGATGGAGCCAGAGAGCAGCTTTTAAAGGAAATTGCCGAAGAAGATGGGGAATTCGGTTTGCTCCAACTCCTAAGCTCCAAACAAGACTGTAGATGAGAAATTGGAAAGTCCTCCAAGGCTCTGGTGCAGTACAGGGGCACGGACAGAGGCTCTACTGTGTGTGAATGCATCAGTCCAAACCAGCACAGGTTCCTTCCAGAGGTCTTCTGTCCTCGCCCTGCACATGAATACATGAGCCACTATTACTGCTCTGAGGCAGGCAGCCTAAATCTGCTCTATCCGAATCAAGTGTGAGTCAACCTGCTTCAAGAATATAAAGGCCAAAACCAAGAGAGGGATGAATGTCATTTATCATGGTGTCATGCCAAAACACAGAGCAAGAGAAATGACACTAAGAAACATAGATGAGGTAATATTAATTCCATATAGAGTAAGCTGCATTTTTCAGCTTGTTTTTCACTCTGTGTTACTGATGGATATACTCCTCCAAGAAAGTTCAGATAATCCAAGCATCCTAGTAGCCACACTTTTTACTAATCCAGAATTTACGTTAACAAGAAAAATATCCTTTAAATTATATAATTATATAAATTTTCTATGTAATTTTTGCAATTTCCTGCAGAAAATCAATACTATAGGAGCATCTCATAATTCTTAATCCTACAATTTTTTTTGATCCAGAAGAAGAACTGAACAAGCTTGCTTTTCTTGGCTTCAAGTTCAGTTATTAAGTTGTCTTGCTTTCAGTCCTAGCAATATTTTTAATCTGTGCAATGACCTGAAAGTTATAACAAAAAGTGAAAAAATATCTTCTAGGAAGTATTTATAAGTTTTCTTGATTTTTTTTTTCAGTTACATGGGGAAACACTTTTCTAAACTACCCTAATTTTCCTGCTGTAGGTAGTCATTAAACTTGCTGTCTACAGCAATTCTTTGTCTGAACTGTCACACAAGATGTGATTATCTACTTTTAAAAAAAAAAGTTTGCAAAAAGTCTAACTAAAGTATTTTTGTCTACTAGTTTTTGTCATGATACAAGAACTTTTTTTAAAAAGTTTTTGATCGTATTGTGTACTTCAGTGGTAGATCTGGGAGAACATTCAGGTCTTGTTGGTAATTTCAATGCCTTGTCCACCATGACAAAATATCTTTAAAGCCTGTTGGTGTAGAATGGAGGAGGAAGCTTCAGGTTCTGTTTGAAATCTTTCAGTTTCTTCTCTGTTTCCCTTCCTCCTCCACTCAGGTTTTAATGCATTACTTTTTGTTCCCTCAGTCATAACAAAATTGCTTCTATGTGCAATAATTTCCCAACCATCTTTCCCTGTCTCATCAGGAAGAGTAGAACATTGACCTCAAGTCTGCACACCTGGTAAAACAATGTACTAGATCTCAGGATACCTTTCTATTATTCAAGTACTTTCCTGGTCTTGTAGAGGAAATCACCACAACAGATAAGCTTTAAAAATATGCCCTTAAGAATTTTATCTTGAATGGCTACTGGAGTCTCTCTTGCATTATGTTTTTTCTGTTTCTTTTTTTTTTCCTTTTTGTTCCTCTCTCCCCAAAGGATAACTTATTTCCAAAGATCAAACACTTACAATACCATATATTTAATATCAGCATATTATTATCTGTCTCTGGTCCAAAATGCATGCCCACATGTCAGTGTTTTCATCCAAACAGCATCTGAAACCTAAAGGAGTAGTTGGACCTGAAACTGTTTAAGAACATAGGAGAAAACAACATTAATAGAGAAATGTGATGTTTCAATAGGAAACTGAAGAAAATCCAGCTTATTTGGGGGATATGTAAGACCTACTTCCTATGCTTATTTTCTCAACTACTTTCTTCTTTAAAACTGTGTTTGGAAAAAAGTATTCTGGGTCTCCCAAGGGTCTGTAGCCTGTTGTCTCCAGCATACTCTCAGCCCCTGGTTATCTACCAGTGATGCACGGTGCCTAATTTGAATGCAAACAACTGCAAAGTCAGCAGACCTTTCTAGATGTCAGTTTAAAAAGACGTTTTTAGATACATGTCCATTCTGAATACTATCAAGGATGTCAATCTTCCAAGAATATCTCACACCTTACCACGTAGTGAGAAAAGAATTTTCACCTGCAGGTCTAGCCTAGGACTGCAGGATCATTCACAGTAGTAAGAAGATGGGGTCTTTGCCTCTTTAGGAGTAGTTCCCTTCTAAGAAATATGAAAAAGAGATATTATCTAGTCTAGTCATGCATCCTCAGGGAAATAGTGTGACACTGCCAATCCATTTCCTATAGGCTACTACACAGCCATCGGCTGTTGCTGACCAGACCTTTCCTTCTACAATACACTTGTGAACATCTCATAGTTTAGCTGAGAAAGCTTTAATATCTTGCTGTGGTCCTGCAGATACTGCTTGTTTAGCAGGGATTACTAAACATCCTGGAATTTTAGTTTCTGTCCCAAGGACTTGACAATGTATTTCCTCTGTTGCCTACATCTAGAACATAGACAATGTAGGTATGAGTGGGCAATCAGGATTGTTCTGTGGTTGATGCTGCTCTATGTTACTCCTGTAGAAAAATTAAACCCCTGATCACAGATATTTTCATGGAGAACTGCTGCTCATTGGCTTAGTGTGGGCAAATTTAGAGTTACAGCTGAAATAACACTTTCCAATCTGCTGACAACCTCGGTAGTATAGGACAACAGTTCAGACACTGACCATGACTTTCCAGAATATTTCAAGGCAGATTATGAAAGTTTGGCATATGCCTCGCGGGGGGGAGGCGCCTTTTCACCGGCTTTAGCACAGAGCTTTGGGCGAATTACCTCACTGTCTTGGATTTCAATGAACCTGTCACGAAAAGAGCGTGAGAAGCAGCCTCTTCGTGAGGATGAGCTGCTGGCAGTCCTTCGCGTTTCCCTTAGGAACAAGCTGTCTGAAGGTGCATTTCTGCTGCCGTCGCGCTGCAGCCCTACCTAACGCAGCGGCAGGAACCCCAGGTTTACCTTCAGTCCCAAGAAAAAAAAATCAGAGAGAAAAACGCCAACAGAGGGAAGCGGACGTCGCTGTTCAATCTGTTTCACCTTTACACTCCTTTTGTGCTTTCCGCCAGGCACCCGCAGCTGACCCCGGGGCGCCGCTCAGGGCCGGGCCGCGCTGGCCGGGCACCCACGACGCCGAGCGGACATCGCTGCCCGCAGAGGACGGGCCTGGGANCTGCTCGGGGGCGGTGCCGCCTCCGCCGCGTTGACTTTGCTTCCCCGGGAGAGCCCGGGTCCGGCCGGTCCCTCCTCCGCCTCCCTCTCTCCGTCCCTCCCTCCGTCCCTGCCTCCCCCGGCCGTATCCTGGTCCGGCGGCAGCGGCGGTGCCCGCCGGCCCCATGGCGGCGGAGCCGCAGCCCAAGGCGCTGACTCGCAAGCCCCTCCTGCTCAACAAGGTGGAGGGCTCGCAGGAGGTGGTGAACATGGCAGCGATAGTGCCTAAGGAGGACGGGGTCATCAGCGTCTCCGAGGACAGGTAGAGGGGGGCGGGCGCCCGCGGGGCCGCGGCGGTGCTCCGTCCCCTGCCTGCTCCGGTCGCCGGCCGCGGGGGCAGCGGGGTCCTGGTGGTGCTCCCCCATCGCCACCGTGCAGCGGTGCCGGCAGGGGACGGGTCTGTGCCCTGGTGGTTCTCCACTGACAGTGCGGACGGACCACCAGCATCCCTGGTGGGACTGGACGCTCCGGCGGCGCAGCCCCGGCGAGCGGCAGGTGGTCCAGCTTGGGGGCACTGACAGGGGAAGCCGCATCAGGTCCTGGAGGGGAAGGAGCCTGGAGCAGGGCGTCTCCAACTTGGTGTGCCCCCCTCCTCCGCCACTGTGCGCATCAGGGCAAGGAGTGGGCTGCTGGAACTTGCAGGACTTGAGTGACTTTTCTTAACGTGGATGAAATGGGATTTGAGATGCCCTTCATCACAAGGGTTGCCGGGAGGGCAGTGGAGATCTTCGTCCTTGCCTAAGGATTGTGGTGGCATTGGCTAGAACAGTAGTTTTGGTTCCCGTTTCCCCTCTCCAAACATTTCTTGGTAATTGTTTAAAAATACCATGTGTCAGTGATAAGATCTTGGAGTGAAATCCCGTGTTGTAAAGCTGCCAAAGAGGAGAATGCTTTCAGGCCGTTTAGCACGGCTCTGCAGGGGCTGAGGCTGCCCAGGGGCAACTCTTGTCTCTTCTGAAACAGCTCGAACTTAATTCAGCCCTGCCGCTGGAGCCTCAAAACTCTGTCTGGAATATTGTTAACAGCTTGCTTCTCTTGCAGTGCCCATAAATAGTTATTTCAATCAGTATTTCTTTGCAACTCAGGTGCACTGTGTAACCTGTGTCCTAAGACGGGAAGACACAGTGTGCCAATGTTGTGATACCCAAGGGTATTTTCATGGACTGTTTCTCATGGAGTTGAGTGTCTACTTTTATGTCTCTGTGAGCCTTCTGAAAAACTGCCAATATTTCTTTCATCTTGTCTTTGTTGTCACTATGACATAGTTTTCAGCTCATTGTGAAATGCATGCAAATTTAAGATGATTTAAGTTCACCTAGGTTGAGGTCTCCAAGTGAACTCACGTGCCTCATATCAAGAGGAACTGAGATACTTTCAACAAGTACACTGTCAAAGCGCCTTTAAGCAGACTTTTACATTGCTATGTGTTCATGATTTTATTATCTTTACACTTTTTATATATTTGATGTTGAACAAAGCTTGAGCTTGTTTTGGTTCATTGTAGCTTCTTAGGCTTACTCAACCAATTCTTTTTACCTGTAAAACGGTATCCCTGAAATTTGTTTTCTCTTGTATAGGGATCTGTCTCAATTTCTGCTTCTGCCTCAACCTTAGAAATAAGGATGATGCTCCTGGCTGATATTTCTGTGTAGAGAAAGAGATTGATCAGATGTCTTTGTTTTCACTAGTAAGTCATTTGTCAGGTTCAAGAAACGAGCAGTGAAGAAGTAACCAAGGGTTTCACCTAAGAAACTCGCTGGTTCATGAGCACCACCCTCACTCTGCCCATCCCACAGCAGATCCCTGGTGTGAGTCAGATAGGTCCTGCTTTCTGACGAAATTGGGTATAAAAATCTTCTGTTAGATGTGCGGATAGATGTCTAAAGTTTTGCTGGTGATACAGGATAGCTCTGTGGACATTAAAATACTAGAGTAAGTCTGGAGGTTATTTTCTGTTTCAAGGTATTAACCAGGTGGTGTGCCTGCTTGTGGGGCTGGTTTGCAGTATCCTTGAAATGCTGTAAGCTATGATTCTGCCTCTTATTTCTTTAGGCATGAAGGTGCTGGTTGGTGACTCTTTCCTTTGTTTTCTGACTTCATTAGCATTTTTATTGTAGTTAAAAAGTTAAGAGTCTAAGACTTATTTGAAATGAATAGCAGGTTGGGAGTCTAATTTGGAGGTTCCAGGATACCTGAGGTGAAAGCATGATTTACCAGCCTTTCTATACTTGTGTATTAGAGCAGGCTTGTGGAGATCCTTATGGTAAATTTTCCTGTTTGGACCTGCCTTCTAGTATTAGTGTTGACTTGGTTGTTTAATGGCCTTGGAATGTGGAGGGCTTTTAGAGCTTCTTAGAAATTGCAAAGGACTGTTATGAAGATGTTATCTGTCTCTTTACTTGTTAGCCAAATAAATGAGTTTCGTCCATGTCTCGCAGCCTGTGACATGCACTGCTCATATGAGAAATGTTCTGAAACTTTTGTAGCTGGAATGACTTGTCGCCTCTAGCACTTACTTCAGGCTGAGACGTCTTCTGTAGATGAAGGAAGAATTGTTTTGCTGGTTAGTGGCTGAACATACCATTATTGAAGTTGCTGGAAGTCATATGCAACAGCTGGATATCACTTTAAAGCTTTTCTTTGCTGCATAATGCAGCCTTATACCCCTAAACCTTTGAAAGCAGAAGCTAGCTTGGTCTCTGATCTCAATTTTGTATGGCAGCATTGGTTTTATCTAGTTTTAAACAACTTGAAAGTGGTTTCAGCTATAGCTTGCAGACATAGCCATGCGTTATATAACCCTGAATCGTATTTTTAGCACATACGTGCATGTATTTTAACAAATAAAATGAAAACTAGGTAATAATAGGGAGTGTGGTTATTCTTCAAAAAGAATGGTACAGAGGGGAAAAGGAGTCTCAGGTGGGGGTTACATATTTAACTAGATTATCTAAACTTTACAAACCCTGCAAGGCTGGAGTTTCTTTTAGTGTGCATCATTTGTACGCTCTACAGCTTTTCTCTTCTGAATTCTGGTCAGTCATGTTAATTGAGTGATGTTCATTGTGTCCTAATCTTAGCAGGTTTTCTGATTCCTTACTAGGGCAAAACAGACTGAGCCTGTATCTCTGCAGTACCACTGGTGTGCATTGGGAGAGATAAGATTTTGTGGTTTTGATTCTAAGGAAAGAGACGCACCTGTCTAGGCAGGTGAGAATTAAAGTAGTGACAACATTTGTTATTCAAGAATGTACAAATCTGATACAGGATGGTTCTAAGAAAGAAATTTTTAGCTTTCATCTGTGCTCTTTCACCTGCCAGCAAATGTGTGGAATTAACAGATATATACAGCCAAACATGCAGCATCTTAAGTTATCCATAGAATTGAATGCCTATGTGAAGCTAAAGTGGGATTTTCCTAATGTGCACAGCTGACACCAAGTCGTCATCAGCTTCCTCTGTATTAAAAGCATGTGCTACCATTTCAAAATTGCTGGGAGTCCTTGTCTTTTGTTGCCTTCAGAGGGAGATGTGGGTGTTGGGCATGTCTGAAAAGTAGGTCATTGGTATGTCAAGTTCAGACATATCGAACTCCATGCTCCAAAGAAGATTTGGTGTCATTAATCTTACCTGAGCATGCGATAAGAGTGAGACAAGTGCACTGACTCACCCAGCTTTCAGTGGAAGCAGTTCTGCTTAGTGTTGACACACTTCTGTCTTTCTCAAGGGCCTGACAGTGATGTGAGTGCTAATTCAGCTGGGTGTCTGATGTGCTGATCGTGTGTCACTGTACACGACTGGTAGGAGGGGCTGGGTGTGTCATGGTAACTGCATTTTGCCACTAACCATCTTTTTACTACTATCAATAATGTAAGTGAGGAAAGCTTAGACACTGGTGTAAGCGGCTCTCCTGGTAATTATAAACTCTGGTTTATGCCCTTTTCTGGGTGGGAATTTTGTGTTCACTTCCAACCTACAGACCTTGGAAAAGTAGATGTTGCAGTCAAAGACTGTTCTCCCTAAAGTATTCACAAAAAGTAAAAGTTTTCATAGTCAACTGAAAATTGTCAAAATTCTTTCGTCTTATAAAATGGGCATTCTAGTCTCTTAGAAGGTAACAAAAGCTATGAGAAAAATATTTATGCCATAGGTGTTTTTTTAAATGTTTGTTTGTTTTAATAAGGTAATAGAGACCTTTGTGTTCTCCACTACCTTGTATCATTTTAAGTTGCTTTTGAACTCAGATGTCTCAGCTTCTTTGTATGGATCACTGTACAAACAGTGAGCCCAGACTGCTTAGCATATGAGTGTCTTCATCTCACATAAAGAAAACTGTGTAGAGCTTGTGTTGCTAGGTTTTGTTTACAGTTTGAGGTTTTTAAATACAGATGTGAACATAAGCTGTTGTCCAAGACTTGTCTCTGGGTATGCTAACTATCAGGTTTTTTAGAGGGTACAAAAAATTAAAGTCCATCTTGTGCAAATGACTTCTCTTTGCTACACTAATGGTGAATTAGGCATGGGAATGTACATATGTGACAAAAAAATGTGGGACTTGTCTTTGGCTTCCTGCTGGCATGCCTTCTGAAATGGAGTAATGTGATCTTTCCACCTTTAAGTATATGAAAAGCAATTTTTTTTTCTCCTTGTGGTTTTCTTGTTCATATCCAGAATATTAAGCATGTAGCATAGTTTGTGCCTGTGAAAAAACTTCAATGGAAAGGTGGGATTCTTCACAGAATGCTCCATTCAGGCAGGATGTAAGGAACCTCAGAGCCTTGGTAAACTCTGTGTTTCTTTCTCCTGTGGTGGAGTTGTAGAAAGTGATTGCTTTGCCCAGCAGTGTGGTTGCAATACCGGTCTGTAATTCTTATCTAAGCACAGGGTTATGTCACTGATGTCTGCTCTGCCTTGTGTGTGGCTGTTGATTCACAGGAGAAGTGCAGGTGGTGTGAGAGCTGATTTTGATACTGTTTGTGTATGTTTATCAGCCTAAGCCTGTAGGTTTCACACCCGGATAATTGCAGCATGAGCAGTAATTCAAGCAGTGCAGAAGGTGGGGATGCTTTTCACAGGTGTAAAAAGACTTGTCCCTGCTTGGAGTCTCTTTGAATTTTGATAAGAGCATCTGTTGACGATAAATTGTTGAGAGGAATTCAAGAGGTCTATTGCTATAGATGTGACTTGGTTACTCTGATTTGTTTTAAACTAAATTTTTTGAGTATGTTGTAATTTGATGACTGTGCTTGGAATAAAGGTCAGGGTGGAGGTTGATGCTGGCTGAGTGAAAGAAGTGGATGCTGGCAAGAGATTTAAGAGAAGACAGAGCTCCAATAGCTCTTGAAATCAGACATTGTTGCAGATGTTGAAAAGTAACTGTTCCTGATTTGACTAACATGTATCCTATTGAGATGCCAAAATCTGAGACTAACAAATAAAATGTCTTGCTGAATGCTCATTGGGAATGATAAATTTCACTTTCTAACTTGTGGGAGACCTTGCAATGTTTTGGGCTTGGGTTTTTTGTTTGTTTGTTTGCTTGTTTGGCGTTTTGGGGGGGTTGTTTTGTTAGAGTTCTTTTGGGTTTTGGTTTTTTGTTTGTTTGTTTGTTTTCTTGTAACCTTCTGTGGCGCTTTGTACCATTAGGAGATGACTTGCTGAAATTTCTCAGAGCCTATATATACCTTGCTTTACAATTCTCTCCCACGTGTGTCAGTTAAAGATTTAAAGCTCAAACATTTAGTCTTGTCTTTCTGATTGGAGCTATCCTGCGACTACTAGCTCATGTAGGTCAGTGCACAAATCAGTGGAACTCCTGCAGTTGTATTAAGTTCATCTCTTAACTGCAAGATGACAGCTGCAAAAATGTGCTGTGACATGACTTGGACCAAGACTTCTACAGACTCAGCTTTAGCAGCGCAGTTGGGCATCAAACTAGAGTGGAACACTACGTGCTTGAGTATTTGGAGTTAGAGGTGCAGTGGGTTTCTCCCCTCTCTGTTTTAGAGATTATTTTTTATATAAAAGATGTAGGTGAATGTATCTTATCTTACCAGCTTTATTTGGAATAACAAGAGCTGCTTGATATGCCTTTCATTTGCCTCATGATAGTCTCTTTCTGCCAGCTGCCGAGCAGTGTTCTTGAGTTTCAGCAAGTTTCGGAATGGTGCATCTGCTTCCTATGTTAACCATTTCTCATTAACCAGTTCTCATTTTTCTTCTTGTCTTCCTTGACCCCATCTTAATTTCCCTGGCATCTGCTTACACAGAGACTGGATCGCACATCAGAGTGTCTTGTTTCTGTCAGGCTTGGTGACCTTCCCCTGCAGTCTCTCCAGTTCTACAGCTGAACAATGCTTCTCGCCAAGAGGGGACTGCACAATACCACCTCTGTGTGTGGCCTGCAGACCCTGGAAGAAAAACAAATGCCAGTTATGGAGTACAGGCAATACGAGATGGCATATAACTAAAATGGTACTGTTGCAGGAAACTTGCTATCTATCTCTTCAAGCTAAAATTGTCTAGAGGAGCCAATGCTGCAACATTAAACATCTGCAATACCTTAAACTAAAGGAATGGCAACAGTTTTGAAGATATCAGGCTAGTTAAGTAAAGCTGGCCTTTCACTGAGGGTCACTTAGCAGGCTGAAGGTATCAAATAGCATGTGAAGTTGTAGCACAATAGAAATATGTCAATAGCTTGTTTGACCTACCTTGTATATAGTATATTGTTTACTGAGGCTGACTCAGTTTTCTTTCCCTCTGTCTAGCTGCACTAGTTTCTGCCTGATATCTGCTGACAGTGATCTGTGTACAGGTTTCCCAGCTACATTTTCAGCTATGTGATAATACATGGAAGTGAACTTCTGGAAAGTGTCACATGTTTTGTAAAATGCTGTTTACAGTAGCCCTGAGTGAAGTCAGAATATACTTGTCAGCTCAGAGATTAAATGGGAAGGAGAGAATGGGAGGGCACAATGTAGGCATGTGGGTGCTTCTGTGATCAGGAGCTCTAAAAGCTTCTTAAATGATGTGCAGTGCCCTAAGGAGAGCAACTGTCTTTTGCATAAGTGTCTTCTGTACATCACTGTGTTCTGTGCCCTGTAACCTCTCAGGCACTGGAAGAGTATTCACATAAAAGCATCCCTGAAGCTGTGTTTAATTGCTTTGCCTATGGTGCTTCATCACACACCTGCCAAATAAGAGTGGTTTTATATAAAGTTTTTATAAAACTGCTGGTATCTGCATGTATTTTCTCAGGGACTTGATAAGAATTGCAATAGTCTCTAGTGTAGTCTGTAGCAAGGCCAGGAGCAAGAAAAAACACAGCTGTTTCTCTTCTGTATACAGTGTGAGGGAGTAATGGTGCTGCTGGATGTGGCAGGATGGGATGGGGCACCATGGGAGGGAATAGGAGCAGTGTCCACGAGGTACTCAGAACTGCAGCGGAATGCATCTTGTTCAGCAGAGCCTTGTGCTGCATGGGTCATTTTAGGAAAGAGAAAATAAAAATTCCTTCCTTATGCTTTTGCAAGGTAAAGAAATGACACAAATGGGAAAACTGTAAAACAAATATCAACACAGGAATGGCAAGTATCCAACCAGGCAGGTTGGGCAAGTGGCAGGAACAAGCCTGGAGAAAGAAAAGGACAATTTTGTGAAAGGGGAAGCAGGAGAGGGCAAGTTCACTAGGCACCCCTCCAGGGTGCTTTACATAATCACAGTACCATATGCATCTCTTGGGGTTCTTCATATGTCACAGTCTGTGTGCCTGATGGCTTGAAACTGCACATAAATAATGGCCAAAATGGGTGTTTGGCCATCAGAAGGTAATAAATTTTACAAATTAGACTGTGCCAAAATTTTAGATGGACAAAATACAGCCTTCATCCTCATGAGAAGGAGAACAGTTGTGGAGGTTGGGCTACAAGAAGCAGTGTTTTAATTTTACTCTTAGTCAGTCTGCAGGAAATAGCATTGCGTAACTAACCTTGACCAGACTTTGAACATATGGGCTTTGCTTGTCACACCATGTGTATTCACCACTTAAATTAAGTTTTTCAGGGAACTCTTAAGGTTTTGAGCATTGAATCAAAGGCAATGCCAAAGCACAGGTCTGGGTAGAAGAGCACTGCTGTACAGCTGCCAAGTTTACTGAGAAGTTTTGGCTAATATTGTCTTTTATTCTCCAAGTCCTGTACCATTCCCTCTTACTGTGAGGTAAAAGATAATGTACTTAGCAGAGTTTTGCAATAATAATAGTGATTGACCAGCCCCAAAAGGCAGTGCTTTTGACCTTTACCTATTTGTAATCATGATTTCCTTAAGTCCTGCAGAGAGAAATCTGAGCAAAGACTGTCCGAATGTGAAGTGGCCTATTTTGCCACCAGGTTAAATTATCTGGATTCAGGTGATAGAGCAAGTACAGTGCTCTGTCTTGAAGGGATACGGAGAGAAGATCAATATTTAGAACATGACACATAATGAGATTTTGCACCTCCAGCAGTGAGTACCTTTGGCTTTGAATTCACTTGTAAGAGGAAATAAAGGCTTAATTGTATTCTTAAGCAGGAGGTGCATCTACTTTTTGGAATACTTTAGTGCCTTAAAGTAAACAGCTTTTTTTTTTTTTTTTCCTTAAAGCTCTAATAAGGTCTAATCATAATTTGGCACTAAAGCTTTTACTTTATCGTAAAAGGTAATAAGGTACAGTGAAAGCATAATTACATGTATGCAATCTAATGCATGCTAGAGGATGAGAGGGTTTTGGTGTTGGTTCAGTGCAGTGATACCTATCCTGGTACAATGGTTTAAAGATTTAGATATCTAAGTACTAACTGTCTCTGTCTTCCACACTATTAAATTATCTGTGGTTTGAAATAAAAAAGCACAACATATAAACAGTGACTGAAAAAGGAAGTCTGGTGGATTTATTGTGATGTGAGATAAGATGAAGTAGGAGAGCAATGAAAAGTACTTAGTTCTATTGGATTTCTTGTTACTGTTTAGCCTTTCTGTAGCAGTACAGCAAAGCTTATCTTAGAGATGTCTCCTCTGACTTGGATGCTCTTCTGAGAATATCTGCACAGGGGTTTCTTTTCTTGCACACGTCAGCTGACACTGCAAGGTCGAGTGATGAACTCAATTTTCTGTAAGGTATTTGCCTATATACATGTTTCTAGGCCAGTTTATTACACAAAGATCCATAAGGGGTTGTCTTTTCATTTAAAGAAATGTTCCTTATCTCAGAAAGCCATGTAACAGTAATCCCTTTTAAGAGGCAGTTCCTCATTAAGTATTTTGCCCTCTTTCCAACATACATAAACTTTAGGAATCTGCTGTGAAACTGGAAATGATGGCTTCCGTTTTATTTGTTTGCATTCATTTTGCTTATGTGCTGAATTGTCCTTACTTTCATATTTCTTGATCCTTAATGTTATTAAGCTGTATCTTCTCATTCCCATACTCCAGCCCTTTTTTCCTATTTGATACAGAGAAACTCCACCCCTCCTCTCAGCTCTGTTTTGCTAGAGCAAATGTGGGCTATGGAGTCATCCCATGAGTGGTTCAAAGGCTTTGTGTTTTGCAACACCATGTGCATTCTATGGGATAGAAAGAAAGTAGGATTTCCAAGGAAATGCCTTCTGCTTTGTTGGTAAGGACATAGCCTGTGGTCCAGCCTAGCTTCTACTGCATGCGGGGTTGACTAAAGACAACTGCAGCATTCTGATGGCAGGAGAGGTCTTCTGCATGTATCTTGGCTGGACTTATGAATCATGCCTTTGCTTCACTGGCTCTTTGAGCAGCTCCACTAACAATAAGCTGTTGTTATAGGATGATTGCACTTCTGCAATTACTGGAAGTAAAGTAGGAAAGCACATGCCTGTGCTGTTCTCCAAAATCAGGCATATAGCCCTTGTGCCTGTTCTTGCCCTGTTGGTCCTATCACTTCAAATTCCTACGGCACAGGAGTCCTTGATCAGGCAGCAGCCTCAGTGTGGCCTGCTTTCTGCTGGCCAGGACCTTAAGGAAAGGTGAAGGGGTCTTTGCTGAATAGTTCCACATTTGGCTTCCAGAGATGAATGCTTTTAATATGCCACAGGAACAGTTTATGTTAGCATAGGCAGAAGCAGATACTGATATAAACTAAATATCTAAGTGGGATAGTCCAGCAGTACTTATATGGGGAAAAGAGGACTAAATAGACTCAACATTAATTGTGATGAGGGAGGAGGGTGAAAAGATAACGTATCTGTCAAGTCAAAATTGACACCTTTGCCTTTATTGTACCTTAGGCCTGGAGTAAAGTTAGTTAATTAGTGACGTTGAGAAGTTAATACTTTTTGCTGCAGTGAAGTGGTACATTTTATTTTGTGCCCCTGAGCCCCATTCAGTCAGAATAACTGTAGTTACTGGGTCTACCAGAGTCTTGCCTGGACCATTTTGTGTGCTGCCTTAGCAACAGAGACTTCTCATGCTGTTGCATGATCAAAAGCCTGTCTGATAGTACCTTGAGTTTTTTAGGTTGTGTTGTGCCTGAAGTCGGGAGTATTAGGAATTTTTGAGGCTGCATTAGCCGGCGTTGGTGGCTAAGAATGGACATATGCTGGATTCTTCAGGCAAGAGAAAGCTGGGGAAGCAGCTAGCTGAAGAGTACCAACTGCAATGGGTGGTAGACCACGGTATTTGGCACAGTGTGTTACATGCAGTTGCACAATGTATAGGCACTAATCTGTTTCTGAAGAAGAGTGCAGTCTTTTCCTTTCAGGAAATGAATCAGACTTCATAAACAAATCTCTCCTTTCTAACTTCAGGAACTACCAGTAAATGAGTGGGAATAGATGAATCCATCATCATGCTATCAAAATATCTACTGGTAATGATCCTGCCAGACTTCCAGCAGACACATCAGCTCAGACCCACACAAACACTGAACTCTCAGGTTCACATTCTGATCCCTTTTGTTACTAGGTTTATTGATAGCCAAAAAACAAAAGCACGTAAAATTTTGGAGACCTTGCTGTGGTGCTTGGAATCTCATGGCAGTCTGAGCTGTGACATACCAGCAGATCAGAGCCCTGTTGAGTGGGATGGACTGTTGCAGAGGCTTTCTCTCAGTCTTGCTGCAGGAAGGATTTCTGTAGGCGTTGCTGTTGTGCAACGTTTGGGACCTCTGTTGTTTGACTTTTCATATTCCGCTTTGTACACTCTTTATGCTTGCTAATATGGTTGGGGAGCACATGACCAGGGTAAAGGGAGGAAATCCTTCAGTAACTTGTACCACTAATTGAGGTTCCAAAGTGTTGGTTTTGGAGTGGAAGATTAAAAGCAAAGATAAGTGGGGGTTTTTTTTGTTAAACAAGAAATGCTATAAATGCTGGTGTTCATGGCCCTTTGATTTCCAGCAAGAAACATTTCCTCAAATACTGTCACTAACCTGTGTTATATACCAGGGAAAGCAGCAGGGAAAAGGAGCTGTGAATGTACTGATTGTTCAAAAACAAATTACATGCTGTAGTGGCTGAAAAATGCATGAACTTTACCTGCATTCTGAAGGCTTCTCTTTGATTTCAGATGCTTTTACTCCTTCTTTCCTTCCTCCTCATTAGGTTCTTTGGAATTTGAGGATTTCCTTAGTAAGTTTTTGTGATCAGGAAACCAAGCCAAGAAGTTTTCATCCCCAACTTGTTTCATTCACATCATCCTTTTGATTGTATCTTATATCCATCCTTCTAAACACCTGATAACCTAAAACCTCTTTTTTGAGGAATCGGGAATGAACATCATTATTTGCTTTTTGCAATGTGTGAACAAACCTGAATGGATGTCCCAAGGACTGCAAATATTGAAATTACCAGCAGGAAGCATGGATAAACCTAACAAATGGCTTGGTCTGCCACAGTCAGTGTCTCCCATGGTCTTTCCTTTGCTCTAAAACACAACTTGTGTTCACATGCACTTTTTGATATGAACAGACATTTTAACATGGTTTTAAGAGCAAATTATTTTAGAAAAAAATTATAATTGTTATTCAGCTTTTAAGCACTAAACCTGAACTATTAACTGTGTGGACTGTTTTGTATACAAAATGATAAGGGAGAAGGAGATAAATGACCATTTTGACAAAAATTCTGGAGGTGGGAAAAGCAAATTAAATGGTTGTTGCTTCGGGATCTGTGTTTCAGTATTTTGCATGTGGATTAAAAAGTGCAAATGGTGGTTTCAAAAAGCTCTGTGTGTGCATGTATTGACACCTCAGACTCAATGGTATTTTTCCAGAAATAAATGATACTGCCTGTGTTTGCAGGCAGGCTCCTAATTTGCAAACTGGTCATTGTGATACTCTGAAGCATTATCCTGGCAATGGCTGTGTTTTTGTTTTGACTTTCATTTCCCTTTATTGCTGTGTCTGATAACTCTAAGCAAAAATAATGGTGTTTATTCAATTGTTGGCCAATACTGCTACACTGACCTCAGGCTAATAAAAATGAAGGAGGGGAAGTGAAAAATATGGATCACCTTGAGATATTATTGCAGTGTACAATGTAACAAGAAAGAAGGACTATTGTGAGCAGAAACAGCAAGCCCCTTGTTTTTCACACTTTCCAGTTCTTTTAGATAAGCCCAGTATTGCAAAGAGTGGCATAAGTAGGGCAGACTTAAGTGGGATCAATACTGTGTCCTTTTTTTAATGGCTGTGTGAAACAGCTGGGAGAAATGGGCAGGTGAACCCATGGCCAATTTCTATAATGACTGTATGTCTAATAAATTAAATAGCACGAGAGTATGTTTTCAAGCATGGCTATCTGGCTGGCTGTACTGTATCGTTGTTGGTATCAGGAACTGTTCTTGCCAGAAGTCAATTTGCACAGCATCAAATAGTCCCTGGACAGGGTTTGTGAGTCAGCTTGTAGCAGGAACCATTCCCAGTACATAGCTTGGATGTAGCATGTGGTTTCTGTGCCAGGTGGCCTTGCAGCCAGAGACTGGTCCCAGCCCTCTGTCATTAATTTAGGTATATTTCACATCTCTGGAACACCCAGGTCATGTGACTATTCCTGCTTGTGGGATGTCAGATTGCCAATAGGAAATTGGTTCTACGATATAAAAAAACCCCCAACAACGTAACAACTAAGCCAGTGGCTTAAACAAGACACAGCTCTTAAAACTGGTCTGCCTGGAAACATATTTGCTGGTTGGAGATCTGTAACAGTAAGTTTTAAAAGCCTGAATTTGAGAACAAAGGTAGTTCGAGATTTGTAAGGTAACTTCAACCAGACGTTCAGAGGAGGACAGGCCTCCCAGGGCCCCAGCGCTGAGCAGAAATGCATGTACTGCCAAGTTCCTGTGTGTGACATTGGCCAGGGACTTGCAGGGCAGCAGCCAGGCCTGGAACCCAGCTGGAGCACTGAGGTCACACTCGTGGCCAAGTCCTCCAGTCAGACCCCTGTGTTCACATCCTGCACCACTGAAGGCCCAAGCATTGAACCTGTAACACATGTGAATACACCTTCTCACATTCCCCAGTAGCTGATAGATCATTTTCCTTGAGCTTTGTTTCTGACACTCAGGATTGTATCTTTGGCTGGTTTGAGTGGAGCATTGTCTGAGAGATGAGACATGGGTGCTTTTTTACAGGCCAGTTTGTTTCCTGCTTACACTGTCCTGGTGTGGCATCCTTCCAGTGGGCTTGGTGTCATTGCAGCTGCACTGGGCCTGCCAGTAAAAAGTCTGTATTTGTTCTGGTACATGTGACAGTCCATCCACTGTTTCAGACCATGTGAAAGCTTTGTTCCTGTAATTTTTGAAGTCATAGAACAGTGCTATTCTGTAGTAATGACCAGTTTTGAAATACAAATCTACCTCATTGAAACATAAACAGTTGGGTGTTATGTGCTGAAGAGAGAATTCTTCATCCAAATCTTGAGCACAACTTGGAGAAGATCAAGGAATTCCAGAGACCCTCTGCTGTGAGGTTTTACCTAAACGTTTCATCTTCGAAGAGACCTTCAGTCATGAAAATTGTTTGTGCTCCTTTCAGTTTCTAAAACCCTTGAAGTAAGTTGGGCATACAGTTGCCCCAGACCTTACTCTAAGCATTGTTTTCCACCCATGCATTTGGTGTTGCTGCCAAATGATTATCAGAAACTCAGATGGGATATGTAGGTTGGATTAAAACTTCAAGGTGGACAGAAGATACAAAACTTTCATTTTCTAGTAAAACTGGGGGTGCCACACAGCAGCCATGAAGAGTAAATAAGCTATTTCAAAAACTTGCAAGCATCTCTACCTAAGAAGAGCAAAGAAACTTCAGGTATAAGAATGAAATTACTCCTCAAAGCACATTTTCAATAGAAAGTACTTTACAGCTAGGGATGCTTGCTCTGCAACTGTGACATACGTCTTTCTACCTTGTCTGGTTTACCTACTGCTGATAATGTAACAGAAGTTATGTATGTTTTTGGGGCAAAGTCTTGTAGAGAAAAAGCCTCTTTTCCATAATTATACAGTTTTTGTACAAACTATTTCCATTTAAGTATCTAGTTGACAATTCACATAACATTTNTTACCGACTGTTGTGGGAATAGTGATGTGTCTCCTGTTAGGAAGAAATACTAATTTGCTTTTGCTTCCATATATAAACAAACACCAAAATTGTCTTGGCTGATTTCATCCTGCTCCAGTGTCATTTGAGAGGGTTTTTGCTAACCACAAGAGCAGGATCAGATGAGTGTTTCAAAAGTGCAGGTGATATTTGCATTACTAGAGGAGAGCATCCACATCTGCTCTGGTAGGCAGGGGCATGATAGATATCCCTTAGCTATCACTGCCACAGTAATTGTAATGGGACAGTGATGGAGTCAGAAAATACGCACTGGATGTAGTATCATTGTTTCTCACACTCTTTCGTGTGGTGCTGCCATATGGCAGTTGTGTTCTCTGTTACTGAGCTTGGCCCAAGTTGCTAAGTTGGCGTTTGTTTCTTGGAACTAGGCTTTCCAGTGGCAAGGATTGTTGGCCTTGCCTCATCTTTTACAGTATGCTACTGTTCCCTCTTGGATTGTGAGGCAATTTATATATTCTAGTTAGTTTCGTGTGTGGGGTGTCTTGTTGTAGGAGCCTTCTGTATTTGCTATGAAAAGTTTCTTTCTTAATTTTTAATATTACTTTAATTGTTCTCAGGATGGTTGGTCTGAAACTATCCTCTGGTACAGTTACTCTGATACTGAGGAAATGATGTCAGAGTATTTTAGCCCAGCCCTAAGTTGTTTTAATAGTATGATTGTGTTTTTAAGGCATCAGAGGATCAAGAAAGAAACAAAATTTCCTTAGAATCATATATACTTGAATACCCAGGATATAAGAGTTTTACAACAATCTTTACAGTATTTTTCTACAAAATCTGCAGCTTTTGTTTTACCACAAGATTGCAGTTTCTTACTTTGGACACAAATAGAAATTCTTCTTGGCCTCCATTGCATAAAATCTTGTGAAAACAAAAATTTTAACCTTACCCTAAGAGAGAAGGGCCTATTTGGAGTCAAATAAACTTAAGTTATGAATAGCTATCAATTATGTAGAAGTAACAGAAATAAACAGAGCAAGATGTCTAACTTAGCTATGCTTCCTGTGAAATTAAATTGAAATCAGATCAAAGTGACACTGGTGTTACCATTTGGCTATGTGTTATGGTTACATATTATCTCAAAAAATGAGGCTTGTGGGGTAAAATCAGCTGCTGAAGCAGAAAGTTGAAATAGAAGGGTTTCCTTGTAGGGTGAAAGAATTGGAAGAATGTGTGATTATCCATCCTGCCTTGCAGAAAAGTTCACTTCTTTTCAGCTGGTGCATATTCAGTCTTGATCCTATCAAAAGATGTAACTGTTACATCTTCAATAAGCCTGTATGATGGTGAGTTGTTGTATAATTTAGCGGGTACAGGTGATTTCTGAACGTACTGGGGAGAAAATGGCCAGTCTGGTATATCTCCCACCAGGGGACCTGGCATCAACTGTTTATTTAACTGCTTCCCTTGAAAACCCCACCCCAGACTCATGCTTGAGATGAGATTCAGAGGACAGTAGTGCCAGTCCTCTTATGCTCGGGTGATCTTTTAGCCTGCCTTGTCCTTCTAGCTGAGTCCTTTTTACAGCTAAATTGTTATGGAGTAACAATAGATGTCATAAGGCAAAAGTTGGGCATTCAGGTGCTTAGACAGTCCAGAGTAGGATTGCAAGAGCATGTTGGGGGCTGAGGATGATGTGGGATTTTGCACACCTTTTTTTGATTTTGTTTTGGTTTGCTTTCACTGTGGTGATTAGTCAGAGTCACACTTTCTAGTATCTACCTCTTTAGTGGACGCAGTACTCCCAGAGCTGTGCACCTGCTAGTGTTTGCACTGTCTGTAAGTTCTTTTGTGGAAGTGAATCATGGCACTGCTTTCCCCGTGTGTCTAGGATTGATTTAGAAGCATCTTAAATAAGTGGTTTTCATGTGTGACTGATATTCATATTTTGTAAATATTTCCTAAACAGGACCAAGTTTGATTCTGTGTTCTTGTTTATTCAAAAGCTAAGCTGCTTTGAACAGAAAAATGTTTTATTCTTTAGACCCAATAATAACTTGACTCAAGTTGAGGAAGAAAAGAGAGTGGGTATTTGTTAAAAGGGGGAGCTGAGACTTGAAACTTCCCATGAGCACTGCAGAGGAAGCCAGCTGAAGTGGAGCTTTCTCTGTTCCTGAAAAAATGTACAAATTTTGCAGTATGCAGTTGGGAAAAATATCATTTGTCATTGAATTCAGATAGCCTGCATTGGTCATGACTTCCTTTTTCAAACTATTTATTTTTCTCTGCTTATTTCACAGAGATATATAGATCTTTGTTTGTCTTAAATGCCAAAAACAATTCCTGTCTGTTAAGAGAAAACTAGTGGATTTAGTGTCTCAAGTAGCAGAGCAAGAACTTTGTATCTGTTGAGGTATTGAAGTAAGTGCAAGTGCACTATCTGGAGAAGCCTTAATGTGGGAAATACTTTCCATGCTACATTCAGGGAAGTGCTCAGCTGTCAAGCACAGCTGTAAGGGTTTTCATTGCCACATCTATCACCAGGCTGCTTCATAGATGCAAAATGTGGAGCTGGACTTCTCCCGTCCTTCTAGTGAAGGACAATGCACATGCACAAAGCTGCCCTGATACCACACTAATTGGGGTGACAGGACAGTGTTGGGGTTTAAAGGGTTTGTTTTCAACCTGTTACCTCAATTTGAACAGACTGTTATTACCAAAACACTATGCTGTTTCAGTTTTCTTGTCTCAGGCGTTCGCTCACTTCATTACTGCAGTCTTTGTATTGTTTGTACTTTATAACCTGTTTCCTACTGCTTATTCTTCCCATTCATGTTTTACTTCTAACACAACTCTCTCAACTCACTCTCTCGTTTCCATGCCTTCCGGCTTATTCATTCTTTCAGTGACCCTCTTATCAGTTTGGAATTCAAAAAAGGCAGGCTGTCTTCTTCCTGCATGAACATGGAGCAGCTGCATAGCCTCATCTAATGCTAAATGCTGTTAAATACTAATATCCAACAGTCATCTGATATGAAAGTGAAATGGGGCAGCTTAGATCAGGAAAATTATTGACACTAGAAATTGTAAAAAACACCTTGTGCACTGGTGGTGTAAAATGCATTTGGTGTGTTTAACTGTTTTTATCTGCCAGGCAGTGCTTTCTGAAAACCTGAAGTACCCACTGTGGTCTAGCAGAAGTCTATAGTAATTTCCAGTTTATTATGAGATTTTTTAGACCTGTTTAAATATTATTAAAATGTATTGGATTGTTTTGAGTAATTGAGAGATGGTCAATCTCTGATTCTCCCATGACTGGAGAATCAGCTGGGATGCTACAAGCAGTAGAGAAATGGAGATCAAAGGGGAAGAGTTTCTTGCCTTTGCAGGGGGGTGAAGGGAATGGCAATATTTGCCTTTGCCTCGCTGCTTCAAAGCCACAGTTGACTTGGCGAGGAAGGGGACAACAGCTGCTTGAACAGCTTTGTGGGCTACCTTTGCAGTTGTCTGAGGGGGTGCAAGTGGGGAAGGTTTGCTACTGCCAAGGAGAGGTGACCTTGGTAGTCTGGTACCTACTGGTTAACGGATGTTCCTGAAAACAGAAGAACTGGGATGCAAAGGGAGTATCTACACCTTTCCCACACACTCATGCCCATCTGAAACTTAGATTCTTGCCAATAGTATGAGTAATTGTAAAAGGCCAAGTCTAGCAGGACTTGTAAATTGCTGTCAGCTCTTGCTGAACCAGAGTGCTGGAGCCAGAATTCTGAGGAGAGAAATAGTGTGGTTGAAATGTGCATAAAAATGAAGGATGCCAGAGGAAGAGATGGTGTGGAATGACAGAGAGAGCTGATGAGAGAGAGTACAAAAAAATGCCTGTAAGCTTTTATGTGCATGATTTGGAAGCAGGCTACTGGACCGTCGTCTTTGGTTATTATGTCTTAAGTGGAGTTTACTGGTTGACCAAGACATAGATCCGCAGCATTTGGTGGATTCTTAATTAGTGCATAACTGCCATACCATGAACTTTTGTTTCCTTTTACAGAAATATTTTCCTTTCAAAAGTTGATTAAACAAAATCATTAAATACTCTGAGAAAAAAAAAAAAAGAGTAGGAAAAGCAAAGACAAACCTTGGTCTTTCAGACTTAAATGAGTGAAGCAAGTATTTTAAAGGTACAGAACCAGGGGGAAAAGATGTGTTTGTGGAATGATCTGGTTGTTGCATTTCTAGTAGCCTTTGTTAGCTTGCGTTTATTTCTACTCTGCAGTTCAGATGATCAAAATTTGTATTTCCAAAGCAACTTATTTGTTCACTGCAATGTTCAAGGTCTGTCTAAGTTTAGAGAACTTAGAAAAAAATTATAACTAAAACAGACAAATCTCCTTTAATTTCAAAACAAATTTTAATTAAAATATGATANAAAAAAAACTTTGGCGTGTCCCTCCGAAGAGCAGTGTAAATCTTCTGCTGGTGAAAGTGATGGTTGCAGTCTGGTGGCAGTCGCAGTCTACTGGTCCTCTTCTGGATCTGAAGAGAGCTCCCAGGGCCAAAAATCCTCTGCTTATATTCACTTAGGCTCCGCCCAGTCCCTCCCCCAGGGCGGAGACTTAAACAATGGGTGATTTACTCTGTGAGATAAACAATGGCCTATTTTTGACATCCCTGATGAGCCATTAGCAGACATGACCCCTCAGGTGGGTGTGGAGGCAGAAGAATTTCCTTATCTCACAGAAGTTCCAAAACACCCAGCCTGCAGCCTGAGGGGTGTAGTGTGCCTTAGACAATAGCTGCTAATGTGCCATTGTGAGCAGTTCATGGGAAAAAATGGCATAGAGGCTTTAGAATACACACCCACACAGTGACAAACTGACCCTGGCTACTAAAAACCAGGACAAGGTCATAACTGGTCTAGGTCTTTCTTGTAAACGTAGAGATAACTTGTGTTATTTAGAGCAAACTGCCCAGCTGGTCTATTTTAGAGCCCAATTCTGTCCACAGACAGCTCTGTCTGATATGTTCTGCCTCCTGCCTTCCAATTGGAATAAAAATTCATTATAAACATTGTTACCTGACACTGGCCTCTCAGTAAGTTATTAAAATACTGCCCTCCATGTGTACTGCTTCCCTCCAGATGCTTAGTAGTTGAGAAGTATCTGAATTAAGTAAACTGCTTAATCTGCTGCAGATTGTTAGTAATTTACATTTCTTGATAACTGCTCACAAATTGCATACATCCCTCCAAAGCTCACTTTGTGTGTTTGATGACACAATTTACTTCTGTTAGATATGACATGTAGAAGAGGCTTACTGGACTGTCAGGTCATTCCACCTGGATGTTTTCAGCATGTCTCAGATACCAGGACAGGAGAGTGGGAGGGGTAAGTACTTGACACAGCAGAACACACATGGATTTTGAAACCAACAGAGTGAGGTGTAGTTTGTGGGACATGTATCTCATGTTTTGAGGTAACTGGACATGTTGTCTCAGCCTTTTTACATAGTTACTTCACAGTCTGTAAGGAAAGCTGTTCCTCCCCTCCCCGTAAGAAGCAATCTTGTCTGGCCTTTAAGTAGTTGAGCCAGAATTACAAACCTGATTTAGTTTTTCAGGCAGTGCTGAGCTTGCAAGGCCACGCAATCATAAAGGACCTTTCCCTTATTTACTACCTTTACTCCATCTCAGCTCATCTTTTTTCCCTGGCAGATGCTGTGAGCAAGTTTTATACTTTAAGTAATAGCAAAAGGATTTACTTGCCCAGTGGGTTGTCTCTAGCTATCTTCTGCCTGGTATTACCATCTAAAATCTGGTGTCCTCTGCCAAGGTCAGCAATAGATCTAGTCTGCTTCAGTCTGCTCTCATTCTCTACTTACAGTAGCCTGTGAATAGCCCAAAGTCATTACTTTAGACACCTTATGCCTATGCTAATTAATAGTCTTCTGCTGGAAGGCAACATCTGCAGATGTG
Organism: Formicarius rufipectus; assembly: GCA_013399695.1. Classification (NCBI taxonomy): domain Eukaryota; kingdom Metazoa; phylum Chordata; class Aves; order Passeriformes; family Formicariidae; genus Formicarius; species Formicarius rufipectus. Next base: position 11,538 of record VXAU01000820.1, on the reverse strand, counting down.
AATGCCCCATCCCTAGCAGTGTTCAAGGCCAGGTTGGATGGTCAACCTGGTACAGTGAAAGGTATCTCTGCCCATGGCAAAGGGGTTAGAACTAGATGGTCTTTATGGCCCCTTCCAACCCAAACCATTCTGTGATTCCATGATTCTATAATCTCTGAATGACGTGGTGTAGAACAAGTTGTGTTCATCTGCGTGCAACTTCTCTGCAGGTAACTCAGGCCACATTACTTAACTCAAGTATCGTTAATGTGTGGTTATCTTGTTTAACCCCAAGTTACCCTTTCCAAATAGAAAACAGTACAAATCCTCGTCTTGTTACTAGTTTTGTCCCTAGATCTTTACTCTCCCAATCTTCACTATTATTTAAATAGGATTCCCTGGTTTATTAATTATAGTAACAGCCATGGCACCATCCTGACTGTGATGGTTGGGTGGTACAGTGTTTACACACAGCGTATACTGTCTCTGATCATGTAGCACAGAGGTTGATGTATTCTTCATACCTGCACATGCCCTGTGCTGCTGTTGTATGTTGGCTCTGTTGTACATGTTGTAAAATACTTTGCCAGTTTTAATCTCCATACCTGCCAGCATTCTTTTACATGTTGAAGAATCCTTATTTGTCTGAATTGGTAGGCTGGTGCAGGAGCTTATTGAAAGGAAGTTCCCTAGTAAAGAACCTCGTCTTTATTCAGGATGGGGAAAGCTGATCAGCTTTTTCCAGCAGTCATATACAGTTGCTCACTAGTTAAATCAAGAATGACTTTGAACATACTCTGTCTTGAAATCCTGATTCCTGTGAATATATAAATATTGACACCTTTACTGAGATCACCACGTCCAGCAGCATGACCTAGTAAGTACTTATTGTTTTTGAACTTGAGGATGTTGCCTTTTGTATTAGCTGGAAATAATATTTAAATGTAAGAGGCTGCCAAACAGAGAAGCAGATCTGTAGAGCTGATTTTATCTAGCAACCTCAAATCTATTTCTTCCAAGATAATACTGATACTTCCCCTGTGAATGGCAGCAGTAAAGAACTGGAGAGTGCAAGCTGAGACAGCATCTGGACAGGACTTGCAAATTACTCTTCTTATAACCTTCCAAAGAAAAATGCCCATAAAGTAAGCTAGTAGTAGATGCCAGTAGAGAGGTTTAAGTAATGTTTGATGCTTCTGCCGTGAACTAGAATCTGTCCCTTATAACAAAGAGGATGTTGCCTGTAAGGCAATGACTATATAATTGGATGGAGTTTGCTACAGCCTTTATTGATTTGGTGGATGTGTAGTAGTCACCTAAGCAGTGGTCACCTGTCAGGGTACAGTTCCAGTGTATTTTTTTTTTTTTTTGTGCCTGAGGAGACGGTTGGTCTTATGTCCTCCCTATACTTCTGCAATAGACATGGCTTTCCTGTCCTATCTTCACAAGAAGGCAGTTTGATGCACACTGTCCAGTTTCCCTTGGTATTTGATAGCCTGTGTTGAGTGCTCTGCTTCATAATTTTCTTTCCACTTCTTTTCCTAGGAATGTAGGATTCTGGGATTGCCCTTGGGAGCTGTAGCTGATGAATCCTGTGTTCCCTGCCATAACAATGCAGTCTAGGCTCGTTGCCCCAAATTAGCAGATAAGCTGATTGGTTCTGGAGAGATGAGAAGTAGTGCAGGAGAACTTAGTAAGTGGATAACAGTGTATTGCAGAGAGAATCTAATACTGATAAATATATGTCTTTTCTCTCTTCCATAGTTTGTAAGTTTCTAAATCATACCAGTGTGAATAAAAACCATGTACAACTGCTATCAAATAATCAAACACTGCTAGAGTACATGTGGGAAGAAGATGGATAAAGAAAAAAACTGATAAAGCTCTTCTAATTCAGCATGTTTGTCTGCATCTGGATTCTGCATTTAGTACAGAAGATGCCAGTTCAGACAGCGTATTACATCACTGGAGGGACTAGAAGGCCAATAAGAACACAAGAGCAACTTTTCCAGTAGACTGGAGAAACTGATTACCTTGAAGAGGAAGCATATAAGTAATAATACAAGTATACACAGCAACTAACCAGTGGAGAAGGCAGATAAAACAGAACTTCTAGTCTTGTAACAGGAGAGCAAGAGGATGTTCATTGAAATTTGATGTTAACTACCTTAAACATGATAGAATAAAATTAGCACAGTACAAAGTTGAATGCTGAAGAATGAGAAAGCTGTAACTAGGTTAAATGAAAGACATAGCTGTATGTGAAAAGGCACTGCATGTTTAAGATGGATTTTTTTAATAATGAAACCTTTTCTTCCCCGACTTGAGTCAAGTTACTACTGGGTATCAAGGATAAAACATTTTTCTGTTCAAAGAAGCTTGACTTTTGAATAAACACAGAGAATCAAACTTGGTCCAGTTTAAGAAACATTTACAAAATATGAATATTAGTCAAACATAACTATGTGTTTAAGATGCTTCTAAAGTTAGGATGTTATATTCAGTCTTGCAGTATAGGTTTGAAGACAGTTTCTGTTCAACAATGTTGACTTCCACCTCCCCATGCAACCCCCATGTCAATGCAGAGGTGACAAACTGTCTTATAAGGCCTTGAAACACCAAATCACCTCTCAATTACAAAGTCAGAGGTCTGGACTTTGCTGGCACCTCACAGAACTCAATACGTGTGATAAGAAGAAATCTGAGAACCCCAGGTAAGGCACTCCAGGTCTGCAGTTCCTTTGCAGCTAAAGAACAAACGTTTCAGCCCAGGGTTGGGTTTGCGTAGCTTTGCCCTGCTTTCTTCATCCCTTTTTGCTGGCACTAAGGCTGTTGGCCTTACTGGTTTCCATCCCAGAGAGTACTGTCACTCCCCAGATGAGGTTGTCCTGCTGGGTCAGAGGAGCAGGGTGGCTTCATACCTCCACTACAACAAAGCACGTAGGAGTTGTGTTTGTGTGAGGACAGTGAAAATACCTCTGAGGCTGTCCTGAGAGGAAAGCAGCAATGAGCAAAGAAGCTGAGGGAACATTTTATCACCCATGAATCATTGTTAAAGTTGAACTGGAGGAACTGGAAATGAGATTCCTCTGCAGAGAGTCCTTGGTGCCTCAAGGAGAGCATTTCCAGAGGCATTTTGGTGTGGCACAAAGCACATAAATACATTCCAAGTAGATATGTTTGTTGTCTCTATAAAAACAGTGCCACAGTTGTTCAGCAGCATTTAAAAGACAAAAACTCATCTCTTTTTATGGAGGGTGTTTCAATAAACTTTCAGTATCTGTAGTGGCTTATGAGCAGCTGATTGTCCTTTTTCTTGACTAAGGAGTTTATCTATACAGTGCAGGTATGGGTGTTGGGTTTTGGTTTGGGTTTTGTCATGGTTTAACTCCAGGCAGCAACCAGCCACCAGGCAGCTGCTCACTCAGTGCCTCCCAGCAGTGGGATGGGAAGAGTAAAAGTGAGAAAATTCATGGATTGCAATAAATGTAGTTAAATAGATAAAGCAAAGGGCACACACACAAGCAAAGAAAAACAAGGAATTAATTCACCACTTCTCATCAGCAGGCAGTGTCCTCCATCTCTAGAAGAGCAGGGCTCCATCACTCCAACAGTTACTTAGGAGGACAAAATGTCCTATTCCAAATGTGTCACCCCCCCTTCCTTCTTCTTCCTCCAGCTTTATATGCTGATCACAACATCATATAGTTTGGAATATCCCTTTGGTCAGCTGTCCTGTCTACATCCCCTTCCATATTCTTGTGCACTCGCAGCCCACTCATTGGTGGGATGGAGTTAGAGGCAGAAAAGGCCTTGACTCTGTGTATGCACTGCTCAGCAATAACTAAAACATCTCTATATTATCAACACTGTTTTCATCACAAGTCAAGATCACAGCCCCATACCCATACTTATTTTGCTGGATAAGAAAATTATCCAGCAAAAACCAGCACAGTTTTTTGTTTGCTTGTTTTTTTCACAAAACAAAACAACAGAAGCGGTTAATTAAAGTGAAAGTTCATATGACAACAGAAATGTGTGCTCATTGTGAAGTAATGACTTTATGGGAAGCATGTGAATGTTGGGGCTTAACCGCTGCTTGCTTCAAAAAATGATTTGTTTGCATTGGGATATACATGACTGATGCTCTTCTCAAAATCCAGGAAACAAAAGTTTTCCCCTATAACTTCATGTTGTATGAAGCAAATGTTGGGTGCTTTCTGACTGAATGGTAAGTACTTTGTCAAGACAAAATAACAGTTTTAGATGTTGTGCATGCTCTTGTGTCTTTGTGTCTAGGATTTTTCCTTACTCCAGGATTCTGAAATATCTTCAGTGAGTGGTTATAACTCTGATACGCCAAAAATCCTCCAAGAATAAGTGAAGTAGTTAATGATTTAATTTAGTCTTTTGCAATGGATGATGCAAATGACATATCCAGAAATTAAAATGCTGACAGAGGGCATCATCCTATGGATGTGGACATGTGGATTCCTTCCTCTGCAGTAAAGGCATAATTTACTAGATGGATAGTTAACTGAGGAAAACACTTATATGAAAAATAAATTGAGGCCTAAGGGTATGACTTAATTTAGTGTTTGGGATCAAATATCAATCTTTTCCTATAAATTAACCTATTTATGAATATTATTTATTAGAAATGCTGTGCTGGTGGTCAGCTTTTACTTAATAGATGCAAAAGCACAAATTTACTTTTTTATCAGTTGAGTGGTGTATTCATTCTTGTGTGGAATGAAGCATGCATAACTTAAAAAATATCACTAACTTGGCTGAGAGCCAATAGCAGCTTTGGGGAAAAAAAAGTCTATTGTTTAGCTGGGCAGATGTTCCTGCCAGGCAGCTGGAAGAAGGACAGTGACCTGGTAGGTTCTAGTTCTTCACTTTTACTAAATGGACAATTTAGAGGGGAGCAGGAGGGTTGCTTTCTTGCAAATTCTGGATTCACTTGGTATTTTTAACATGGTTCTACTGAGTCACTTATTGTATAGTAGGCCTGTATTTTTTTATCCAATGAGGATTTTTCTAGTAAATTCCATTACTGAATCATTTGAATGTTGGAAGAAGGTGAAAGTGATTGGATTGCAATAATTAAATCACCCAATGAAATTACCTTCAAAAGGTTGTGTATTTATGCTTTCTGACTGCAAATGGGAATTGATCAGTACAAGCAGCATCAAAGCTGCCTCTGTTCTGGAAGGGAAATCATTTAGTGGGGTGTGGGTGGAGAAGGTCTGTGGGTAAGAGAGAGATGAGGATCATTTTGTTACCCCAAAGCAATGTAAGGAAGACTGGCACACAGTTCTTAATGAGGGAGTTAATTTTGAAACTGCTTCAAAAAAGTCCCAATGTGATATAAGGAGTCATTGTCTAATACTTTCCAAAGCTGTAGGTTGATGCTCACTGAGAATTCCAGCCCTGTATTTAAATGCATTTGCAGAAAAAAAATAACTTCCTTACAGCATTTTTAGCTAGAATGTGGTGTAGTGATTACACTGCTTCATATGATACATGGTGAGCACTGCTTTTGTAGAGCTGCTGAAGACCTGAGACAGCTTGGCTTTCTGAACCTTTGGCTAGTAACCTCAAGATAACGCAATATTTTTCTGTGGTTGTGACTTCTGGTTCATTTTTTGGGTCTCTCTTTACTTGCCCAAAGTCTCTGCAGTGGAAACTGATCAGAATCTGGTTTTGGTCCACTGCCTGAACAGCAGAACTTGCACTGCTCCCAGGCATGTGTGCTCAGGTAACTGGAAAAATCACTGAACTGCGTTGCTCATTCATTTCAGTCCAGAAAACTGAAAAATGGGTGGGAACAGTTTCACAGTTAAGTAGTAAAACTGTCATGTCACTGTCTTTTTTTTCTTTTAACCATAAAAACCTATTTCTTCTTAGATTGTCTCCTATGAATCTTTGTTTTCTAGCCACTTCCCACGAAATACCTAAAAAGCCTTCTATGTAAACCAAAACTGTGTTAAATAAAGTTGTGTTTCTTTCTCTGAGGTCTAAGTACAACTGATGGTTATAACAGCTTTTCCCTAACAAACCCATATAACTGCATATAACCTACCAAAACTTGACATTTTCCCTACTGTGCAATATGCATTTGCATTTAGTTAAAGCAGCATGAGTTAAATGGGTAAATGTCTTATAAAGCATGGTTTGAGTTAGAATGTTTAGTAGGCTTTGTGTGAAAACACCCTGCCTTTCAGTCCATCTGCCTGTGTGCTGGGCATTCTGTTTTGTGCAATGTTTTATTTATGAAGACAAGTGATAAATGTATAGTACTTCAGGCTTTCAGTTTCTTCCTTTGCACTAAGCTTCGTTCTAAGTGGTGTCACTGCATTTCTGCTAAGCAGAAAAGAACTAATACAGTGCTCTGCAAGATCATTAACCTCTGAGCTTAGTTTGCACAGCACTTTAGTTGCTCATTCCCTGTCTCCTCTGAAGATATTAGCTCAAAATGAGATTATTCATTATAAAAAATTTTGTATAGCATGTATTCTTTAATATAGGATCCAGGGCCTTGCTGGGGTCTTTGTCAGGGAACTTTTCTAGTGACTCTGAGAAATTATGAGGCAAGAGACACTCATAGGGACCGATTATGAAGAAGACTAAATAAGACTATTTAGATTTAATAAGGAGAGTTGTTAAAGGTAGTAAAAATTAGCTTTGTTGCCAAAAAGTGATGGTCCAAAACAGTCTGTGAGTGACCTCCCTGTGTGCATTTCTCCCCTACCCTTCTCTTTGCACTAGACTGCAGAATTGCTCCTGAGGTCTCTGTTCAGCATTAGGTGGGCACTGTAAATTCTGCATCTGATTGTTGTGTGGTAAAAGGAGAAATAAAATGTCTAGACTTTTATCTCCCCGTGTCTTACAAGTGCTGTGTAGATCGTTATCACAGAGATAATGGATATAGTGGTGAACCTCACCTGAAATGTTTTCTGCTAGCCTGGGCATATATAAAATCAGCAGAGTGGTGTTTTATGTCACTGGGTGAGATTGAAAGTGCTCTTGAACATTCAAGTGCTCATGAGAATCCTTCCTCCCTCACAGCTGGTGCCTGAGCTCCTGCTTCCAGATCCAGCTGCCTCCACACAGGTTTTTGGTGTGCTCCCTGTGTTGTTTACATCTAGACCTGTGTGCAGCTCTTGTTTGCTTCAACTTTCTTACAGTGATCATGTTTCTCTGGTGCTTCTGAGCTTTGTGCATCAGGGTTACTGGACTGGCAGCAAAGGCAGTAGAGTTTTGGATACAACAGTAGGATGTCAAAGGTGGTGGCTGTTGGGAGCTGGCCCAGGTACCTATTGAAATCAAATCTTACTGTTCCTATAGCTTTGTTGCAGGGCTTGAGATATACAGAGTAAGGAATGCACTTATTGCTCTAAAGGCTTCCTATTTTATAGGAAGGCCAATGGTGAGTTACAGTCCAAGATTGCAATGAGGATATTGTTATCTTCTACAAATTCCTTTATGTAATCGCTGCTAAGAAAGAACTTCTCTAAAACAACCCTGAATTAAAGTTCATTCTTCAGAACTCTTTGATCTTTTTACCATACATTTTTCCCCTTTCTTGAACTTGTAACTCTGCCACTTTTTTAAGAAGCTGAATCTGCCCTTTTTTAGTATGAATGAACCTAGACGAGATCTACAGTGGTCATAGAATCATAGAATATCCTGAGTTGGAAGGGACCAAGAAGGACTGAGTCCAACTCCTGGTCCTGCACAGGATAACGCCAAGAATTTACACCATGTGCCTGAAAACACTGTTCAAATGTTTTTTGAACTCTGGCAGTCTTGGTGCCATAACAACTTTCCTGAGGAACCTGTTCCAGTGAAGAAACTTTTCCTAATATCCAGCCTAAACTTTCCCTGGCACAGCTTCATATCATTCCTTCAGGTCCTGTCACTGATCACCACAGAGAAGAGATCAGTGCTGCCCCTCCTTTTCCCCTCATGAGGCAGCTGAGATCTCATAAATGAGATCTCCCCTCAGTCTCTTCTTCTCTAGACTGAACAGACCAATGACCTCAGCTGCTCCTCATATGGCTTCTCCTAAACGCCCTTCACCATCTTCATGGCCCTCCTTTTCATACTTTCTAAATAGCTTAGTATTTTCCTTATATTGTGGCTGCATAGCTGTAAACTGTCTCAGAAAGAGTCCAGTGAGTAAATCCTTGAAGTCACACCGTTGTTCATCAAAACAAGTGAAAAGAAGGTAACAACTGAAATGTGCCCCAGAATTGCAGGATTTCTGCAGAACCCTCCATCATAGTTGTGTGATGGGCTTTGTGTGAACTAGTATGGGTGAGTTCAAGAGACACAGTCAGGCACTTTCCTGGGTCTTGGGTGTAGGGCAGGGAGTGGTGTGGAAGTTCTGTCTTCTTTTGGGTTTTTTAGGAGGACATAAGATGGGGACTGTTAGATTAAGTCCTCTTGGTGCATGAGGTTTTGGCATTGATATTAAACTTCGTTCTGTTTTTCCTGAAACACAGGTTGGCTCAGAAAGCAATACTAGTTTTGACTTTTGCTTTCATATATTTTCTTTCAAAATATATTGGAGAAATGGAATTCCTCACCACTGGTGCTGGTTCATGAGCTGCCACTAAGCAGGAAAGATCTTTTAGTCTTTCAGAAAACCACAGTAGCAGTCCATGCCATTAACTGGTGGGAGCCAGAATCTTGTCACATCTCTTGCTCACAGAAGTCCCTGGAGAAGTTGGGGGGTTTATAGTACTGTATAATGCAGTTAAATGCTGTTGTTAAATAATTTTCCTTATCCTACTTGTAATGACAATGTGTCTCTGCTAAAGGCAATAAAACTGTCAGTGGTGTACTGGGACTTCAAATGCTACTATTGCCATGTTTATTTAATGACATCAGCTAAAGCTTTTGCTGTTACCAATGCAGATATTTAGTTTCTAGAGAGACATGTCTTTTGAATAATTTTGAATTCTCTGTTATTGAATATTTAGGAACAGGTGGAGTCTTTAAATTTCTTTTTCAACACTGAAGAAATCTTCAGTATATTGATGGTGAGAATGTGTTAATATTCCATGAAGTATGCCTTGAAACCTCACAGATTGCACTAACCCTGATATAGTATTATCCTAATATGTTTTCCTTGCTTCTGTCAATTAAATAGCTGAAGGAGTGTTTAAAAGGATTTTCCAGAATAGCTTTTTCTGTTTTGAAACTGTTCTGAAACTATGTTAAATTACTTCTGTGGTTAGAACAGTTGACAGTAGGGAACGTCTTTGTTTAACCATGTAGTGTTATTTGCACTGTTGGCATACCCCCCTTTTCCAAAGGAGCAGTAATGTGCACAGAGTCTTTGGATAAGCCTGATATGACTTTAGAAAATGACAGATAAAAATTTCTGTACATCTATAATTTCTGTGCGCACTAAAAATAGAAATAAAACAGATCTTTTGCTGGATTTGATACATACCTGTCTTGGTTGCTCAGCAAGACGGGATAAAGTAATCCCACAATATATGGTCCAAGGTATAAACAATAAGGAGTATGTTAAAATGCCATTTAAAACATTTTCCTGAAGCCCAAGAATACCTACAGAATAATGAAGTACATTGTATGTTTTTAGAATTACCTCTGCTCTGTTAGATAGCTGCTGCATGCCTGGGTCATGAAGGTGATAGTATGTTACAGAAGTGCATCTCGGCAGAGAGAAATATTTAAAAAAACAGATGTAAGAAAGGAAAAAAATCACAAGCAGAAGAGGAGACATCTGTTATGGAAAACTGATATGTCAGTTTTCTTCACTCACACTGTACAACTAGAACTGCTGTGTTTATGGATAATCTGGAGAGATGGAATGTCTCTCCAGAAGGGATAACTTGTTTCTTGAGGTAATGGATTTCCCTGCAATAGACTTCACAGTATTGTAACACACAAACATCTTGGGACGGTGCTTAGACACATTGGTATGTCTGTACTGTATGCAACACCAGTGTTTGTCTTTTGCCTTAAGTTTATGTGACACACCAAGGAGCAAAGGCAAGAGCCCTGCCTATGAGTCACTTATGGAAACTCCACTCCACTACTCCAGGTAACACTGAGTTGTCCAGCTGTGAGATGATTGCTCAGGCCAGAGTATGACTAGAGTAGGGAATCTTGCATCCAGCCTGACAGCATTGTGCAGTACAGTCTAAATGCAAAACCTAGGGTTTGTATGAGCAAAACGTCTTTATCAGAAATGAGATACCGGTGACAGAATAAGTTTCTGTAGATGATGGAGCACAGAGCTGCTGTGCCAAGGTGGTTGTGCCACCATTACCATAAGCACCTCCATGAGCAGCAGGTGCTCAGATGAAGCTTGCCTCCTGCACAGCCTGGCAGTGTGCTTGAGACCTGCTGGTACATCCACAGCCACCTGAACGTGAGACACAGTCTCTTTAGTGTAACAGAGAAACAATTCCTCTTTTAAAATATACATTTTTCACAAGCCCTTAATATGTGAAGACGTAGCCTGTCTTTTGTGTGGCAGAATTATTTTTGTATAGCCTGTCTCATTTAAAAATAAATCATCTCTGTTATGAAAAGACTAGAAGAATATCAATCGACTTGACAGCTTCTAAAAATCTCTCCAAGTCAATTCACTGGCAACAAAGTGAAGGGACAGCTCATTTTTATGGTGATGATGACTACACTCTAGTTCAGTTGAAGAATGGATTCTGACCTGGTCAAGTGCTGTGTTTAAGTCCAGTAACCACGCAAGCAACAAGTACTCTTCATGCAATGTGTCCATAAAAAAAAGATCATTTTCATTCATGTTTGGTTTTTTATTGCATCCTTCAGAAGCTTCAAAAGCTTTGATTTTCTCAACTAGGACATATTATTCTTTAAAGAAGTATACAAAAATGTGCACAACTGCAGTTGAAAAAAGATGTGCTCTTCCAAGAAAATTTGGCGTCTTCCAAACTCAGTAGTTTGCTTTTTAGCTTGAATATACTTTGAGAAAAAGTTACCCAGAAAAGATTAATGAACTGAGGTTAGCTTTTCTTCTTTAAAAAAATGTTTTATCTATTCCAAAGATCTTAAGAGAAGAAAATTGAGTCATCATTTCCTGATGTAAGGAAGAATTTTTACACTTTTATATCATCTTATACATAGATATTTGAATTCCCCTATAATGCTTGACAGAGCTTCTAAGTGTTTGTTTTAAACATATGCATAGTAATGGTCCTTAATTTTAAAATACATTACAAGGTATTCTCTTTTCCTTTTTAAAAAAATATTTACTGGGGAGGTAAATGTTTGTGTAATAAGTTACATGAAGTGACTTGCTGGTTATGTGAGAGAGTTTTCACACCCCTTACAGTTAGATGGCATCTCTTCATAGTATTTTTATTCTTAGAATGCTTTGTTTCTCATTTTGCATGAACTAGTCATTGAATGGAAATATATTTGACTCCATAAAGAAATGATCATACTGTGTACCTACTGAGGAGGCCTATACTAGTAAAAGTAGTTTCACTCTTAACAAGGAACCTGCACCAATTTTTTGTTTGTTTGGGTTTT
>VXAU01000819.1:364033-393072 GCA_013399695.1 Formicarius rufipectus | reverse complement strand
GTTTTAACTGTTTGAATTTTCCTTTTTTTTTTTTTTTCCTACCACATATTATATATTCATATATATAAATTCATATATATGAATTTATTTCTGTTCTATGCATTTAAATTTTCTACCATTTTGGATTATTTCTGAAAGAGAATGCATCTGAGTCATTCTGGAAATTTAAAAAAAAAGAGGCAGAGAACACAGAAGTGGCAATTGTATTGCTTTGTGAGTCAGACTGAGGTATTGGACTGGCATTTGCTTGCTGCTCCTCCCTCACCCTAAGGAGGCCCAACAGTGGGAGCCAAACAGATGGTGCAATGCTGTTCATTAGAGAAACTCCCACAGTCACATTTAGCAGTCGGAGAAGGTCAGGAGGGGTGCGTGGCATCCCCAAGAGTGCAGTAAGAGGCATTTTAGCACGATCTGTCTCAGAGCCACTACTCTGAGCAGGGCTTGGAGTAAGGATGTACCTGATGTCCACAAACTGGAGTGGCACAGAGAAAATAATGTTTTCCTGACATTTCTCAAAGGTCATATGGTGCTTTCTTAGCTGAAAACAACATTAAAGAAAGGAGTAATGATCAAAAAGAGAAAAGGAGCTGGGAGAAGCCTGCTTTGCACAGTTTGTCTTTATACCTCAAAGAAAAGTGCCGTATCAACTCTCTATCAGGCTATTCTGTAAACACAAGAAGTAGGACTGATCTGGTTGTTAGTTCTAATAACAGTAAAATACAGAAAACATAACAAAAGACATGAGGTGTAGTGCTTGTTTATAGCCTGAGTTCCGCTGCTATAAATAAATATTGCAGAATGGTAACCCATGAGTTCAATTGGCAAGATCTGCTTTTCAGGGAAACTTAAAGATATTTTCACAGTATTCCCAAGGCAGCCATTTCATCAGAGAAAAGGGGATTTGGTTTAACTCTTCTGGCATGGTATTTAATTTATAAACCTAGATTTATCCGATACACTTTTGGATGTGTCTTTATTTAGTGTCTTGTACTTGTCTGACATGTTGATAGCTCTTGGCATACAAACTCTCACTGTCGATGGTCTCTGTAGCACTAAGTCATCAGAAAAGAATATTATATTGTTTTAAATTTTCTCAGAGTATATTTTCCTTTACTGAAGTACAAGGAGGCAAAAAGAGATAAGCAAGAAAACATACTACCTGCATTTTGGTTTCAGACATGGTTAATAGGAATACCGGCACCAAGATCCAAAAGATCTGCGCAGATTTCCAAGGTATGGTAAAAGCACACTAATAACTAGGGAAAAAACCTCCAAAACTAATTCTTTTTCTTATTCTTGTCAGTTCCGAAACAGGAGATAGTACTTTCATATGTCACAGCAACACAGGAAAGATAAAGTGTGTTTGTAAGAATGCAGTGTTTCAGAGAGAAGGCTGCAGGTAGGTAGCAGGAATAACTTCCTGACTCCTTCTTTTCTGCAGGGAGTAGTGGGAAATATATAAATACATACAGGAACAGAAGATACATGAATTTTGTGTTGATGCAAATTAACTAAAAATCTTATTTCTAAAAGAAGTAAAATTTTCCAGAAGGCAGATGCTGTCTTCAGGAAGGTCTGGTCGTTGGGTTTTGTTTATTTTTTTTAAAGGTAAGAGTATTAGTAAGGGTGAGATGGGACGGTGGCAATTTGACACATCTAGTCATTAGCATGTACCATTTATATCGCCACACACTAAAATTCAGATTGCAATGCAAATGGCTTCAGGTTCACCTGCTTCTCACTTCTTGATCTATGAACAAACATGATGTTTAGTTACATAAGTTGAGCTCCTTAAAGTACTATTTAAAGAACAGGATGTCATATACTCTTGTGCAGTAGAACATTATACACTTATTTGCAGTAGAGAACAGCATTTCTCAAAATATCCATATGTTTTCCTATTATGATGCTTCAGTAGTTTCTTGCATTTATTTAAAATGCAGAAAAGAAGATGATTTATTTCTTTAGTCCCTTATGGATGTTTTTTACCATTACACACAGACCCATTTTATGGAATCTATGACAGATAAGAGGGACTAAATATTTTCGAAAGATGCTTTAAACATCTGATGCAAGGCCAGGGGCTGGTCAGTACAGGGAATTAACTACTTCTCTGATCTCTGGAATCTTTACCTTCATAAAAACCAGAAGAGGAAATGCATAGACTGGAGAGCAGATACTACTTTCATTATTCTGTAGACTAGAAACATAGAATATTGTTCTGAGTGCTACACTCACTTTAATTCAAAAAGAATGATATAGTAAGCAAACCTAAAAAAAATTACAGTGTAGTATTGATTTCACTGAAAGGGCCAAACATTCAATTATTGTCAAGCAAAATATTGTGGAACAAGGTCTTACCTTTTAAATGTAAAAAAAAAGGAAATAATTTAGTGTTAAATTTCTGAAGTTGAAGATTCAATAATCATCAATCAACTGCTAAGGTGATTAGATCAGCTATATTGCATATTTTGCAACATACATTAGTGCCACAGACTAATACATTAAGATTTAAGGTAATAAGAGGAGAAAAATAGCAAATCTTGCATTTGTGCAATGAAAACCACCCAAAGAAAGATAAAACCTTTTGTTGTGTATATACTGTGGTGTTTTTTTGAACATGGTGCCATGAGCACTCTTTGGCTGTCACTTAACCACTTCAACAGGCTTACTCTTGCTCTGTGTTAATGCTGTACTCAGTCTCCCTGATAGCATAGCTCCCTTGGCTCAACCTTGGATGATCATTGGGACTGTGTAATGGTGTGGTTTTCTTAGTGCCTCAAGCTTGTCTTTGTTACTTCAAATGGTAACTGCAAATGTCTGTTGCAGGCAATAATGAATGCTTCAGAAACTTTCTGCAGGCACTAACACATGACAATTCTTTAACTGGATAAAAAACCAACGAAAACAGGTGTGAAATTGAACCTGCCTGTCAGGTCACTGGGTTCTCAGAGAAAATAAATGTATATTTATTGACAAATGAGAAGAAAATTTCTCCCATGTCACCAAAAAGTAATTAACAACAGCAGCAAAACCCCAAAAAGTGGGAGAGCATATACTAAAGGCATACTAAGGAACATTCATTGATGGATGCAGAATAATTCCTATTTTCTCAAGTTTCCTACTAGGGATGCAAGAACTGGTGGTATGCTCACATCTGGCTAGACATGAGCAAGTTGAAAAGGGGAACTGAAAGTCTAGTGTGTCTTTCAAAGCAAAAGGTTCGCCTTATTCACATAGGAAGGCCAAGAGCATGCTGGTTCTTACTAAGCTGTTCTACTCCCAGACATTAAAGGGGAGGAAGAACAGGAGGCAGACAACATCTCTAGATCGGATTTTGAGATATCATGCTCTTTAGTTGATGGGACTTGTGCTATCAGGGGTGAGTTGCACCCACTGTGAGAGAATGTAAATAAAAGGATCTCCTCTAAGCACTTTGCAGCATGTATAGTCCATCTGCTCCACTTACTGAAAGGACTGGTCAATGCTGGACATGCTGGCAGTGCTGTACTCTTGTGCTTAATACAAGATGAAGGACTTAGGCATGCAAGATGACAACAGACACAGTGCTTCCCTGTATCTCAATTTTGTCTGCAACTGCTTTCTGTACCACAGATGCACCGTTTTCCTTTCAAGGACTCATTATCATAAACTTTGTAATTGGTTAGCCTAATATTTTTAACCCTTTTTCTCTTAAAACTTGTGGTCATTTATTGATTAGTTCTATGCCCTAGTATTTCCCTGTAACTATGCTACGGCAGCTGATGTGTTTCTACTCATCTTGTCATACAGTGAGAATCTGAAACAGACCTGGGCAGCAATGATTTTTATTGATTTGGCTTCCAGACTTTTACATTGTAGATATTGAATTTTTAGAAAGTTTTACATTAAGAATCGTTTCATGAAAATAACAGCATATGGATTATTTTGTCTTTACAGCCTTTTTCCTAACATGTCTCTCCTTCGTACCACAGTGGCAGTTCTTGTACTTTTTCCACTTTGTAAAGCTGTTTTCAACCCCTCTGCCTGTCACCACTTTCTTTCAGTTCTGCCAGCTGTTCACGTGTGATTATCTGTGAGTTGGCATTTACCAAGTACCAAGTAAGACAAACCCACATACACAGGCAGCCAGATGCTTTTGATTATTGCTGTTTACAAGGGAGACCAGAGCTGTGCATATTTTTCTGTATACTGAATTCTGTGTATTTGTCCATCAAGATCCCTCTCTATTTTGTTTAGGATGAGCAGTTATATTTTCACACCTTTTCATTCCTTGATCAACACAAAGTGCAAGGTGTGCTTGGGAGGGGCAAGTTCTCGTACAGGGATTCTATGGCTACCTCAGTGTGTTTTTATTATTGCAGACCCAGAGGCTTGAAGCTCTAGAGTCTGGTGCTTTGTGACAATTTTGCTCAGCATCCACTACTTCTCCTCTGTGGGATTTATACTTCTTTTTTCCTTTTTAACAAACAAATTCTTCCCAAAAGACTGTGAGACCTTCCAAACAAAGCAAAGTAAAACAAAGCAAACCGACATAGAAGGCTGCTTTCAACTCGGAGTTCAGCCATCACTTCATTTCAAAATGTACATGATGTTTGGAAGCTAATGTCAGAATTGCCTTGTAGCATAAACCACAATAGGAAGCAGTATGTTTGCTACACCTGAACACATAGATCATCTGGAGAAAGAATAAAACAGATTTTTTTCTTTCTTAATATGTTGAAACAGAAGAGAAATGAGTGACTTTCTTGTAAACATAGAGGCACATAACTTTTATGTTGGGTATGGTAATGTAAAATAGATTCTTAATTTAAAAGAGAGGGCTTAGAGCACTCCAAAAGAAACCACTTTATCATGCTCTCTGATCAATAAATGAAATTTATAGGATTAGAAAAGGTATCTCTGTGTTTGCAAATGAACAATATGCCATGACATGTATATAATTTTTGCCTACCCATCATGTGAAATAATGGCTATTTGCAAGCAGGATAGTTCCTAATTTATTTTTCTAATAATCTAGTCACTGAGTAGCTATAATACTTATTGATTGTGATTCTTCTAGATCAATAACATATTGTCAAAACAATCCTCCAGTTGTTCCATAAAACAAAACAGAAAATGATAAAGGAGTATTGGCTGTATGGAAACAGCACCAAATGCTTTTTAATTATTTAATCATTATGGAATGTTACCAGAAAAGACTGAGGTGCAGTCCACCTAATTTTAGTCATCCAGATGACAGATTTCAGTCTATCATCTGAACTCACTTCTTATCCAGATGGCCTAAAGAGATGAAATGAATAACCTCCTGAAGATCATAGAATCAGAGAATCATCAAGGGTGGAAGAGACCTTCTGAAGAATATCTAGTCCAACTATCAACCCAGGACCACCATAATCACTCCTAAACCATATCCCCAACTGCCACATCCAGATGCTGCTTGAGCACTTCCAGACAGGTGACTCCACCACCTCCCTGGGCAACTTATTTCAATGCCTGATCATTCTTCCAGTGAAAAATGTGTTTTCTAATGTCTAGACTGAAGCTCCCCTGATGCAATATAAGGCCATCTCCTCTCATCTTTTCACTTAAGACACAGTGAAAGAGCAGAAGAGACTGACTCACACCTCACAATAACCCTCTTTCAGATTGATGGTAGCTGCCAATATCCATTCAATGACCATAGAAATCTTAGTGTTTTCATGGTTTCTAGCAGGTCTGAGCACACCAGATAGCCCAAAAGGAACTTGAGAGAACTATTAACCTAAGTGCGACTAAGTATTTTGGGCAGACTGATAGAAAGATTTATTAGGGAGCCAAAAAAAAAATTGTTTGCTGGCAAGTTCTTGCAGCAGGATGACAATCTCTTTCTTGTATTGCTCTTTCCTTCCACTGATGCACTCTAAACATTCTCAAGAAGAAATACGTCTTGGTTTAAGACACAGAATAATTATGAAAGACTTCAGTCCAGTTTTCTCCCAGTATAATTTGATTTGCTTACAACCTTAAACTTATAAAAATCTTGAACCTGTCTCTCAGAATCTTGAGATTAAGTTTAAAAACATTAGAATTAAAAAAAAAATAAAAACTGTTCCGCTTTGTTGGTTTCTGAACTTTTCTGAGTACAGCTGTTTCAAGAATTCAAATGTTTCTTAACTAATGTGAGGGTTGCAATTAAAACACTTTTACTTAATATTTTTGACATCTTTCATTAGGATATTCATGTGATAAAGGAGTTTGAATCTTGTCTACAGAAGGAGGAATTCAAATGATACACCAAATATTACAGAGATAACTGCTAAAACTGCAAGTTTTTTGCAAGTGTTAGGAATTTGAGCTGCTCTACACATATTTGAAACAGGCTGAAGCTGCTGCCAAGAAGCACAGGTTACTTTTTTCAGTGAGTTCTGGGTACTGAACTGCCTTATGCTATCCTAATCAATCCTTCCAATCACTGTCTTGCATTTTTAGCCAGGACTGTGACAGATAAAACAGTCCACCCAGACTAATTTTCTAAACTTTTCTCATCTTCCTATGCAGACTACACAGAAATATATTTTGACCAAAACCAATTAATATTACATTCTGAGACAGAAAATAGTACCTGTTTGTTATTCAAGAAATTCTTGTGTGCTGTCAGGAAAATATTTCAGGTAAACAGATTAGCAATAGGGTGTCTTGAAGTATCTAAAACTTTCATTTTCTTAAGACTCAGAATAATTGCTCACTTCTGTTCTCTGAGGTTTTGTTACCAATAGCAAATAAAGCAAACTCAAATGTTTTCTATCACCTCGACAGGTGTTCCTGCAAGCTAACAAAAGAAATACTAAAAAAATCATTCCCAGAATAAACACAAGCCTTGCTCACTAAACAGTCATTTGACAACCCTTTTCACAGAGTTTGCCCCCTGCGACAAAGATAAGCTCACATTATGAATGCTGCTTTATAGACTGCTACATTGAGTTTAACATTGTAGTTAACATTACTCTGTAAATTTCTTACTGTTTCTGAGATAGTTAGAAAGACTATCCTGCTGATGTTTCTATCAGGGTAATACTTCTGTCCAAACTTCTGTCCATGCTTTTTCAAAGGTAATAGAATTGGATTGGTTTTTTTAGTGAATTTTCTTCATATTTTGCTGGTTTTGCTTTGCTTACAGACAGAGCACTTTCTTTACCTATTAAATTGTCTTTATCCTAAGAATTTTTCACTTCTACTCTTTTGATCATCTTTTCCATCCCTCTGGGGAGGAGAGATGAGCAGGTGACTGTGTGAAGCTGAGCTGCCCACCAGGGTTAACCCACAACATACTTGTTTTATGGTCAGATAAATAAAGGCATAATGCCTTAAATTCACCCTAACTTTGGCTATGACTTAAAATGCAAAGTTGTACATATGAAATGAAGCTCAATACCAGATTCAGCCTGTTCCCTACTTTCTGCTTTTAGAATACAAGAATGTGTGTGAAGATAGAATGACATTAATTTGCATTGTCATTTACACAAACCAAGGGTATTCTTACTACCGATGTAACTCAAATTGCCCAGTAAAAAGGTGTAAGTCATAGGCATGTTCAATCTTCATGATAACTGCAGACTGGCAAAAATGAAGTAAATGTCACTTTGTGCTGGGATAGTCCAACTTAGAAAGACATACATTTTCTTTCTGCAGAGCTTTTCTGTGGCATGTTACAGTAACTGACATGTAACGAGGATCTTGTTTACACGATAGTATGTCAAGATTCAGTGAAATACTTTATCACTATCCTCCTTCTATATTTTAAGATTTTACAGTTTCTGTTTAGCTGTTCTTGACACATTTTTCTTCTAGAAATGCATAAAATGCTATGGCCAAAATTTCAAAGAGGAAATCTAAACTAACTACCTGATCTGTGCTGTCCACAATTTCAGAGATGATCAGGTATTTTTACTTGTGAGCACAAACAGTTTAGGCATCACATAATCCAATTTTGACTTATAAATGCACAGCATGCTTTCAGAAATATGCTTGCCTGTGTAATTAAAAGATATGGTGTAATGCTTACAGCTCCTGCCAAAATATTCAGCAGAGAGCACTCTGGAGAAGGAGATGAAAGCAACCAGAGCAGGAATCAGACAAATTGGAATACGGGATAGCAACAGCAGGAGACCAGAGCAGATAAAAAAGGTTAATGCTGCCATTGGTGGGAGCAAGATGGGGATTGTATCCCAGACAGGGCTTAGACCAGGTCCTGAGATTTGCATGAAACAAGCTGGTAAGTGTGAATTACCAAGATACTGTCTTGGGACTTGTGGCAATTTTGTAAGCCGTATTTGCTTTTCTCTCATGGTTTATGATATCATTGGAAACCCTTGATAGAAATATAACTTCATAAGCAAGATATCCACTATTTAATCTCTGTCTTGTGTATATAACCAACAAATATCTGTTTACAGCAAGTATGACTTACATCTAGCCACATTTGAACTCAAGGACATCCAGAGATGAAAAGCAAAACAATAATCTACAGCTTTCTGAGCCCACTAGAGTACTTTGTCACAGTGATGGAGAGTGAGGCAGAATGCATTTCAGTTTGTGTATCTGTGAGAGGAAAGAGAGGTGGTCACATGTAGGGTTAGATGAGGCATGTGGGAAGCAATGAAAATTCATTTTGAAAGACTTGTATTCACACAACTCCTTAAAGTCTGAGAGAGATGTTTGGCTAAATTCCATGCTACACTGAAATTTGAGAAGGAAGTCTTTAGCCTGTGATATAACTAATTTTGAAAGTTTAATGAGAGAGGGAAAATAGCATTTGATGGGCAAGGCATTTGCACAACTCACTTCTTCTGCAGGTGTCTAATTGATAGTGATACAGGTTTCATTAGAATATGCAGCAGGTTGTGGAGCTATCCAAAATGCCACTGAAGGTAAATGAACTTTTAGCAAATGTAACTGCTTGCACTGGGTACCAGCATCAGAACATACTGTATGACAATGAAACTGCATCTGTCCTTTCATCCAGCTATGTGAAAAAAAATGGATCACACAAAGAATTTTTAACACCTTGTATGTTGGAGAGAAACTAGTTTAAAAGACACAGGTATGGAAAGCTAAAGATGGGGTGGGTAAATCTACAAGGTTTATTAGTGCTCTATTTACTGTAGTCCTTGCATGAGCAAAAAAGGCAAGAGAACCACCATTTGAAGTTCATGGACTTCTGTACTTTCAAGACACAGCGTAAGAATATAAAGAGGGTTCATACTAAATCCTGTGTGGAGGAAATCAATTTCTAGATATGCTTTATCTCACAAGTGTGCAGTATTTTTGCATGGAAAATATTAAAGATTGTTGCCATGGAAAATATTAAAGAGAAAATGGTCCTGGGATGGGAGTTGGAAAGAATTAGAAGTCACAAACCACAAGTAAATACTATTTATGGACCATCTCTGTCTCCCTACTTAGTGTTAAAATTGCATGTGATTGTAATTACATATTGATAAAGCAAATGGAAACAAATACAGTACTGCAATCTTAAACCCACAAACATTAGTGAAACTAGACAAAAGCAACTGGCTAACCAAAGCCAAAGTGAAATGGGGGGAAAACAGGAAGCACAGACTTGCAGAGTTAAAGTATCCTAAATAGAGTTAACTTTACCCACCTCTAACATTTACATTATGTTCCCTAGCATTTTTGTTTGTTTGTTTGTTTTTGTGGGGGTTTTGTTTGTTTGTTTTGTTTTGGTTTGGTTTTAATGTACACTTGAAATTGTGAGCACTTTTGCATGGGACTATCATTTTGTCATGTGTTCATAGAGCACTTGGCAGAGAAAGACTTGGTCTATGACTGACACTTCTAGGCAATATGCTTACACAAAGAAGAGGTGTCATTAATGAGAAAGTATATGGATGGTTTATTATTCCTAAGAAATGGAGTTCTTGGGTATTTTGGGGAAAAGGGAAGAGGAACTTATTTTGTTCTCTATTTTGGTTCTTCTAACAGTTAGGAAGATGAAAAGTTTTATCACAGGTGCAAAAATAATCTCTCAGTTCTCTGCATTCTGTGTGTGAACATGGGGAGGCATTTTCATTAATCAGAAGGTGATTTAAGAATCTTAACAGTTTACTTGCACTCCTAGCAACAGAATATATTGGGGTGAGTTTTTTTGTTGTTTTCGTTTGGGCATTGAGGAAATGCACAGAAATTTGTAATGGAGAGACAGGCAGGCACCTCACTGACTGATTCAAAGGATACCTCAGCACAGAGTCAGAGAAAGGGATAGATTTATTGTGTCCACATTTGCTTTCAATAACCAGGGCTGCTCGTGTCTCTCCTGGGCTTCCTGGCTGCCAAGCAATGAAAAACCACCAAAGCTAAATGTGCCATCCACTTTGAGTTCCCAGCAGTCTGAAGATTACATGAGTTACTTAGTTGACTACTACTAACTTTTCTGCAGGCTTTTAATACTTAATAATAATCACCTGCTGGCTGCAACCTGCTGCAGATCCTACACTACATTGCCTTTGAAAGACTTATTTTCTATTACAGCTAGTGTTTCAATTAAACTGTGTGTTCTGAGTCCCATATTATGTGTATTAATTAGACAGCAAATAAAGATTTAAAGCTCTGTACTTAATTAGCTGTTACAGGAACTTCTTTAGATTAGTTTTCTAAGGGGGAAAAAATACTTCCAGCCTCCTATTGCCTGCCTTGTTTTTTTATCTTTCTCTGTATAATTCTTTCTTTCCTTCTCCTATGTAACTTTTGAGCTTAATGGTAGATTTTAACCAAATATAACAGAGACATCTAGTTATTAAAATCAGACAAATTTAATGAAAGGAGAAAACAGGGAAGACGAGAGGCAACACATTACTACATTCACAGAGGGAAAGGTTAAGACGCGTCTACAGCTTCATCTGCAGGCTGGCTTGGTGACCCACTGGGCAGCACATGCACTGGGACTATGCGAGCAGCACAAACATAGCTTGCAGCTCACCACAAACAGCTTTTCTTGCCCAGACAGGTAGGCAGCAAATGTGACAGGGTGCTAGAGCTATTCTTTTGAGTATTTATGATTTATTCCCTTTCTTGGACAATTCACATGAATAAGGTCTTTCTTGCACAAATGTTTGTGAATAAAAGCAGTGTGTGACTGAAATAAATCAGCATAGTACAGAACATAAGAAATTATCTTGTTACTTTGTGCATCTTCAATTCAAATACAGTGAGAGCTTAATTCTGCTAGCTATTTTAGACAACCCTAGCTATTTTAGACAACCTCAGGTTCCCAAAATTAGGAAGTCAGAACTGCGATACAGTCCTTGAAGACAGAAGGAATCAGACTTAACAGCTTAAGTTACACAGGTCTTGTTCATAAGACTGAATATATTTTATTATTTTATACATAATATTTACATTTATTACAGTACATGATTATATATATGACATATATTATATATGACATATATAAAATATATTATATCATTATAGTATATTATGATATATATAGTACATATCACATTTGAAAATGTATACATGTATGATACTAATTTGCACAGAGGATCAGATTGCTGTTACTATTTTATGCGTAAAGCAAGAACTTGAGGGGTAATTTTTCCCCACAGAATTTACTTATATTAAATTCTGGGAAATAACACTTGGTGTAACAGAGAATACACAAAGAAGTCATTTTGAAAAAAATATTATTTATACTTGTAATGAAATACTTGCTATAGGAGACTAAAGAGCAATACTGCTTGGAAAGAGAGCAATAAATTAGAATAAAAATGCTTAAAAATGCATAATTATCATGCATTAAGCTGAAAAANGATTAACTTTAACCCACCTCTAACATTTACATTATGTTCCCTAGCATTTTTGTTTGTTTGTTGTTTTTGTGGGGGGTTTGTTTGTTTGGTTTGTTTTGGTCTGGTTTTAATGTACACTTGAAATTGTGAGCACTTTTGCATGGGACTATCATTTTGTCATGTGTTCATAGAGCACTTGGCAGAGAAAAACTTGGTCTATGACTGACACTTCTAGGCAATATGCTTACACAAAGAAGAGGTGTCATTAATGAGAAAGTATATGGATGGTTTATTATTCCTAAGAAATGGAGTTCTTGGGTATTTTGGGGAAAAGGGAAGAGGAACTTATTTTGTTCTCTATTTTGGTTCTTCTAACAGTTAGGAAGATGAAAAGTTTTATCACAGGTGCAAAAATAATCTCTCAGTTCTCTGCATTCTGTGTGTGAACATGGGGAGGCATTTTCATTAATCAGAAGGTGATTTAAGAATCTTAACAGTTTACTTGCACTCCTAGCAACAGAATATATTGGGGTGAGTTTTTTTGTTGTTTTCGTTTGGGCATTGAGGAAATGCACAGAAATTTGTAATGGAGAGACAGGCAGGCACCTCACTGACTGATTCAAAGGATACCTCAGCACAGAGTCAGAGAAAGGGATAGATTTATTGTGTCCACATTTGCTTTCAATAACCAGGGCTGCTCGTGTCTCTCCTGGGCTTCCTGGCTGCCAAGCAATGAAAAACCACCAAAGCTAAATGTGCCATCCACTTTGAGTTCCCAGCAGTCTGAAGATTACATGAGTTACTTAGTTGACTACTACTAACTTTTCTGCAGGCTTTTAATACTTAATAATAATCACCTGCTGGCTGCAACCTGCTGCAGATCCTACACTACATTGCCTTTGAAAGACTTATTTTCTATTACAGCTATTGTTTCAATTAAACTGTGTGTTCTGAATCCCATATTATGTGTATTAATTAGACAGCAAATAAAGATTTAAAGCTCTGTACTTAATTAGCTGTTACAGGAACTTCTTTAGATTAGTTTTCTAAGGGGGAAAAAATACTTCCAGCCTCCTATTGCCTGCCTTGTTTTTTTATCTTTCTCTGTATAATTCTTTCTTTCCTTCTCCTATGTAACTTTTGAGCTTAATGGTAGATTTTAACCAAATATAACAGAGACATCTAGTTATTAAAATCAGACAAATTTAATGAAAGGAGAAAACAGGGAAGACGAGAGGCAACACATTACTACATTCACAGAGGGAAAGGTTAAGACGCGTCTACAGCTTCATCTGCAGGCTGGCTTGGTGACCCACTGGGCAGCACATGCACTGGGACTATGCGAGCAGCACAAACATAGCTTGCAGCTCACCACAAACAGCTTTTCTTGCCCAGACAGGTAGGCAGCAAATGTGACAGGGTGCTAGAGCTATTCTTTTGAGTATTTATGATTTATTCCCTTTCTTGGACAATTCACATGAATAAGGTCTTTCTTGCACAAATGTTTGTGAATAAAAGCAGTGTGTGACTGAAATAAATCAGCATAGTACAGAACATAAGAAATTATCTTGTTACTTTGTGCATCTTCAATTCAAATACAGTGAGAGCTTAATTCTGCTAGCTATTTTAGACAACCCTAGCTATTTTAGACAACCTCAGGTTCCCAAAATTAGGAAGTCAGAACTGCGATACAGTCCTTGAAGACAGAAGGAATCAGACTTAACAGCTTAAGTTACACAGGTCTTGTTCATAAGACTGAATATATTTTATTATTTTATACATAATATTTACATTTATTACAGTACATGATTATATATATGACATATATTATATATGACATATATTATATAAAATATATTATATCATTATAGTATATTATGATATATATAGTACATATCACATTTGAAAATGTATACATGTATGATACTAATTTGCACAGAGGATCAGATTGCTGTTACTATTTTATGCGTAAAGCAAGAACTTGAGGGGTAATTTTTCCCCACAGAATTTACTTATATTAAATTCTGGGAAATAACACTTGGTGTAACAGAGAATACACAAAGAAGTCATTTTGAAAAAAATATTATTTATACTTGTAATGAAATACTTGCTATAGGAGACTAAAGAGCAATACTGCTTGGAAAGAGAGCAATAAATTAGAATAAAAATGCTTAAAAATGCATAATTATCATGCATTAAGCTGAAAAAAACCAGGGGATAGAAATATCCACACTCTTCAAAATGTCAAGTTGAACACCTTGCTGTGAGCCAGACGACTTAATGTATGGGTGGTTTTCAGTTCTGAAATTCTAATGCAAAGAGGACAGCATGACAGGATGTTTTAACTTTATAAAGAGGACATGAAAACTGCAATATTTCATTAACATTAAATCATTTACTAATACATCTGAAGAATTACATTTTTGAAACCTGATACTTTTTTTTCATATGAACACAAGTTAAAATGTCACATATCTAAGACCACTGCTGTGCTCAATGTCTTAGTTAAGGAAGGAAAGTCAAGGGCCTCTGTGCTTGAAAATATCAAAGCAAGCCTGTTAATTGTTTTGCTAATAAAACAAATGAATCTAGCTAATCTGT
Organism: Formicarius rufipectus; assembly: GCA_013399695.1. NCBI lineage: Eukaryota > Metazoa > Chordata > Aves > Passeriformes > Formicariidae > Formicarius > Formicarius rufipectus. The sequence goes on along the minus strand of VXAU01000819.1, from coordinate 378,682 downwards.
GAAGTATTTTAAAATTAAGTACCTTTTGTTCTTTGTCTTCCTGCTCTTGAAGTCATGGTAAAATATGGCAAAAGAGCCCTATTATGATCCACATTCTTGCCAGAAATTCAGATTTATTTTTTTTTTGGTCAATATAGTTGTCTAAAAAAAGACAGTTTTATTCATTATGAGCTATGGGTAATTCTTGCTGCCTCCACTGTTAAAAGGCTTAATTGTGGCACTATTATTTGTGATAAATGATGTCTCACTTCATGAAAATAGTCCCCAAAGACAGTAGAAACAATTAGAATCAGACTACAAAACCAACTATGTACAACACAAATTTTGGGATCCCTGCTTCTAAATACAGCACTGATTGGAGGGCTATGTAAGCCAAGAGAAGTCTGTATAAGTCTGTTCTTTTACTTTTTCTTTTTTTCTTTCTTTTTTTTTCCCCCCCCCACCAAGGGGGGGGAAATAATAGCTTTATCAAACTAAGGATAGTTTGATAAAAGTAATCAGTTTAATACAATGACCTTGCTTCAACGACCTAGGTTAGATGATTTTATTTGCATATGTAAATGTAATTATTTCCTTCTGAATGTGCATAGCTGCAGACCAGACCTCAATATGCAGAGTGAACAATGATTTGGGGATTTAGGTAAGGTATCAAAACATATATTCTAATTTGTCATACACGTCCATAAAAAAGTCTCCCTATAAATGTACCTACAATCAAGGTTTCTCCTGTGGCATTTATTTACTATTCTATTCACTAGCCAAGTGAATATAAAGGGAAGTAGGAGATGCTAAATGCCACCAGGATTTCAGGTGATTTCAGAATATTGAACTGCTTGGAGAAAAACTTAATTTTACCAGAAATGTAGTTTTTAAATTTGGAGGTGAGTGTTAATTGGATATTTCATTTTCTGTTTAACAGGACAGAGAATTTCAGACTGTTCCATCAAGCACAAAGATACTGTCCACTGATGTTCTGTACAGAATTCAAAATAGCATACAATCTCGGTTCAACTACTTCAAGTGATGAGGACTCCTCCAGTTCTTTAGAGAAAGTTAATTACTACTATTTTATAAATAAGCCCTTTGAATTTATCTACCTAAACTTTTCAGTCACAGTTTTTACTGAGACTTCAGTTTCTCAGATTAAAAAATTATGTTCTAGGATTTTTCTGATAGTTATACTGGAGTGAACATCCTGAATAAATTGAGTTTCCTATACTTGCTATGTTTTATTAATCACTTTTTTCCCCACTGCTCTCTTCTTGTTCACTACCTTTTTTAAATGCCGACAGCAAAACTGCATTCAGGAGACTTAACAGCCATTTACAACTGCAGTATTCTATATCCATAGGTTATCTTTATCCTCAGAGCTACAATACCTAGCTGAGACTTTACTTAATCTCCCATGCCTCCAATTTTTTTTTTTCTGTAGCATCAGTGCAATCCAAGGCATTTTCTCATTTCCCAGGAATAACTTAAATCTTTTTTTTTTTTTTTTTTTTTAATGCATGATCTTGGATTTTGTATTGTTTATATTTTTCAGATGAGCCTATTTGACCAAACAATCCAGACAGATATATAAAGCTGACTTGACCCTGGGAATTTTATTTGCTTACTAATAATTAATTTCAGTCCTAATCAGATCCCAGCTTCTGTCCAAATCAGACATGGAACTCACAGGTCTGCTCCAGGGCACTGATCCCACAAATGACCCTTTATGGCTTTTAAGAGAAACAGACATTTTTGGCATACCACTCTTTTCAGTGAAACTGTCAGGACCATAACTTTAATTTTCTGCTTCTTCTCCTTACAATTGTAAAAACCTAGAAATAGTTGCTTTATTAACCTCAGGGATGGGCTAACATAGTTACATTTTTGTGAAATCACATCCAAATCCCAAAGTCAAAATTTATACACCTTTTTAGTACAATAGGAAGCATTGCTCAAAATCACAGTGAAGAAAGCTTGTACAAATACTTGCCTTTGGCCACCTGTGGAATATGTAAACTTTCCTGCAAACAAATTCATGGGCGTCACCGGGCACTAACACTGTCCAGATTCCACTGCCAGAACAACACAATGGAGTGAAAAATGAAACAGCAATTCTGAGAATTTTGATCTAGTTCTTGTTAGGACTTTACCTTTGGGGATGAAGTGTTTGCAGGAGTGATCAGGCACAGACTGTTATGTTTAAACTCTGCCTCATGGAGGGAAGAGAGGAAAGGGAATATGAATGCTGGCTGCTGTTGAAACAGAGCAGGACAGTGGCTTGCCTAGGTTCTGCCCAGAAAGGCAGTATCCTGCCAATGCTCACAGATAAAATTGAGTTTCCTAAACCATGAGATATATGTACATGCACCTGTCTGACAGACAAGCACACACCATAAGGGAGTTGGCTGTTTTCCACTGTTCATGTTTTCTAGGATTTCTGAGTGAGCTGACAGTCTGTGTGTGCTGAAATATGCCAGCAACATTATGCAGTAACAAGGTCTTGTGCTCATGCATATAGATTTTTTTCCCGTTTTCTAAACTAATGATTTCAAATCAGTAATTTCAGATGTTATTGTCGGTTCAAAATAATTATATGACTGACTGGAATAAATACTGTATGTTAACCTTTAATTGACTCCTGGGATAATAGCTTTATCTAAGACATATCAAAGCAATCCAGCTCTGACTGCTCCCATGAGGAAAATACTTTCACAAGTCTTACCTGATGGAGTGTATGTAAAGAGAAACAAATGGATGACTTTGTTATCACCTTGACAAGGACACAATTTTCCTGTTGGAAATGTTTTCTCTTCCCAGAGTTAGAATTAAAGCACAATCTTTCCAAGTATAGGGACTTAAGAATAGTATATGAGTATTCTACATTAACTTATATGCATATTCTGGTGTGTATTTGGGATGTGGCACAGCACAATGTTTTAAATGATGTTGTGAATTACACGGTTCATAAGATTACGAATAAAATTGTCTGAGGGGGTTTTGGCTCCAAAGGTATATTTTCTATTTTTTTTTCTAACTAACAGTTGACAAGCTTGTTAACTTAAAAGGAAATGCTGCATCTCACTGAATCCAGCTGTATAAATATTTTAACATTGTAGATATTTTCCCTAGTGCTGCAGCACATGGTGGTTTCAACTTCTAAGCACATCAGTATGATTCTTGTTTCAGTTGAGAGGAGAGGTAAGAGAAAGACAACACACATATTTAGTGATGAAAGGAAGGCAACTGAGGGTCATACAGATAAGAAAGCAAAGGGTTCTTTAACAGGTGACCAGCTTGGTGCTTCAGCTAATTTTGTATTCCATTTTTAAGTCCCACTGTGGTTCTTTTTTGGAATCAATGCTAAGGTGCATTAGTGGAGCATATTCTTATTTTCAGCGACTGCAAGTATGTTTCATTCAGAATAATTTATACAATTCTGTTGAAAAGAATTTAGTATAGATAGAGAAACTTGCTTTCAAAGTAAGAAATTGCTAGTAGATACTCTTAATTTTCAACAAGGTATTAAATCCAGACTTCAGGTACAATTCAGAATGTGTTCTAGAAAGAAAAAAGAGAAAACTTAAGATATTATAAATTTCTGTGTAAACTGTGGTAAGGAGGTACGCTACTCCAGTTTGCAGCATTAGAACAATGCTTATTTTGAGCCTGAATACTTTTATAGCCAAATGTAAAGGGCTTGCTATATAACTTACAGGGCTGCTATACAATGTATAAATAACTTTTTGTGTGATAAATGTCAAGTTTTATAGAGGCAAATCCTTGCATCCATCTTTGTATAATACTCAGTTTCCTACTCATTCATTCCATGAATAGCAACTGTACCAGACCATGCCAAAATCTTTCCCTCTTTTGGAAAAGTCAGAGGTTTCCACTGGCTTAACAGAAGCTCCACACATCCCCAAGAGTTCTCTTTGGCTGTGTTTTCTGCCTACACAAATGAATGAGTTTATGAAGTGGAACTTCTCTGATCTTTTACTTCACTAATCTGTACCAACCATGCAAAACTATAGAAATGTCTAAGACTACAAAATCTATGAAAAACTGTAATAGCTATCTGTGCTTTTTCACAGTTTTAAAATTATTTAAGTTCCTTCTGTTGTATTATCATCTTCTAGAACTGAAAAACCATTGTTATAACATTACAAACTGCAGAATACATTAAAGACCCTTATCCCATATATCTGATATTGTTACACTTTATGAATAAGAACTTGATCTGGCCAGTTACAGCACAGTTCTCAAATATTAATAAAATACAGGTTTTTTCCTGCTTTAACCCAGGGAAAGCAAAGCTTTCTGGTGCACTCTTACAATGCTGGCCTTTTAATACCATATGACTTGTGATAAATTATTGACTATGTTTTCCAAATAATGCATCTTCATCACTTCAAAAAATTCAGTAAAGCATGGTAGGGCCATCTGCCACTAGCTCGAATCTGAAATGTGTGGTCCTGTACATTTAGAAAACAGAAATTGCTAGCATTGAATTAAACATTTCTGGAGTAATGAACATAGTTCTATTGCAAGAAGTAGTCCTAAGTTGCATAGTCCTAAGTTGCAAGAAATTGAATCCACACAAAGCATCAGTGCAGAACACATTTAAACCTTTGGCTTGCTGAATTATGAACTGGATAGCCTTCCCTCCAACCCTGACTCCAGGCATGTTCTGCTGTTCACCTGGATGGAACCTGGACATGACCCATTACCTCTTCTTGCTTAAGATTGTCAACAAGAACTTTCACTGCTGCCATGTGACCCTTGCTTGGAGCTGTGGGACTGCGCCCACATCCTTGAGGGCACTGCTTGTGTTGTGGTCACCCAGATCACCTCAGTTCATCCTTCCATGCCAGAGCAACCCTGCTGGTGCTACTTTCTCACCCAGCCTGTACCAGATGACAGTTTGGACAAACACTGACTGCCTATGGGGAAGCACGGGATTGCCAGAAGTCCTGAGTGTTTTCTATTCTCATGTTAAGAAAGTATGCAGCTTTGTCTTGATGTCTCTTGCTTTCATTGTACAGGAATGCACAAGAATATACAAGACTGAAGTACAAGTTTCATAAAATAAAACAAGAATACTGCAGCTGCCCTACTATTACAGCTGTTTGCAACACATAGTCTGTTTTACAGGTACCTCCTTCAATCCATTTTCCCAACCTCTGCTTCTCTTGACTCATGGAAATGAGCCCTGGTCTGAAATATCTGAATTAACTTGTTAGTACCAGATATGTAACTATGGAGAATAATTATCAAAATACCTTCATTCTCAAACTTTTTCCCTTTAATAACCAAGATTGCTCTCCAGTTATGCTGACTATAATAATATTATTTTTTTTGTGTTATTGTCACTGACGGGAGACTGTTTCCAGTCTAGGACAGTTTTCCCTATGTTAATGCTTTAGTGTGTGGTGGTGCAACATAACCAGAAGCCTTTGAAGCTCACCCTATTGCCTTTCACTCATTTTATCTCAAGTGTGACTGAACCAAACCGTATTCCTGTCTCAGAATCTCAGCTTCTTTGTTATTGAAGGGTTTGTTCTTAGCCTGATATTAACTCAACAACTTCTTTGTAGTGTCTAGGCTTCCTCTGATGGACATTGCATAATACTCTTTGGCATGAGAAAATGTTTTGTCCTTTTGGTCATTCATGACAGCCTTTGTTGGGCTTTTTCCATATACCTTCTTCCGTATCTATAGGGCACTGTCCTCCCTCTTGGAGTATCCTACCTGTCCAGCTAACCTTGTTTGTTCACATACAGAAAACACTTTCTTCTGGACAGACTGACAGGATCAGTAGACTCACAATAATATCTTCTAGGCATTTTCAAAAACTGTTTATGTGCAGTGCAGTACCCTACTTTATGTGAGTTTCTCACTGTTTACTAGAAGATTATGCAAGTTTCAGCATGGCCAGTTGACTTTTCTTCACTGATTTGCCTTTTTTTTCTTTCTGAGATGCATAAAAATAAAGAGTACTGCGTATTATAGTTGCTTGTGCTGCACTTTAAGATCTATTTCACATTTTCCTTACTATTTTAGTGGTTATTTCTAGCAATCTGCCTTGTTTTACATTTGAAAGTTGTACAAGCCCCTTGTAATTATTCTTTTTCACTCTGACAATATTTTGGTGCTGCACTGAAATTAAATAAATGGATTTCTCTGTCCAGTTCCCTAGTATTTGTTGCTGCTGATGTTCACAAACATCTAAAACCTTATCTTTCTCAGGAATTTCCTATCAAATTACTGCTTGTTGCCACCGGCCTCATAATGTTTCCTTTTTCTAAAACACTAGCACTTGGTTATGTTCCCTAAATATGATATTTCTGCTTTTCAGTGTGGCAGGGTTACAATGCCTCTGCCTCCACAAATCAGATAGAATACAGTTTTTCACTGCTCTAATAGCATAGTTACAAAATGCAGCAGTCAAATGGATATCACCTGTTGTAACAGATGAGATATTTTGAAAGAATGTGATAATAAATATGCTATTGACATATAACAGATGCTAGGGTACATGATGAAATATTCAAAAACTATTGCATCAGCATGCTTACAAGAGTTATATGTGTTTCTGGGCATATACATGTATTACAGCACATGGGTGCTACCTGTTTCTATAACCATAACTTCAATAGACATTAGCATAATCCATATTGCTTTGGTAGGATAAGGGATATTAAATCAAAACAAAAAAATTGCAGACTAAAGAGAATTTATTCCTACAGGTGCAATAGGCAGTGTCAGGAAAGCAAGGTGTGAATGTAAGCTGTTTATTGCTCTGTGATCTATTTTCTCTGTTATTTCATTCTGAACAAACTGTACTGCGCCCTAAAAGCCTGGTCATCCCTGGGCAGTTTTGTCACTGCCTGAGAAGGATCACAGCTGTTGATGCTGGTCTCACATAGATCTGCTGGGATAATCAGAATATAAGAAGTCTTGAAGGGACACCTAGTATTATTTCTCACCCTCTTTCCACCACTGGATAGCAAGTGAATATTTTCCTTCCAGTCACACTGATCTTAATGATACCTGTACTGGACATTGCATGACTAAATTCTTACTGCTTCTGTCCTGCTGGTTGAGCTCTTGAAGCTTAACCAGGAGCTCTTGTTCTCCAACATGGATTGTCACCTTTGAACTTTTACCCTGGGTAGCTTGATGTTCTTTCAAAGTGACTAGTGCGATGCATGTAAGAAAAGAATACTAAAGAGTAACATTAGAAAGACGGGCTATAAAGAGTCAGACTAAAAATGCATCCTACCTTGTGTCCTGTCAATGGCCAGAAGCAGGTTCCTTGGAGGCACAAAAGGTGCAAACATACTGACTTTAACTTCTAAAGGACTCTTACAGCAGAATGGATTATATGTTTCAATAATCCTTAAAGAATTTTCCTCCATGATAACAATTTCTTTGCATTAAATATAATGAAGATAGGGAGAAAATATCTAGGGCTATTGAGGAACTTGAAAAACTAAGAAACAGTTTTGACAAATGTGTTGTGTTAGAAAATTCCTAGATACAACATTGTGGCAGCTTTAGGGATAAATTACTTGCTGAGACCCTTTTCTGGTGCCAAAGTAAACCTATTTTTATTTATTTATTTATTTATTTATTTATTTATTTATTTATAATGTTATCACTCTAGTCTTTATTGATGAAATCTCTTTTACTCAGCCTTTAGTTTTCAGTAATGCTGATCTAAGTGAAGTTTTCTATAAGAAGAGATAAATAATCTTTGACTATTTTTTAGTATGAGATGAATTTCTTCTGGAAATAAATTTTGTTTTTCTCTAGTCACTACAGAGGGAGTTTGCAGTGATTTACCTTTAGATTGGGAACCTGATACCAGTTGCAGGTTAATTTTCCCTAAAAGACAGGTCGTTTCCAATCTATTCTCTCCTGTGTGCCAGCACTCAAGAGTTTGTCAGCCATTTGATATTTAGAAAGTTATGTCTAGCCACACTGACTCACTGACTTCCTAATCTGTTCTTTAAAAGGGGTAGTAATGAACTTTACCTTCACAGTCTCACTTTTTTACTCTCATCCTCCACACTGGTCATAAATACAGATTAAATTTTTGTTACCATCACTTTCCTGTTTATGCAAGGTTGCTTTATTTTTCTGGAAATAAAGATTACAGGTAGTATGAGTCTTTCCTTGATTCCTCCTGCTCAGTTCCAATATGTTGCTTTCTTTTCCTATTACTCACTCTCTCTTCCTTGCTGTGAGAGCTATTTTTCTTCATGCAATGTGCACTGTGTAATTACATTAAAGGACCTGTGCTTTATAAGTCTGAATTGTTTCTTTATTTATAAGAGCTATTTACCAAAGTGGTATAGTTAAAGGCAGAATTCTAGCCTTGTGTACATGAACTGGTGTCCTGCCTCTTGTTTCAAACCTCTTTCTTTCTTTCAATTGGTGTTGCTTCACCCCAATTTCAAGCATACTGCTCATGTCCAACATTAAAAGATGCTTACACTTCTGGCACTGGCATAGATGTTGGGAATAACTAAGCAATCTTGCATCTGTTTTTGAAATACATTTATTGAAACTCATAAAACTAGACTGATGTCAAAATAGGACTGATTAAGCCACTGTAGATGGATCACTACTTGCATGAGAATAAGAAATTCCAAGAAAGGTTACAGTGCTACTTAGGTACAAACAATTCTATAGGGGTGGGGGAGCCTTTCTACTTCAATGAGTACTCTGCTTGTCATCATTACAAGAATTCCAGTTCAATCCTTGATTTTCACTGCTACAGGCAAATCAATTTTTTATTGTACTTGATAAGACAGACAAATAAATAAAAAAAAAAGAACTAGACATTCTCTCTTTATGATTTCTAAATCAGCCAATAGGAGACATCCATAACATTATGCTATACTTGAAAAGCTCAAAACCTTTCAGTGGTTTTATTTTTCTATTTTGAGACCACTGAGATCTAAATTAGAAAAATAAATATCAGTTGATGCTTGCAGCAAGGATTTACTGCTACCAGAGAATTTGGAAAGTTGCAATCATATAAGATCTAGTGTTATAATTTGAGAATAATTATATTTTATATGAATGGTTAAGAAAAGGGATAACCAATGAAGTTCAGCAAAGGGTAAGGCAAAGTCCCATACCTCTGGAAGAACAAACCTAAGCACCAGTACAGGATAGAGGATGGCCATCAGGAAGGCATCTTCGTAGAAGAGGATCTGGGGTCCTGCCATGAATACACTCATGGCAAAGAAGGCTAATGGCATACTGGGCTGCATTAGACAGGGCACTTCCAGCAGGTCAAAGGAGGTTAAAGAAGGTGATCCAGCAGGTCAAAGAAGGTGATCCTTTCCCATCCACTCAGTCATGGTGGGGCCACACCTGGAGTGGTGGGTCCAGTTCTGGGCTTTGCTATAGAAGGCAGCCATGGACAAAGTGTTGCTATGATGATGAAGGAATTGGAGTATCGTATAAGGAGAGAGTGACAGAGCTGGGATTGGTCAGTCTGGATAAGAGAAGGCTCAGGGAAACTGGGGGCACAAATACCTTCAGGGAAAGTGCAAGTAGATGTAGACAGGTTTTTCTCAGTGGTGTTTGCTTACAGGACCAGAGACAAGGAGTACAAATTGAAACACAGGAGGTTCCCTCTGAATATCAAGAAACACTTTTTACTGTGTTGGTTACTGAGCACTGGCACAGGTCATCCAGAGAGTCTGCAGACTCTTCATCCTTAGAGAAACTCAAAACCCATCTAGGCGTGATTCTGGGCCACGTGCTATAGCTGATTCTACTTTGAACAAGAGGAATGAACTAGATGACCTCAAGAGGTCCCTTTCAAACTGAGTTATTCTGTGATTATGCCAGTTAAACTGTTTCTACTTATGTAGCATTTAGATAAACCCCAAAGTATGCTTATCCAAAGGGTGACTATTTTGATGTCCATACAAGTGGACATCCAGTGGATCATCAATACTAATGTCATGCCATCCTGCAATAACAATCTAAGGAATAGTCATATATTCTCCCTTAAAAAAAAAAAAAAAAAAGCCAAAACACAATAAAACTGAAAATAATGAAAATAATAGGGTTTTGTCTCAAAGGACCTTATCTATCTTGCATTGATTTATGCACCTTATTTTTATTTTCCATGAAATAATTCTCTAGTGAGTCATACATAAAACAGGCTACAGGCTGGGGACAAGGACTTGAACTAGGTCTTCCCCCCTCAAGGCAGGAGGGAGTAAGCAAACCTTTTCACTAACGAGTTTGTTGCTTTCTTTTTCCTTTTTGGACTAATAATTTAGACTTTGCTGCCCTGTTCCCCAGATTTGGCTTACCCTTTTATTTCCCAGTTATTCTGTACCCTACTTACTAGAGAAATTTTCCATGGAAGAAGCAGATCACAGTTTGAAACCCTGAAATCTGATGTAAAGATCTTTTACTCAGATTCAACTGGAAAAATACTTTCATTATTACACTATTTGTAAAAGATAAGGACTATCATCATTACCCAAACATCCTTTTCCAGCAGTTGACTTTTAAAATGAATGAAGCATGGTCCATTGGGCAGTTATCTAAAATCTGTACACTTTAGCTTGAATAAATTGTTTGGGCCTGAATTAGAAACCTACATTGCAACAATTTTTTTTTTCTTTTTTTTTTTTAGTTGCTACCATGATAAGTTTTTTTCTTGGCCTTAGAAGAAAGATGTTACTTTGGGTTATAAAATAACCTAAATCATTCAGGCTCATTTAGATTGTTTAATTTTAATTTTAGAATTGAAGATATCATATGAAAACATATTTCAAAAGAAAAAGCCAAGGTTTTTCCTTTTTGAAACATAAAATGGACATTGTAAAATGTAAGACTTGTTTTTAAACTGGTATGTTTTTGTAAACAAAGTGATATATGAAAAATAGGGTTGTAAATTTTGTCTCTTGCTTAAAAAGAAAATGTTATGGGATGAAAGGTTTTACTCAGTCTCAGTCAACATTTCTTTTCATTTATTCTATTTTTTTTTCTTTTATTCCTTTAAGTATTAAAATGTATTCCACAATAAGAATGAAAAAAGGGGGAAAAAGACTACACAAAACATTGGTCTTATCAAGTATTCTGAAACTGTCATTTAATATTAATAAAAAAAAGGCAGAAAATCAAAATAGCATGACTTCAGTGGAAAAATAAGAAAATTTAGTAAGATCTACATGCTAAAATTTCTATCTAAATACCTTTCAGCTTCTACCTCTAGTTTCTTTCCGATATGTGGAGATTTGCTACCTCTGCAGCAATCTTACTTTGGCAATTTTAGAGTGAAAGTAATGAAAACAAGTTAGTCCCTCTCATCAGAAACATCATCCTCAGCTGAGGCTCAAGTAATACACACCTGAGTCTCTAATTGAAATATCTCTATTCATCACAATTGTATACCACAACAAAAGACTTCCTCTCCTGGAGTCTGAAAACACTCATTCTTAATTGTATGCTAAGGACAGTCTCATGAAATGGAATGTGTTTGCTTGTGTCTTTTACATTAGGCAGATAACTCCAGAGGTTCGAAGTCAGCAGGTCTCCTTATAGAGTATTTTAGGTCAAACAGCATCTTAAAGCAGAAAATGGCTGCTGAGTGCAAAACCTGCCTTTTTCAATATCTATCAGGTCTTCCCCAATTCTACTCCATGACTTTGAAGAGCAATTGAATTCAATCATTGTGCCTGTGTGCAAGTGATGGTAGTACAAAGACATTTCACTCCAAATGTTTCAGAATTATCTTGGTATCTATGTGATACAGTTTCTATTTTGCAGAAAAACTGAGTTATTATTTTTAGCCTTTAGGCAGGTAAGAAGTTCCCTTTTAGCTAACTTGAAAAATCACACACAAAAAGGAAATCTTTAAAGAGCAAATGCTGTTAGATCAGTTCTACCAATATTTTCTGTGATCCTATGTGCTTAGCACAGCCAAATGTCTTTTAAGCCTCCATCTCTACCTTTTCCCATCTCAGTTATTGAATTCCAGAAAGAAGTGCAAGACATTAATGTCTCAGCTGTAACAATAAAGACTGAATATTATTGAGCTTTCTTATTAAAAATGGCATTTTCATTAAAATTCCTTTTTTTGCCCTGAAAAATCATGATTTTGTATTATCTGTTCTGGTATAAGAATGTTACAGCATGTGCCTAGGAGGTAATACAGTTTAGGAAAACAATTACATATTATGGCTGGCCCAAAGGACATTTATACATTTTTTGCCTTGTTTGTAGGCTATATTTTTAACAAGTTATGTACCTGAAGCATTAGTGTCTTGTGTTCATAGTGACACAATAGAAAAAATAGTTGTTTTGCATAATCCTATCTACAAGAATGGGTAAGTCTGTCAAGAATGAGAGGAGTTAGATGTTTCTGCCAAATTCAATGGGCTGCCATGTGAAAGTAAAAAACACTTCAGCAATAAGAACAAAGAATAATCAAAGTGAAATGAATGACAAACCATAATTTTGGCTTATGGTTTGATGTAGAATTACAGATACCAACTCCCTATAAATTTTTTATTCATTTGAAAACTGTGTACTCTGTGCAGACACAAATGAGTTTTCTTTAAACATTGATGCTCATTGTAAAAAAAAAATAAAATGGTAATAAAATTAGTTTAATTTTCTTGTTCATCCCTCACCACATTTTTCCATTTCATAAGAAAGCACCCTTCTGTCCCTGGGGCTTCACGTCACTGAGTGGTTCATGAGGAATTCTTAACTGGGGAAATGCTGCCTAATGTGAGCGCTTGGGAGATGCTTCCAATGTTTTATCTCTGACAGCTCTATATGAACTGTGCGTTTAAGAATGTTTTTAACCACTTGATTTTCTTCATAGACTGTGACTGAGGCATGGACATCTCAGTTGCCAGGGGTTCTCTCCATCCTGTATTCCAAAACCAAACCTACTATGTCCATCAGAGCCTTGCAACGGTGTACTATGGCCCAGAGTAACAGAATGGCTGCTCAAGAAATAGTCTAACAGTGTCCTTCCAGTTTTGACACAACACTCAGGAACTGAGCTGGTGTGTATAAGGCCAGTTTGCATTTTGGACAAGGCTTGCTTGCAGCTATCTGTAGTTAACTACAGTGATATCCAGCTTCTGCTTCTTCCAATATTCAGATGTGTACTTAATTTTGACCTTTAATTTGTGTGAGCTGCCCTGCTGGAATCAATGAGATTACTGTTGTACTAAAAGATATCGATGCTGGCAGGGCTAGTGCTTAAGATGGGCCCTGTTCAACAAAGCACTCAAGTCTGTGTCTGCCTTTCCCCATTCAACAAGCCCCATTAATGGAACTCAAGTGTGTGTCTAAGTGCTTTCTTAAGCCTGAGCAGTGATAGCTCATGTAATTGGGGTCAATGAACACAAACTGTGTTAGCAGCCACGCAAGGAATGACATTTGCTCCATGTCAAGCACAGATGAAGTGTTTGAAAGCAAGGAAAGGTATTAGCTATTCCTATTATATATGCAAAGTGTGAAAATGATACCTTGAAATAATTGCACTCTGGGAAAGAAGTGAAACCATTCTATCTTTTTTCCTTTTTTTTTTTTTTTTTTCTCCTCAGTGAAACCATTCTATCTATTACATACACACACACCAACAACAAAAAAAAAAAGTGTATTTTATTCATGGATATCAACTGGAAAAAATATATTAAAAAGTACTTCTCCAAAGAGTGGTCAAACAATAGCACTCAAAAACTTTGTAAATATGGTCGAAATAGTACAAAAGCAATTTCTTTGATTTTCATCAACAAAGATGGAATTAACAACCAAATCTTAGTCATTATTATACTTATTAATATGGTTAAAATCAAAAGCATTTTTCATATTGAAAGATTGATTAAAACTTACAAACATATATTTAGAATCTATTTTTCAAATCAAAAAGTAAAAAAAAACAAAACAAACCTACAAATATTGCTACAAAATTTTAGTTTTCCCTTTCTTGATGAAAATCTTTTGCTAATTTTGACCCAGCTTTTATATGTATGGGTAATGAAATGCAGTTTCCACAAATTTATATGAATTCATGAAAACTATCAAATTAGTCAGCTACAGTCTCAATGCTAAAATTCATTTAGGTCAGTTAAGAAAAACAATTTTACCATAAAATTATCTCAGATATTTCTTGTTTTAAATTTGCTAGAAATCAAAGTCTGGATCATCAGGAATAGAGAGCATGGAAGGCCCTTTCTCTCTAATTCCCATGCAGTGACATGCCATACGTTACAGTTTGCATACTGAACAAAAAACCAAAAAACCCCGAAAAAACATCTCCAAAAAACAACTCCACTTTTCAGTTGTAGCATTATTTTTTGTGTTAAAAATGTAAATAACCCAATGGGACTGCAATGAGTTCTTCTCATTCTAGCAATACAGTTTTTTTTCATACAAATTAGAAGTGATTTCTGAATATTAGATCACAGCACTATCTCAAAGCTTGAGGGCAACCAAAGCTTTTGAAAGACATTCAACCTTTCTTGAAGTGTTAAGGTAGTAGTTTGGGTAAAATTTGTTCTTCAGAATTTGCTATTTCCTGGTTGAAGACTTTTAATCACTAAATATTTTTGACTCTTTTTTTTTTTTTTTTTTTTTTTTCTTTTTTGACATCAAAAC
>VXAU01000819.1:298336-363980 GCA_013399695.1 Formicarius rufipectus | reverse complement strand
AAAAAAAAAAAAAAAAAAAAATAAAATCTAACATACAGGCACATTTATACACACATCCTCTTCTTTCTTCCCTATTTTATAAGTATACAAATCACTCTTTACGAATTCTACTGCTAAGGAGATACTGCTGCATTTTTCTCAAAAACCATGTAGGGATTTTGTGGGTTTAATTTTCTCCTATTAAGATACCACCATCTATATTTTGACTTGTCTACCTTCTTTCATAAATTTTCATCATTTTACAAAATTTATCACTTTCTTCTCCCCCCTGAGTATTTCTTTTTTCTGTTTCTAAAACAGTTTATTTTTCAGATGCTACACTTCCATATCAATGACATAATAAGACACACCTTCATTCTGCAGTCAGCATCAGAGAATCTCAGAATCATTTAGACTGGAATAGATTTCTAATACCCAGTCCAAAAATTAACACAGCACTGCCAAGTCCACCACTAAACCATGCCCTTAAGTTCAACCTCTACATTTTCAAATACCTCCAGGGATGGTGACTCAACCACTTTCCTGTTCCAGTGCTTTCCACAATGAAATTTTTTTCAAATATCTAAACCTCCCCAGCACAACTTAAGGCCATTTTCTCTTTTTTCATCACTTGTTACTTGTGAGAAGAGACCAAACACCTCTCAGTACAACCTCCTTTCAGGCAGTTGTAGAGAGCCATAAGATCTCCCCAAAGACTCCTTTTCTCCAGGACAAAAGATCCCAGCTTGCTCAGCCACTCCTTATAATACTCTTCCATCATCTCTACTGTCCTTCACTGCACATGCTCCAGCACCTCAATGTCTTTCTTGTAGCAATGGGCCCAAAACCACAGGACTCATGATGTGGTCTCACCAGTGTCAAGTACAGAGGGAAAATTCCTGTCTCCATTCTGCTGGCCACACCATTGCTGATAAGATCCAGGAGGCCATTGGCCTTCTTGACCACCAGGATACATTGCTGGCTCAGGTTCAGCTGCTGTCAACCAACACCACCAGGTCCTTTTCCATCAGGCAGCTTTTCAGCCACTCTTCCCGAGGCTCTAGCACTGCATGGAGTTGTTGTGACTCAAATGCAGGACCTGTCACTTTGCCTTGTTGAACTTCATACAACTGGTCTTGACCCATTGATCAAGTCATCCCATATATCTCAGTAGAATCTTCCTGCTCTCCAACAGATCAACATTTATGCCCACCTTGTGAAGTGACTGAGGCAGGACATGATCCCCTTGTCCAGATCATCAATAAAGTCATTAAGCAGGTCTGACCCCAAGAGTGAGCCCCAGAGAACACCACTGGTTTCCAGCTGACAGCTGGACATAACTCCATTCACCAATACTCTCTTTGCCCAGCCATCCAGGCATTTCTTTACTCAGCAAACAGTGCACCTGACTAAGACATGAGCAGCCAGTTTCTCCAGGAGAATGTTGTGGGAAACAGTGTCAAAGGCTTTGTTAAAGTCCAGTAGACAATATCCATAGCCTTTTCCTCATTCACTAGACAAGCCATCTTGTCATAAGAATGAGATCAGGTCAGTCAAGCAGGAACTGTGTTTTGCAAACCCATGCTGGCTGGGTGTCATCCTTTGTCCTGCACAACCCATAAAATGGCACTTGAGAGGATCTGCACTGTGAACGTTCCCTAACGCTGAGGTCAATCTGACAGAGCTGTAATTCCTTGGACCCTGCAGATGAGCATCTCATTTGCTAAGTTGGAATCAACTGGGACCCCCTGGCTTAGCCAGGACTTGTAGTAAATTATTGAAAGTGGTTCACTGGGCACTTCTGCTAGATCCCTCAGTACCCTTGGATAAATCCTTTCCAGCCCCATGTGTATGTCTAAGTGGTGTAGTAAGTCACTGACCATTTTCCCTATGATTATGGGATGTTCATTCTCCTCCCATCCCTGACTCCCAGCTCAGAGGGCTGGGTGCACTCATGCTGATGTTTAATTCTCCTAAAGTTCATTCTTAAAACACAGATGTCCCTGACTACTCTCTTCCAGCCTTTCCCATCTATAGCTTGAAATTTTACCTTTGCTCCTTACAGAGGGACTCTTGTCTCTGTAAAGCAGTGAGAACTTGTTCTTCACTTTACACAATGAGTGATGTAGAAGGAAGTAAAAGGAGATGGAGTAATACAAGAACTGTAAAGCTAGTAGAAGTGATTTAAGTATAGCAAGAAGACCCTAGTCCCTTTACTGTGAGGTAGTGTCTGTGTCTGTACATAAGAAGAGAAAAAATTTGTCCCTCAAGCACATAGAGAAATGAGTTACTGTTCCTTTGCCAGAGAGAAATGAATAACAGCAGCCAAACAGAGGCAGAATTATTCACAGACTTGTAAGATTTCCCTCCAAATTGATAATTTCTAAAATTTACTATCTTACTGAAATCCTCTAAAACTGAAAATCCTAAATTTACTCCATATGAACATTTATTCCAAAACAAAAAATAAATCAATGTTGTAAATGAAAAACTTGCCATTCTGCAGATAACATACAGTATTAAGTAATCTGATTTCCCTGCTGCAAAGGGAAGGCAGATTTTTGAGTCTATTCTGAGATGCTGGCATTTTCTTCCTGAAATTATTTGCCCTTGCAAAATCTACTCACTCACAGAAGCTCAGTTTATAAAGGTTCACACTGATCTGAATATTCTCAATGTGAATGATTTGAAGAATACTCTGCCAGTGCTTATAAAACTCTTTGGGAAATTCAGCATAGCCAAATTCTGGTTCCAAGAAACAAATACAGTGCAAAGTTAAGATACCCAACTTCATGACTCATGTAGGTGTCTGCTTGTGTGATAAGTACCTAGTTCCCATGACATGAACCTAGAAGGCTCTGCTGCAGTCATTGGAGCCCAAGGAGTCATTCAGAAGACCAGATTACAAGTATCTGCTTTTGGATGAAAAGACTTGCTCCAAATTCATTGTGTGCTCCACAGCACAGCTGCATAACACAGCACATAAGACACCTCAGTATAAATTTTAAGCATGTTGATCCCAAATGAAATTTGGACTTATTGGGCTAGCTACTAGAACTGCAACATAAAAATTTAACACAGTAAACAAGAATAGTTAGGTTGTATGTAAAAATAGGGTGTATATTAAACCCCACCTTATGTCAATCTTATATTTACTCCTATGTTATGTATTTTTTACTCTTTGACATCCAACTCCTTCTGTCAGGTCTTGAATGTAAAAGTGAGACGGAGTCCAACCTAAAATTTCCATTTCCATGAAAAGCACTAGGTGTTATCCTATTTGCTATTCATGCTAGACATACTTTCCTTCTATGTTTCTGGAGTTGTATTACTGAAGGAAAGAATATGGATCCACAGGGCTTTAGGAAATACAATAATAAGATGATCATCATGACACAAGAGATCAGGGTTTGGATATATTCTCTAAAAGATGCTATTTGACAATTTAGCCAGTGGCTTGAAACACAAAAGTGTACAAGCAGAATAGAATTAGTATATTTTGCTTATAAAAGTAATGCACTGACACAAGACTGTAGAATCATGCTCCTTTCTCTATACAATCACTCTTGAGTTCTTAATTGCAGAATCTCTCCTTCAAAATGGTGGAGAGATTTTTACTGTTAGCTTGTTGCCTAAGGCATGTCTCTAGGAGTAGGGAGATGGTTTTTGAATACTGTTATGGGAAGGAAAGAAGTGAATCCAGATGATCTACTTTCTATACAAGTAATCTAGACTCAACTACTACAAATAAAGTCTTCCATTTATATCAGGTAAAAGATTAGGCTCTTTAGAGAATACAGACATAAAAATCATAGAATTTAGGTGGGAAACAGGATCCTGAAATAACAGTTGTTCTGGACATGTGAAGGGTCACTAGGCACTTAAGAATTTTTAAGTCATTGATATGTCTGATGATATCTTTGTATCATAAAAGAGATTAAGCTGAATAATAGTTACTTTGTTTAAAGCCATAATTTGTGTTTCTGTTGCTCAATACATGCTTTAGGTCATCACAAACTTCAGAAGACCTAAGCCTCAGTTCTTGCTTTATCACCGCACGTTTTAATTTCTTGTCAAATTTGTTAGCAAATATATGCATGCAAACTTTCAGACACTACTTTTAATGTTGACTTTGTTCAATAGAAGACAATTGTATTAATATAAAAGGAAATTTTAACTTTTTGATCAAGTTGAAGATTTTGCCTTCTATTGTTTCTATGTCATACAGCACAGATTGATCTCTGTAGCATTTTGAATTCCGGAAATTAATAAAAACGACTACTGAATACAGCAGATGTTAAAATGTTGCTGCAAGCTCTGGGGAAGAAACATTAATTAACATTGTGACTATGTTTCAATGAAGACAATGACATTAAAATGTCACTTTTGCAGGATCATCACACTCATCAATTTCTGCTCACTAGTGGACAAAATTTCAGTCAGTGGCACATTTGATCTTGCAGAATCCAAAGAACTTATTTTCTGGGTTTTTTGAGTTCAACACAAATTCATTCAGTCTAATTAAGGAACAGTGTTTCTTAGTTCAGATCTCTTTCAAACAATCCCTTGTTTCTTTCTCCTTCTTTCAAACTCAGTAATGCAGAATTGAATAAATTCACATAGTAATAATATTATAATCAGTCAAAATAATCACATTTAAAATATTGATTATTGCTTTTACATTTAGAACCCTTACAATCCTACCTAGAAAAATCTGAATAATGTCATAGAGTACATTATATACTAACAGGTGGTGTGACATAAACTGCTTATTTTTCAGAAGACCTTTCTGATTTTACCAGATTTAACCCTCCATATTTCACAAGTTTCCTCTTTCTCACCTTCTCATTTTCTTCTCTTATAGTCAGGACTATTGCATTCATTTTGTTAATAAAATCTCAGTTCTGCAATTGCTTTCATAACAATAAGAATAGTATTCTCACTACTTTCATAGTTCTAATTGGTGAAAGTTCTAATATAGATTAAAAACTGTTTAAGTCTTATATTTACCTTTTCTGGGATGCCTAAAAACTTGGATATTTCTTTCTTACCAGATTAGAATACCCTTGTTCACAATATAAATATTTTTTTCTATAAGGAGCTATTCCTCAGTAAAACATATGTTTAATGCCAGCACACATACACACACAAACACTATCAGACAGAAGCATGTGATTTGAGTTCTACAGAGGACTTTCCAGAGTCACTAGGATAAACTGTTTGATAGGTAAAGTGAGTACTTCCAACCGATGTTTAACCAAAATATTTTTCCCTCTGAGATGATATTTAAAATGAAAAAGTTATATTCATCAGCATACTTGGAACCCATATTCAGTATTCTGAATATCTGTGATGTGAGAAATCTCTTAACAAGTAGAAGTCCATAAGATCTGTTTTAATTTTCTTCTGGACTTGTTATTTTAAACTTATATCATTATTATTTTGTCAGGAAGAATAGATATAAATTGTTCTACTGAAGTGCATCAGACATCAGTTTTTGATGTTTTTTCTATGATCTCAACAATGTTAAAGTGTCCTGCAGTGTGATAGTTGTCATACTCCCATTGCCAAAAGCAAATCTACTCTTAGTGATCATAAAATTGTGAGGGTAAAAATGTCAGCAGAACCTTCTAATATTATTTTTAAGTGGGGTTTTATTTTTATATATACTTAGGATCTCCTAGAAAAATTATTGATAACAGGGGAAGAAGGAAATTGCAGGTAAGGTAATTATGCTGCCATGGTTACTCCAAGGAGAAAAAGCTCACAGTAAATTTTCACACAATTCGAAAATAATAAAAACAATAGAGTTCAACCAAGACATGAAATATTTCTATAATATGTTTTTACAAAAATAGTACAAAGTCAGATTTTTATCTTGCCTGTGTCTGCCTAATTTTGCAGGTAACAGGTACGAATCAGAGTAAAGTTGTGGCCTGGTGGGAAATGTCCCTAGAATAACAAAAGAGGCATATCAGTGTTTCATTGCCATATATACATTCATCCTTAAATGGAAACTCTAAACCCTCTGTAAGGGTGGTGCTAAAATGGGGGCAGAATCTAAGAGATCCCATCACCTAGGTGAGACTCCTGCCCCTGGAGCTGTCTGAATGATCCTGGACATTATGGTATTTCAGAGGGGGAAGGCATAAGAATCTTTTTGAAGTTGCCTATTTTTCAGCTCTAGGGGAAAGGCTGGAGATGTGAAAGGACAGCACCAAAAACCACAGAAAGGCAGTCTAGGCTTCAGGTAAAGGAATTCAGAACTAAGAATTCAGAACTTTGTCCTCTTAAAGGACAAAACCAATGAATAACTTTCACCTTTCTACTTATGCAATGTTAGATTTGCACAATTACCTCAGTAGAGACAAACTCAGGCAAGAGAGGTAAGGTCCCTTGGTTCTTTCACTGATACACTTTGAGCACTTCTGAGTTTCTAGTAATGGGTAATGGAATAATCCCATCAAATCTCAGGAATGTATCCACTTAGGAGTTTGATTAAGGTACATTTATACACTTCAACACATCAGAATACATTAAAGTACTACTGTGAAGAGGCAGGTGTGCCTGTCCACTCAGTGTAAACCAAAATAAAGGTATTTTAGGCTAAGTAGCTTCTCAAGTGACAGAGCTTTTGGCTCACACATCTTTTCCATAGAAGAGATGCCTACATAATCCTTTGTTAAACTAAAATAAGTTTCCTAGCAACCCAGCCATTGTCTCTGTGGGGGAATAAAAAGACACCAGAATTACAAAGAAGTTGAGTCTTTGACATCATCGTGTTTTTTGACCACCGCAATTAATTTCCAAACATGCTAGCATCAGCCTCAAAGTCCTCTTCTTCAATAAGATAAGCATCAGCAAAGTACTTTGTTTAATGTTAATGCATTTCATTTTCTGCTGCATGATAAAATCAGATTTTGTGTATCTAGTATGCTGTGCAAAGTACTGAGCATCCTAAACAAAAATCTTCAAATTAACCTCATGTTTTTGCCTGTTCAATGTCAAGGATAGCGAACACCACCACATCATGAAGGTGACTTCTTAAGGTTTATTTCAGGAAGTCAGGAAGTAATTAACAGCCTAAATAGAAAACATTTTAAAGAAAAAGCCTCTTCTTGTTTTTTGTTGTTTTTTTTTTTTTTTCCCTAGGGGTTGTTTGTTTTGCTTAGCTTGCTTGTTGGTTTTTAAAGCAACTTGCCCAATTCTGTGGTGTTTCATAATTGCTAACAATGTATACTAACTCAGGACTAGCTACTAGCTCCCGGACTGGAGCTGTAAAGAATATAATTTGCAACTGAAAAATTATGATAATTATATTGGCCTATGTGTATGGTTAATCTATTAACAGATGAAAGAGATCTCAGAACACAAAGCAAGAAGCAAATGGACAAGTGGAAAAAGATTCCCCATTGTTATTTCAAAATCTGTGCTGAAACATCTTTATATGGCAAGGGACTCATACAACAGTTCTCAAGATTAGGGAATGTATAAAAGAATGATGATATTAACATTTAGTGATACTTTTATAGTGGATTATTTGTGGTTCAGTAAGCATGTTCTTGAATAAATCTAGATCTACTCTCCATATAAAATTTCACTAATAGTTCAAAATATCAGGATTTTGCAGTAGTTGCTTTTCCTGCACATTAGAGATCAGTACAAACTAAGCTGAAATAAGGTGTCACTGGAATTTATAATAAAAAAAAATATATTCATTTATTGGCAGTCCAGCATTTTTGGGAAAAAGTGAAAGAACAATAAAAATGGGAAAAAAAAAAGAAGAGGTATTTCTTTCAGATATATATAAGGAACAGCATGAAAAAGAAGCAACTAATTTGAAACACCCCTTCTTCAGAAGCTATACCAATCCAAAGGGAAAAAATAATCACCCATACTCCCAAAGAACAGTAATTAATGTCATATTTGTAGCCCTAGGTTACTGGAAGCTGTATTTGCTTTTCCAGGAGTAGTTCAGAAACTGGACAAGATCGAGATTGTCATTTGAGGGTAACCTATGACAGCAGTTCCAGCAGTTCTTGTATGATTCCTTCCCTTCCAAGCAGAAGGAAGAAGCAATGCAAGTTTGTTGACTCCTGACCTTTTTAAAAGGTGAATCTGAAAAAAAAACCCACCTGTTTGTATTTGAGTATCTGGACTTGGACATATTTGAAAATATTTAAATTTTTTTTTTTTTTTTAAGTTGCCTCTGTCATCTACAGTGATACAATAAGGATTATTGACCTATAAGTTAGTCTGTTCTAGAGAAGTTCATTTTCACCACAATGATTCCTATATTTTGCAGGCAACATGACTACAAAACAAACACTGAAGGCACTTCATATTACCTCATTAAGTTTATGGAATAATGTTAATGGTAATCTATAGCTCCATTGCATGCGGTTGTTTAACAGAGTTTAAAAGAAAGAAAAAGAATCAAGCACACATAGCACTGGCCTGTATGTTGACACAAACTGAGAATACACTTTTTAACTAAATGACCTCATTAAATTTTAGGACTCTGTTACTTCTTGTCTGATTATTACTCTAATTATAATACTATGATTTCTATGACTCATGCACAGTGCCTTAGGATAGATTTCTCTTTGATGTACGCTGCATTAGTCATGCTTAGCTAGGAACACAGATTATATATGCTGCAACTTCTACAACTACTTCTGTTTTCTAGAAAGAAAGTATTAATATATTATTTGGTTTTGTAATTAACACTAGCACCCGTGTATAAACGCATGCAAGTCCAAAACAGTTTTTAGGATTCAGGATTGGAAGATAAAACAAAAAATTCTTCTCCTCAAACTTGTTTCATGGATACTGTTAGTGATAATTTATTATGGTAATAACAATTCCTCTAGTTCTTGCAAGAAGTATGATGTAAAAGAAGAAAAATATGAAAGCTAATGTAGAGTCTTTTCTGCAAGACACAAAATAAGCAGTCATAAAGAAAGTTGATGGTCTTTACATGCTAAGAATCAAAAGAGCTTCCAATATCAGCTTTCCCTGAAGAGATTAAAAATCACACCAAATGTAGTGATTCCTGACCAGTTCACAGATCTTGACTGGATCTTTTCCAGTTCAAATTGGCAGGAGCCATACTAAAATTTGAATGGGCATCTGTTAGCAAGCCAATTGTGAAAAGAGAACTTCCTTGTTAATAGTGCAGGACCAAAATTAAAGTGCAAATTGATAAGAGGATGTCTGCAAATAGAAATTGTAGAAAAAATAGTATGCTTCAAAAACTGAGCATCATTACTCTGACCTCTTCTAGTTAAAAAACTATTTTTTTGTTTAAAAATAATATATTTTTAAACAAAAAAATTATTATTTTTTGTTTTAAAATATTTTTAATATTCCCCCTATACCTGGGGAAGAATAACTCAAATCATCAGTATATATATACTGGAGGATGACTATCTAGAAGGCATCTATTAAGGAAAAGGGGATCATGGTGGACTTCAATGTGACTATGAGCTAGCAGGACACTTTTATGGCAAAGATAGCTAACAGTAGCAGGAAGTAATAGCATTAGGCTGCGTTAAGAAGAGCATTGCCATCAGGGAAGTGATATCCTTCCTCTCTACTCAGCACTGCTGAGGTCACTTCTAGAGTGTGAAGTCCAGTTTACAGTTTCTCTGTACAAGGCAGGTGTGGACATATTAGAGAGATTTCAGATAAGGGCCAGAAAGGTGATCAAGAATGAGCTTTCCTATTAGGAGAGGCTGAGAAGCCGTGACTGTTCAGCCTAAGAAAGAGAAGGCTCAGGAAGATCTTAGCAATACATACAGATACCTGAACAGTGTGTGCAAAAAGTCAGGTTCTTTTCAGTGGTGCTCAGTGACAGGACCAGAGGTAATGGGCCCACACTGAAACATGTGAGGTTCCTTCTGAGCATCAAGAAACACTTTTTCACTGGGTGGGTGACCAAGAACTGGCACAAGTTGTCCAAAGAGGTGGTGGAGTCTTGACCCAAGAGATATTCTTAAACTGCCTAGACACAGTCCTAAGTAACTGGATGCAGGTGGACCTGCTTGAGGAGAGTGGGTAGACCACGTGGCCTTCAGAGATCTCTTTCAATCTTTGCCCCTCTGTGATTCTGCAATTCTGTTCCATATCCTCTTACAGAGACACCATTCTGTAACATTTCCTCACCTTCTCAGAAGTGCATCTTATGAAGCAGTTGAAACAGAACCACATTTTTCAAACATTACTAATCCAGCAAGATCTTCTAATAGGGAAATAAGGTTATAAAATGTCAGAATGGGGGAAACACAGTCACTAATTCTTGTAATAACAAAAGTATAACAGTTCTTCTAAAAAGGGGAAAGAAACTTCCTAGGATTCAAAACTCTCCTCTCCTGCTTCTCTCAGTATTGTTCTTGTGAGATATTTGGTGGGTGTCTTTCTCTTCCTAATCTTAGTGCTGAGAATGTTTCTAACACATCCATCTTTGTAGGTAGATGGATATTTGGGACTTACAATGACTGGCAGCATTTTTCCATATGATTGACAGCTGTCAATCTGATTATTTTCTTAGGAGCTGAACTGACAAGCTTAAAAAAAAAATCAAAGTGAAGACAATTTTATGTGCAAAGTAGAAAATAAAATATTATTGGGAATGAAGGAAACTTTATTTCTCTTGTCTGCTTTCACAAAATTTCAGAATATCCATGTGATATGACCAAAATGACCAGTATCACATTACTCACCAAGTTTTGGAAGTTTCCCTCCCTACTCTGCTCAGGGAAACTTGACACATATGGTCCAATTTCAAAAGGACTGCCAGTGTTGTTATGCTAGAGAATCACTCTCAGTGCCTTTCTACAGTTCATGCACAAGAATTTTCTAGGAAGCACTATAGCTTAACTAGCTAAAAATAGGAATGATGTATCTCAAAACCATCATGGATTACTAGATCTTCCTCTACAAGATAACAGACATAGTATCAAATACTGGTAAACAGAGAACAGAACCAGAGACCACAATATCCTGAGCACTGTAACTAGTCTGCTAAGCAAAACATTTCTTTCTTCTCAATTTTGTGATTAAAACTAAAGCATTTAAGATTAAAGTCATGATTTCTGTCATAATTTGTAAACTTCTATATCTACACTGACTTTGCTCACTAACACTCATCACCTGACATAAAAGGTGTTATAAGGTGTTAAGTACTGGCTGCAGAACACTGTGAGATACATATACAAAAGCAACTCTTATAGCTATTGCTGATTCAAAGTCTGTTTTTTAAAAACATCTTGATGGTGTGCTTGATCCACTCAAGTAGCAGCACTGCTTTAAGCACCACTGGGAGATTGTTTCTTATTGCATGCAGTTTTACTATAATAAAAATATGGCTATAAAGGAAAATGTGACTAAATCCTCTCTTTACTTCAATTCAGTCACTCCTGGTTACTTCTCTTTGAACCACCCTACCCAATTCCTCTCTCATTTACTTACAGATATTTAGCATGCCATTCATGAATCATTATTTAGACAGGCACTCCATATTTAGCTCTTCTTCTTTCCTCATAAATCAGTCTCTTCCAGACTCTCAATCATTTTTATTGCTCTTTCATAACTGCTGATAGTACTCATAAATGAAATGTCTGTAATGGCACTAAAGTAAGAAAAAGGGAACAAGAGACCAAGGCTGGAGTTAATAAAATAAAAATGATGTATAACTTAACTTAGGCATCCTCTCTATTTTGGTAATCAAATAGACATAAACAATAGCACAACACGACAAATGAATTACCAGAAGCTAAAGTGAAGCCCAGGCATATCTATTTTGCCTTGCATTTTTCCCTTCTAGAGAGGGCAGTAGAAAAAGAGCTATTTCTGTTTTTTCAAATCAATATTCTAATATTCTGTGCTCATGAGTGGTTACTGGCAATCAAACTTCAAACATCTCAAAGTAGGACTCATGTTAATTCCGACATATAAGAACAGTATCTATTGCCACAGGATAATTTTCTGAGCCTCTCTGTCATAACTGCTGGAAGATGGTTTCATGGAATACTTTACAGTACTTAAGATACTGTAACAGAATAAACAGAAAAAGTTATCATTTCAATCAAGACCAGTTAAAGGTTCAGGGATAGACACTTTTGACAGTCTGATATTTACAACACTGCATACTAATATTTTTAGTTTAAAATGGCACATCCTTTTTCCCTGTGAGGCTAATTAATGCTGGGATCCTGGATTTTTAATTTCAACGGGTGAGAAGAAAGCTTTCGTTGGCTCTTTAATTTGAATTTCTGAATGATTTGTTAAAGAAGAGGCAGAAAACCTTATTGTAGTTGTTCAAATAAACTTTGGCCAGTAAGCTGCTCTTTTTATACTGTGTGTAACAGTACACATATTATAGATTTCTAAATGTATGGAAAACAGGACATATGAAGATGAGCCCAGCAGCAGTTATTTTTAGAATGTACTACTGTGCATTTGAGAAACAAAGAAAATTAGACATGTAAAATTTATAAAAACAATTACTTCCTACAGGAAACTCAGGAAAAATGTAGAAAATAATAACTCTCATCATGTATTTAGTTATAGCATTTTAGTGCTCAATAGCTTTATAGCCTTTCTTTAGGATCCTTTATTTCCTTTCTTATGGATCCTTTATCAAGCTTATATTAAAATCTATTTTCATTGCTTATAGCTGGACTGTTTTAGGTTTGTTTTGCTATTAAACAAAGCATAGCATGTTAGTCCTTAAGATTAATTTTAAATCTAAAAAATATTAAAAACGTTAAAATGCTCTGTTTTGGCATTGCAGGTATGTAAAAGCATAGAAACAGCTTGAATTCCTATCTATACAGGCTAGAGCTAGGTCACTGCCTGTCAGCAGAGGAAGATTAGACATATGTATTTTTTCAGACAGGAGAACATCACATGAAGAAAGATTAAAACACTGTAGAAAAAATATTTTCATAATAACAAAATATCTACTCATATATATTTGTAAGATACAGGAGAACATTAGGGTTCACAGATTTAGGCCACCCATTGTCCTAACAGGTTATTGACCTGTCAATAAAGTTGCTTATTTTACAAAGAATCCCGTTTCTCCTATATGCACACTGTCTCCTCTCTACCTCAATGATTTAGACAACAGGAAAGAAAATATCTAGAAGTCTTTCAGACCAAAATATGCTTTTTATTAGGTGAAAAAGAGGCGCAAAATATGCTACAAATAGCAAAAATATGCTACAAAAGTATCATAAACTAGCCCTTAGCACTTCAACCAGAAATTTTTCAAACTTTTAGCTGTCGTCTGACCTAACAGAATACTTTGCTAGTTTGAAGATTCTAAACTTGTCTAATGAAACATTTATGACTTCAGTGTTTTAAGTTAAAATAGTAAAAGAAATGAGTCCATAATCTAGAGTAAGTATTAAAACTGAACCTTTAATCATTACCTCTGATAGAGCAACTCCATTCATCAATCATTCTCTTTCAAAGTCCATGAATAAAGAAGGAGTACCTATACACTGTAATGAAATATTGGCACCTGATAAGATAGCTCAGATTGCTTAAGATAAATTATAGTCTTAGCACCCAGAAAATGGCTGGGATATTTAAAGAAAGCAAACAAAACATATGTTGCTTTTGCTGGAGGTCTCAGAAACACGAGGCCAATAGAAATGATTTTCCTAACACAGTTGTAGAAGCAGCAAATACCATATCAAAAGTAAAAAGAGTATTTTCTACTGTAGTAAACACACAAAGCAAGAATTTTTACCATCCCAGTCCTGGCAATGACTGAGCTGGAGCATTTCAAACAGTTGTTCTGAGTACCAGTTCTCCAAAAAGTTGTGG
Organism: Formicarius rufipectus; assembly: GCA_013399695.1. NCBI lineage: Eukaryota > Metazoa > Chordata > Aves > Passeriformes > Formicariidae > Formicarius > Formicarius rufipectus. The sequence goes on along the minus strand of VXAU01000819.1, from coordinate 350,162 downwards.
ACCGCGAAAGATGTTCCTAACAGAGGGGAGATGATGAGCTGCAGTCATGAAAATCTGAGGAAAATGCTCGAGATTTTCAGCAACATAAAGATAAATCTGAGTGGAGGCATGGCAACAATTGCTGCTAAGCAGTTGGTCTATTATTACTTCTTTGTGAAAACAGGACAAAACCAGCAGACTTAAGCAGAAAATTTTCTTTTAATATAATACAAACTTTTTAAATTTTAAAGCTAAGCTATGCAGTCACGATATGGATAATAAACTTGTTTACCAGTTACTTCTTACCCCATAGCTGCCCTTCAAAAGCCTCATGAAAACTCTGTTTTGAGGGCCAAAATGGTGCTTGCCAATTGTCTAGGCAATGATTTGATGGCACAGGACAAAAATATTTCAGGGACCTGGCTAACCAGTGCAAAGATAAGGACTTAAGCAGATATTCAGTCCCTGTATGAATTCATTTTGGTCTAGCAATATAGACATAGGCTACATACCAGGAGCAGAACTATTTATATCTGAGTAAATAACATGTGAATGAAATTTAATACTAACCTCTGCAAAGTCATAAGGAAAACAAAAAATCTCTAGTTGTATAAATTCATTGATGGATCCTGAATTAGATGTTACTAGTAAGAAAGATTTTGGAATGCTTGCACACCTAAAATCATCAACAACATTAGAAAAATAAAACAAAACAAAACGACAAAAAAACCCAGAAAATTTGAATAATTTCTTAATAAGTGAAGTAGGAAACCAAACAAAAGTGGACAAATAGAAAACTTAATTATGTCACTACACAAATACATAATGCAATCTCAATTACAGTGTACACACTTCAGGCCACTTATTTCAGACGCGAGGTTATCATATTATTCACAGTACACAAAAAGTGGCAAGGATGGCTGGTAGTATGGAATAAATTTTAAGACTAATTCATAGAAGTAGGATGAGATATTATAAAAAATGCATCCTCCTCTTGCCCTCTTTCTTATGTTTTCTTCTTTATTCAACTAAATAATTTGAACTCTTGTAGTCAGTTCCTGCAAGCTCTGCAAATTTCTAATCATCCCAAATCCTTCTATCTTTAATTTTTGAATACTTGGTTGTTCAATGGAACCTCTGGGATTATACTGTGTATTTTGTATGAAAATGCAACCATTCATTGTAAAACAGCTTCAATATCTCCCTATTTCTAGTGGAAATATCTTAGCTGACATAACCCAGTGCAGCATCTGTCTTTTTTATTATCCCATTACATTCTTCTTAATAGTCATTCCATGGTCAAATAAGGAAAGCTACTGAATCAAGGAGAGGAGAAGATGCTTTATGACTTTGAAAATCAATCTATTTTATTTAGGTACATGTTGAAGAGGCTTACAGTCAGCTATCACTTAAAAACAAGTAAACAAACAAAATCCACTGAAAACAAAACAGAACAAATATGGAATGCAAATAATTGGAAAAAGACTAAAACAACAGTGGAGAATCAGCTTAAAGTATGTTTTCTCTTTCTTTCATTCTTTTCATGACTAGTGATTCCATCCATTGTATTTGTGTTTTAACATAAAATATCACTAACATACTGATTACTTTAGTCCACATTCTAATTTTAATTAAAATCAAACATATCTAGTGGTGTGTGTTTTGCTTGAGAGGAATAATAGGACATTTATGCTGTTTTAAATGAGAACAGAATTTAGCTCACTACATTTTTTACACACTTCACCGGCTGGGTACTGAGAATATCTTACTGGATCAGCTGGATTTTTGCCTCATAAGAAACAGACGTGATTAATTTTATTTGGCAGTTAAACACCTGGTCACTAAATATTTAAAAATCTGAAATGAAATGTCTCTCAATAAGCTGTGGAGCAATAATATGCAAATACTTACTGATACTCAATTGGCATATAACAAGGTGTGAACATTGAGTGTGCATTGTAATGAAGTGAGGCAAATGACCTCAGAAGCTGAAGACACTGCCAAAAGTTTGAATTGTATCCAAAATAAGAATGTCTGTTTTCCCTACAATCTGCTGAATGCAGAATGCATTAGTATCTCAGCACTGCACAGCTGTGTTTTTCTATCAAAGGAGGATAATGCCTGCTTTCAGATTTGGGGAAAAAAAATCCTTCCTAATTGAGTTGGGTACCTTTATCTGCATTCAAGCTGCTGCTTATTTATTTTTAAATACCTGAATTCTGGTAACATTTTGTTCTGAATAAAACACACAGTTAAATTAGAGTCAGACATCGCATGTCTGCATTCTGCTATGAAACCATAGTACTTAGGATGGATTTTGACCTTTTTTTTTTTTTTCTTCTTCTCATCACTAATCAATGAAAATTTCTTTAGGATTACCTATGGTCTCAGATGTTTTCCTCTCTATTTTCTGATATAGTCTTACAGGGCAATCATGACAAACAGCCACAGTCATCCTTAATCTGCCCTGGTACAATCTCCAGCTTCATAGTTCTTCAAGAGTAGGCTCCTCCTTTAGAAGGAGAGACTCTCACCTTGCTGAGAAGCTGTCCATTACTCTCTCTTCCATACTTAGATTGTGTAAACAGTGTGTTTTAACTCCAGAAGATCTGGATTATTCAGTAGGACAATATCAAAGAAAGGGCTGCCCAAGACAAATCCACATTATGAATAAATGTTGCCTGAACATCTCCATGGCTCCAGATATGAAGTGTTTGTGATTTTTTGTGAAGCGTATCTTCTTCCTTTATCCTTTTCTAATGTCATAGTGAGGACAACTTCCTTGCTGCATTTGCAAGAGTGCTGTTGAGCAGCCTAGAATAACTGAGTCTGCTCTTTGCTGCGGAAGAGTTCACTGAAGTTAGATTAAAAAAAAAAAAAAAAGATATCCAAGCCTGATGAAAGTGATTTTCAATACAATTTCCCTGTAGGTATGATCCATGCTTGGTATCTATACCAGTAGAACATGCAGCAGAATTATACTACTCCAAATCCCCCTCATCCACAAAAAGGCCTTAGGCTGCTGTAGTAAAAAATATTTCCAAGGTATTCTCTTATTCTGAATTCAAAAGCAATTTCTTTTCAGTCAAAGTCCACTACAACACAGGAGGACCTGTACTTACATAGTTAAAGATAAAAATGGATCAGAGTCTCAGCTGGAAGAAGTCCATAAGTATGTGCTTATGCCTCTCTTTACTCAGAAGTTTGATAGTGAGGCACATACTTGAAGGTAATTAACAGTTTATCTTAAATGTTTTACTTAAAAAATTTGTTGGTCTGTGTATGTTTATGGTTTGTGTATGGAAGAATTCACATATTAGTAGTATATTAAAAGAAGGTAGATCATTATATAATATTAAAAAAATCATTGCAGCTCCACCACCTTCATTACACTGCAGAATCTATCACCTGAAACATTGCTTATTTTATTCTTACCTTACTTGGTATTTATATTTCTTACACAGTTGTTTTTTAGTGTTTTCTTATTTGCTACTGTAAATATTTACATTTTACTTACTTATTCAATTTATTTTTATTTACTTTATTTATTTATATATTTATTTACCGTTTCCATTTACTATTGTATTCAAAGCAAACTAAATTTTTATTTCATATCTTTACTTTCTATCTGAGATTTTGCAGCAAAGCACAGAAGTACTCGGATTATCCTGTGTTAAATATGACTTGTTTTACACCTTTCTATTAAGTCACAGAAACCATATTTAACAATCTTTTTATCAATTTTGTACAGAAAGAATAAAGTTTTGTTCACAAAAGAGGTTTGTACTTTATTAATGTAAGCTTTTCATAAAGTGAATTAGTTAAACACCATTGTGTATGTATAATTCAGTTTAAAAGCAGTTTGTTTCAGTTTAGCTTAAACAGATTTCAATTTATGCTAAATTGAAAAATGCCTCATTTAAACTGCAGTAAAAGTATCTGCACAACTTCATTTGTTGGTTTAGTTAAATTAGTTAGATTTATTACATTTGGTTGAACCACGATAACAGTATCACAGATTCAAGGCTGAAATTTTAAGCTAACATGTAACCTGTCACCTGGAAAATTTATATATTTTAGCAGCGGATATCTGCTGGTATTGCTAATTATCTTGCTACTTTGGTCAGTACCTAACAAAGCCAGAGTCTGAAAACTGTTGCTGTGCAAAGTGATTGTGCCATGCACATGGGACTTAACAGCGTATTACAAAGTTCTACCAAACACTCATACTAAGTTAAAATACTGGATTGGAACAATCCTCAAATGCAAAAGGCTGTTTTAAAGAAAAACAACTTGCATATCCTCTTTATGACAAGGGATTGATTTGGGAGAAACATATTTGCTTTCTGAATCTTTTTTTTCATGGGCCTCAGTCAGCTCATATTGAAAAGGGCAAACTATGACTCTTCTAAGGATCTTCTTAAGTCATGGTTATGTATAACCCTAGCCCAGGTGAAAAAGACTCAATACTAATGTGTCCTGTTCTTGCTTAAACTGCATTTTTAAATAGATTATAAGCTTGCTGCAAGAATGGGTGAGGATTCAGATGAGCAAAGCAAGTCACCTGATTACAAACAGAAGAAAGCAGGAGTCCAGGACCTCAGCCTCAGCTTTGGGCTCCCAGGAATCTGCCACCAGCCTTCTCTCAGGACAGGAATAGTTCCTTGATGACAAAAATGAATTCAAACACATACTCAGGCAGCAACTATTATTACTGTAATGTATTGCATGATATAAACTTTTGCAGAGGGACTTCGGATGCCAAAATTTCAGCCTTAACAGGTAGAATAAATAATAAACATTCACAGAAGCTATAATTATTCAGACCCTATGAGTCAGTATATGGTCTTTACACTGTTCTTCCCAAGAACTTTTTTGAAATAATCAAGTAAGACTCTGTCACTACCATTTTTTTTCAACTATTACTGTCTGGTAATTCAGGTGTCATTCAAAACAAATTTGTGACTGGACTCAATGCATTTATATCTTCAGTTTGAAAACAGACTTTGGTTATCATGAAATAAAACTATTCCTCACAAAGAAATGACAGAAAGCACAAGTTCTCTATTTAATATTTGACTAATACATATTTTCATTCAGCTGAATAGGGTTGTTATTAGTCTTGACCCTTTCACAATTCAGTTCTTCACCCATTTAAGTTATAAACTACATTTTAAACATTATTGTACTTTGTTCTCCCACTATATGCGGTTAAACAACTATAGAAAGAACATATGCAGTCATTTGCATATATCTGCACACACTCATATGCATAAATACACATAGCACAGAAGGTGAAACTCAAAGAATGTGATTTAAGAAACTGAAATTCTCTTCAAGGGCTGTGCTAGCTTTGAAGGTAACTTACTGAGCTGTGAGGTAAACCAAGTACCACATAAATGTATATGCTTTATTATTTCTTGAAAAGAAGAAACTTTGCCTTGCAAGCATATTGCAATTAATACACTACCTTGTGAGCTTGCAAGGTCTAAAGTAAGCACAGGGTTCTTTCTTAGTTCTTCATCTAGTCTGTGATCCATTTTTTTCAGAAGGGGGGAATCCGCTATTTAAAAATACCATTTACAAGCATTTTCATATCAGAACAGATATCTTCACATGAAAGTCAGAGGAACTTTTTTTTTGAAATATGTTCTTTTTAAGTTTTTCAAAGAATTCTTTTCAGAAAAGGCAAGCACCTCATCAGCTCTCTCACACACAAATCTTCAAATGCTGTTTTTGAAGAATTGCATTTAAAAGTATGTTCAGTCATACACCGAGCATGAGAAGCTGGAAAAAAAGTCTTTGAATCTGAACTACAGCTCATCATAATCTGGTTAAAATTATCTTCAACACCACCTGTCATTATTAATGCAGGAAGAGAGGCGGAAAAATACCTTCAGCCCAGCTACATTACTGCAAATAAGGTCCATCTGCTTTTCACTGTTCTGTCATATAATAATAGCAGTTATATTTATGATGGATTTAGGATTTTGCCTGTAGTAGATGAATGTGTATCTGCTATTATTAAAAATGCTTTTCTTTGAAGGTATTCTGTCATTTTAGGAGACTGTATACCTAATTTTTAATGTGGAATCCTTAGTCTTTTATATATTTCATTACTTGGTAAATTATTTTTTCCAGTTAATTATATTCTTAATTTATATATATATATATTCATATGTATATATCAAAAATAGTCTAGGTAATATTTTGTGTAAAATTTTACAGCTGTGAAGAATCTGATTTAAGGCATAATGGCTATGAGAGCCATTTTGCAATAGTCATAGTAAAATATTCATTATCTGGATCCTTGAAGGAACACATCAAAACATAAAATCTACAGGGTAACAATTTCTAAGAAAGAAAGCAAGAATGTTTGAGAAAAACAAATGAAAAGGAAATACCTGAGATATAAAGTGCATGCTGTTTTCATGGCTAGTGTACAAAACATAGCAAGGAGATTCAGAGTAAACAGTGACTGTGTCTACATTAGCCATTAACTAGTGCTGTGGTGCATCAGTCCAGAGCCTATGGTGTGACTTTTACTTGGCTTACTGCCTGTTGTCCATAACTTTGTGTGCCCCTAAAAGAGTATGATGGTCAGAACAACACATAGCATTAAAATTTTAAGCACACACACAAAAAAAAGTAAAAGAAGCTATCTGCAGTAAAAGATATAATTCAGAAATTGTTATTTGTGTCCAGACTAGAAGAACAGAAATAGTATATTATCTGGGATTTTAAATGCAAAAGTGTAGCAAAATAGACCAAAATCAGGGTGTAAGAAGTACTTTGTAAATGTAATAAACTCAAAAAAGAACTTTTTTTTTTTTTTTTCTGGACTCTTTAGGATTGAACTCTGGTTCAACCAGTTAAAAAGTCTTCAGTGACTATAGATGCCAATGTGTTGTAGAAACACATCAGAGAATACAAGGTGACAGCAGGAAAACAAGACAAAAATCTTTTTTTTCTAATGATGATTACTGGAAGGATTTTTTAAAACTTTTTTTTCTGTGAAGTATGACTCTAAAGGGTCTTAGAGTGAAAAGCCAGTAGAATAAGTTTTAGAATAAAGTGATAAAGTAAATCAGTACACGATAAACTAGAAACAAATCACCTGAACTTACCTTCACTGAAGAATACAAGCAGTATGTGCAAATGTATGACATTTCAAAACTTTTCCTAATTTCTACAATAAAAAATATTTCAGGACAGTCAGAACTGGAAGAAAGATATGCAACATAGTTGCAAGACATTGTCATGATGAATAACAGATGGACTAAATTCAGTGTTAATAAAACCTGAACAGTAGCTATTCATATGCGTACTTCTCATTCTTCTGGTCTAGAAAGAGGACTAGGGATAGCCTTGCTATGGATCATACACACAGTTCTACACACATGAACTTCAAACATATGAAGCTGAAAGGACTTGAAAAAAATGCAGAAAAATGGGATAAGGTTGATCAGACAAGTGCGATGGTTTCCATAAGAGAAGAAGTTCTAACTGTGGTGGGGAGAATTTGATAGCCTGTGACTTACAACCTGGAGAAGAGGGAGCTACAATGTTGTATGCAATGACAGATATGATGAAAGAGTGAATAGGAAATTTTTTCTACTACAGATACTAAATGAAAATGAGAACTAAAAAAAAAAAAAATTAAAAAAAAAAAAATCCACACATTTCAGTTGTGGAATTCTTTGCTACCAGGTTCTTTGAATGCCAGAATTTTAAAAGGACTAGAAAAGTTATCACAGAAATTTATAGAAGAAAGGTTAGTTACAGGCTACTGAACAAAATAAACTGGTAGTAAATTCTTGTTCAGACTGTTCTGAAAAGATTAACTGAACCTGTGAGGATATACAAGGGGAAATGTCTGCTTGTTCTGCTTAACTACAGACAGAGACAAAATGTACATTTGCTGAAATATTTGTTCATTGCTATATCTTACATGAGGTAAATAAAAGTAAAGAAGATGAATATCATTTCCAAATATATTATCGGTGATAAGAAGCTCAAATTTGGAAGATTCATTATGCTCTGACCTCTCAATTCTATTCCACTTGATCTATTGCAAGATATCACACACACTGGTATGAGTGGTTAGGATAGGCTTACTAATAAGAAACATTTGGCTGTTAGCAGCTTCTTCAGATCATATCAAATATTGACAATTCTGTGAAAGAAACTTCTGGTTTTTCCCCTAATTTGTGTTATGACTGACTCATTATTCTTCTTACCATGCACCAAGAATTTTCTTCCTATACTTATAAAGTAGCTCAGATCCTAATTAGTTTTGATTATTAAAATGCACATTTATAAAACTCCCATTCCATGATCTAGGATCCTTAAAGAAAATTACAACAAGGATTTTTCTCTATGATAGGGAACACTTTACTGTGTGAATCCTTGCAACAAGCCCTGCATCCCGGAAGGATCAAAGAATTGAAAAAGAAATTATTTGGGATCTAAATGGCAAGGGACATCAATTCCAGAAACATGAGCGGAGCACCACAAATAGCATGTGACTTCTAACCTCACTACCCCTGAGATAAGTAAGCAAACATAGGAAACATGGGTATGCAGAAACTGAAAAGCTCTCTTGCAGAAAATGAGACATTAAACAGTTAGGGCTAAGTACAAATGTCTTGATTTTCAGCGAAGGTTAACTGGTATTTGTTGGAAAATACATAGCACTGCTGAAATATATGCCTGACATTCCAGAGTTCATAAAGTGAGCAATCTATGTTATCTGTTGCTGCCATGTGAATAGCTCATTGTAGTAATGAGTTTCTTAAACTGATGAAGCAAGGTCAGCTCATGTGGAAGAAATGAACAGTATTCAAGTTCCTCAACAGGCTTTTTTTGGCTATTTTTCATCTTTAAGATCTTGCAAAAACCTGCAAAAAAATTGTGATTAAGGAAACTACTTTGAAAGAATATCCTTTCTTTGGTATTTTGTTGTTAACTAACAATTTGCATTTAATTACACTCAGGTGCACAGATATAAACTACAAATATGCAAGAGCCAGTTTGGTCTGGCTTTATGCCTGATACATGTATTTGCATTAGTAGGATTGACATTTTTCTGCTGTACTTGAAAAACTTTGTGTAAGGATGGGTACAGTTAACTGCAATGATGCAAAGAATTTTATGCAGTAAAAGAAAAAAATTAACAACCTGAAAAATGCTAGACAGACATTTCTTAATCATAACTTTATAAATTATAAATAATTATATTTAATTAAATGAACTTAGAGAATGCTGAGTTACTCACAATTTTATTCCATGAAGAATGTTTACTGAAATCACATGGTACTGTTAAGTAATGCCATTTGAAAGAAGAGCTCCTACCATCCAAAGCTCTGAACAGTTATTGTTTTTTAACACTTCACATTATTAACTCAAACCAGTTCATATTCTAATAATTTAACAAATATATCCTGAAAGTTTCAGGTCTCCTCTGCCAAAAGACTACTGAGAGAGGATAAAGCATAAAGAAAATGCAGAGTTTTCTACTGTTTAAAGGAGGTTATCTTGGAAAATCTATAAGCATTTCTCCCCTGGTTCTTGAAAGCTTTTCAGTAGAAGCAAGACTGCAGCATAGCAGATTATTTTGATTTTGTTGATTTTTGCAGGATGAGCATACTTTGTCAAATGCTACTATTAGAAGTCCTATTTCAAAGTAGTTTCACAGAAATTAGAAGGATTTTTTTGTTAATTTTCATGGAGGTTTCGATGGATGAGGAACAAAATCTATATTTTGTTGTATAACTGACTGAGACACAGAAAGGATTCTGAATTAATTCAACTTCATGAATTTGAAATAGTGTCAACTTAAAACTGTTGGCAGAAACCATTATTTTACACTTAAACCTCAGCGAAAGCTCTTTATCTGATTTCTGCTACTATGCATACATGAGTGACAGAGAAGAGGTTTCTTGTGCTGTGCTCCTGAGAGTATAGCCAAATCATTCCTTCTGGAATGCTGTAAACTACAGGCCTTATTTCATGTTAAGGGAGTAGAAAGATTTATTATAGGGTTTTGCTGAATCTCTCTCAAACCCATGTCAGATTCTTGACAGGCCTCCAATATTTGATAATTTTTTTAGTCTGTTTGAGCATTTTCTACATACCCAATGTTTACAGGTCCTGGCCTGTCATGAATAATGTATTTAATAATGTTATCACAGTAAGATTTTTTATGGCAAGGATACTATCTTCACTGCAATGAAGGCAGACAAGGTAAGACTTAACTTTTGAAATAACTTCCCTGAACTGTCTATTCAAAATGGAGAAGTTCCTGCTTAACTGAGTAAGTCTTCCCCCCTTGCTGGGAAGACTTACTCAGAAGCACCAGCAACTGTATAGGTAAGAGTTGGGACAAAAATGTGGGAGGCCCAGATGAAGTACTCAGTTCTGAGTCAGGAAAAAAGCACCGCATAAGTGCTGCCTCACTGGTAGTCATCCGGGCCTCAGGAGTATCCCAGGGGTGATGTCAGTGACTATGATCAATTAATGTATCCACAAGGTGTAAAATGCTAAAAAGATGAAGGTTTAATAAAAATTGCTGTCTTCTCATAAAAAAAAAAAACAAACAACAAAACAAACAAAAACAAAACAAAACAAAACAAACAAACAAAAGAAAAACAAACCCACAATAACAACAAAACTACACAAACCCCAAAACCCAATCAACCAAAAAAACCCAATCAACCAACAAAAAAACCCCTTCCCATCACTCAAGTTTAAAGAGACCACAGTGTGTTGCAATCTGCAGTGTCTGCAAGGTACAGCTTCATCTTCAAATGAGGCTTAATGTGATGCACTGTTTCATGCAAACTGGACTAACTCAAGATATAAGTTATACCAATCAGGTAAAGCTATAGATGGAAAGTTTGGTCTTGTAGATCTTACCAAATTTGATTGCTAACGTGTTATAAAGCAAGGTATTTACTGGAAAAAAGATACAAAATACATATTTGTTCCTCATTTAATATAGCTTAGTTGGAGGAAAAAAAAAAAAAAGAAAAGAAAAACCAGTTCCTCACTTCAGAGTCCCATTGAACTACAAACAACTTTTTATTATGCTCATCTCCACCATGGCTCCAGTGAAGGTTTCAATTCACCTGAATAGTAACAGTTTTTAATCAGTGCAGGGAAGAGAATGGATTCCGTGCTTCCATCTGTGAATTCATATCATCACTCCACTAGCAGTTTTTCTTTTCTGACAGGCTTCAGTCACTTCATTTTCTCACATTTCTGGCTCAACAGTTCAGAATGAAACTGGGCTGATGTTGCTGTAGGAATCGCTCAAGGTTTTCTCTATAAATATCTTTTACTTATACTCTGCAGACTTCATATTTATAAGCATCAATGGTTATTTTTCTCCCTGCTTTTCTGAAGCCATAGGATTAATACATAGGACTTTGCTTTGGGGGCTTCCAGGAACACATATTAAAGTGACTGCTACACAGTAAATATAACATCAATTTACACCGGAGTTTCAGGTGTTTACAATTTAAACTAGCAGAAGGTGCCTCTCAGAAAACTGAAAATTATACACTGCCATTCAAATTCCTACTGTTTCCCTTTAATAGATCATTTTTCAATATCACATCAAAGGCCCGAAGGCCATTTTTTATTTACCATAGCAAGAACATACATAGATATCTCAGTCATTCCTCATTCTTTTAGAGTTACACTGCAGTTCTCAATCAAAGGCAAACTAGAATGTTTACTTGTCAGAAATCAGTATTTGGCCTAGCTATGGAAATGAAGCATAACATATTTAATTAAGCTGCTATAATGATTGCTACTATTAATAGGTTTAGTTTTCCTGTTTTTTTTTTTTTTTTTTTTTTTTTTTTTTGTAATTACGGGTTAAGTATTATACATTTCAACAGAATGAGCTACACAAAATGAAGCACAGATGTGACAGATCTCTCACTGAGGAGTAAACATGATATTGGAAAAGATGCATTTTGTTCTGACACTATGCAAGATATTTCCAATTAAAACCTCTCAACTTCCTAGGCATATTTTACATAAAATACTTCCAACTCTGTGTATAGAAATTAATATGCATTTAACATGTGTTTTTGGAAGGAAAATAAGATTAAGTTATGCAGATACACCCTATACATACTGGTGATATTCAGGTAACAAACAGCAGAGATATGTGATAAATTCCATCTGCTTTTGAGTTTATGTATTGATTTCTTTTATAGCACCCACCACGCTGAGTGTGAATTATACATGCAGCTCTGAACACTCCACTCTGCCCACTACTCCACTTCTTCCAAGATTACTTGTAACATATCACACCTCTACACAGTGTGAAATGTTTGCCACTTTCATTTCTAAAACCTGTCTTCAAAGGATGCAATTCTTTCTTCACTGAAAAGTTACAGTTGTTTAAGAGGCAACATAGGCTACATAGCAAGTGAGAACAGGGAGGAGTTTTAGCTTTGACACCTTGTGACACTGTATGTAGAAACAGAAGCTACATAAATTTCTGTAAGGACAATGAATTTGATTCCAGTCAACAACCATCTTTTCAGTCTGAGGGGCCCAAATACCATAATTTTGTTTTTATCATAGAGTTGTCTCTGCAATGAAATCTGAAGTGACTAGATAGCACTGGCATGTGCTGTCCAATAACTCTCAGTAAACAGCATGCTAGTGTCAAGGACTTTGATGGAACCTGTACTACATTACAATATAACTTTTGAAATGTTATCAATCACATTGTTCTCACTCATGCAAAATAGATTATTATTAATATAAAAGCATACTACAGCATTTAAAGTACAAAGGCCTGAAGAACTCGTGCAGCTTCACTGCCTGTCCGTTGCAGGAGCTCTCAGTTGTTGAGATCAACCATGCTTGTATATCCCATATACTGACACCTGCAGAGCTCTGTTTTACCACCTGTTTGGTGAGCCAAGCATTACAGTTTCATACACATGGCACACACAAATTTAGCACTGAGAAAATACAGCTTTCACTTTGTAGATGATGCTTATGAGGTCTACATATTTTGATCTGTTTACTTAGAGACTGAAAGGTTTTTGATAGAAGTTCAACTATAAAGCGTGAGCATTCATTTCAGTGCCTTATTTAAGACCACTTACTTTGTTTAGTAATAAATTCAGGTTTAATACTATTCAAGCTCATTTTTGTGCAGAGATAAGACCTTGAATTTTGTTTTTTTTTCAAGGATCTAGACTAGATTCTCCAGCACTGTCTAAATTTCTCCATTCCAGAGAATGGTATTTGGCAGTTAGCCACTTATTCATATGTGATGCTGACTAGAATGAATTGATGCCTAAGTAGGCAGGGGATCATTGCATCTACCTCCTGTCAACACTTTTCCCAAATGCAAAGACACTTTGTTTTTATAGTTCCTGGCTGAAAAGAAGAGGCATTTGGCAGAAATGCAACTGCTATAAAAAGGAAGCAGTTCAGACAGGGCAGGGAAGCATAAAAGAAGATGCTCTCTCAATATTTACTGTGAAGAGATTTAATTCCCCATTAATATTCCAGCTATTTGCAGTGGTAATTTGGGATCTCACAATGGCAACTATGGCCAAATGTCAGTACTTAAATGGTGTGTACTCTGAAGTTCTTCTAGCAGTCTGCCATTAAAAGTATAACCTGACACAAGTTAAGTCATGCCAATAAAAGATGAAGACTGTGCTACCACAAAGCCTTTTACCTTAAAAAACTATCTTTGAATAGCATTCTTGTGCCTAAATACAGAATAGCTCTGAGCTCCAAATTTCCAGAGAGTAAAAACAAGTTCTCTCCATCCATAAAACACTCAACCAAACAGAAGAGCATCTGGTGTCTTTTTATGACACAGACAAATTTCAGAAGCTTGAGAGGAGAACATGTGCACCCACATGTCATTCTTCTCTGGTACATTCTTCCAGCTTTCAGCAGCTAGTGGCTTACAGTCTGATCTGCTCTTGTGCATCAAGAGCCTCTGACATACTGCTGAGAAACCTGGAAACTGAAGAACATACAGCATTTGTATAGTCCAGGTCAGGAAATGGCCCTCCCATGGGGTGGGAGCAACTGTCAGTGACTTGACTGTCTGTCATCCTTTGTACTCCTTAACTCACTGGGCTGGATATTCTTCTTATTTAGACACTGATCACGGATCCTACCCTTCCTCATGTCTTCCCATTCCAATGCAGTCCAACATCAGAATACAAGGAGAAAGTCCCACTGAAGTTACATGGGTTTCCTTTTCATCATGTCAGGGCTTTATGGCAAAGAAACTTGAGATGTAATTTTACAAAAACTCTCCAAATACCATAGAATTACACTACAAAAACTGATATGAGGGAATAAAAAAGTCCATTTTTCTAAGTATATTTCAAAGCAATGTCTGAAAAAATTTCTAGCAATTTACTATCAACTTGGCTTAAATTTCATCGCTAATTCTGACTTTACCATTTCATTTCTCATCTTAAAGCATACATACTTTTCAGTTAAAGTACCATAAACTAAATAATTGAAGTTTATTTCCTATGGATAACTGTGGTGCAATTAACACTGAGATGAAACAGCTGAAAGAACTTTCAAACCACTTTCAGCAGTAAAAAGATTCCTGCAAACACTCCTCTATAGGAAAAAGTTACTTGGCCAATTTTGACATTTGCTGGCAAAGTTTAACTATGCATAAGGGGAAATACAGGTCCAAAAAGAGAGTAAGTTTTGTTAAAAATAATATTTCAAAAGCAACAAATAAATACATTACTAGTTGTTGGTTTATAGGAAGCTTTTGCCCACTTGAAAAATATAATTTGCACAAAGCAAAAATCCCTGCTAAATTATAAGAAATATCAATACACTAAAATAAATGGTATTAATTTTTCTATAAGGAAAATGAAGGAGAAATATTTCTATCTAGGTATTTATTAAGAAAAGCATTTTCCAAACTGAATAGTACTGAAACCTGGCTGAGCTTCATTTGTCCATCTGAAGCAGCCCAGGCAAAAAATGACAGATGCTCATGTTGTTTCACTCCCAAATTGAATACTAGTTTTGAATCAGATAGATGCCTATTGCATAGTTTACCTTTGAAGCATAGACTGTTGTCTAGGAGACCTAAAACCATTCATTTTTCCTTTCAACACAAAAGAAATTAGTCAGAGCCAGTATGCTTGACATATTGAAAGATCAGATAGGCCCCTTGCGACTCTTTTAAGTAAGATGCTGTGTAAATGTATTGTATTGTTACTGCACTGAAGAGACTGTTTAAATTCTCTGTTGCTCATTGGGCAAAACTAGCATATTTCAAGACATAGATCTTATATCTGAAGTGAAAGAATAAAATATTGATTTTTCATTATAAATATTTCCTCAGATACTGCACTATTTTGCATTCATGTTCTTTGAGACAGATTATTCCCTTCTATTCTATAAGGTTACAAAACAATATATTCTGGCATATAATATTTTATCCTTCTCAAAATATGTGGCCACATTCACCCCATCTTCATGTATTTTTGCTGTTCTTAAGGACTGAAAATAAGTTTCTGATGCCAAACAAGTGTCCTTACAGAGGCTGAAAGAGGTGACAATGGTGTAATGGAAATGGATTGTTAGTGAGAACAGCATTTGCAGGTGAATACTGCATTTAACCCCAAGAAGCAACTTCTCAATGTGCCCTTTAAGAATGAAAAGTCCCACAAACACTTCAGCTCTCCTCTGTTCATTCATTGTTTTAGAAAGAAAAATACACTATACAATTTGAACAAAAAACTTACGCTGAGATTCAATATTGCTCTAGCTTAAGTATTCACTATGAGGGAAGAGAGACAGATTTTACTGTTCCTCATGCCATATTATCACTATTCTTAATCTTAAATACCAAATTCAGTAAGCAAGTCCTATATACCATGAAGTCACTTCATGTCAATTTTTCCAGAAGAGAGTAATGACCAATATTTCAAGTAATACAAAGGCAGTTGTCTACATCTTGTGTCATATTCTCAGGGATATGTTTGTCATTTAGATTAGTCCAACCTGAGCGAATCATGGGCTAGGCTGGGAGTTTATTTTTTTTTAATTTCTGAAAATGCGTTCATACTTTACCCTAGCGCTGATCTAGAAGAGCAAAGTTTGGCAGGATTTTGAAGCACAGCAATTAGACACATAAAAGGAATAAAGCCTAGATTTGTTCATTTTCCTATGTTTTCCCTTATTCCCATGAAGCAACTGCATAAATCACAGGGAGATGTGTACCAGAGAATTTTCTTTGCCTGCAAATATTTTGCATGTGGCATTGCTTACTATAGACATTGTTGCAAAACAAAACCCCCCAAACAAACAAACCAGTAAAAAACAAAACCAAAAAATGCTGATATGGAAGGATGTCCCCTGAAACAAATGTACTGAAGGTAGTTGAGATGTTTATGCATAAGATGCAGTTTTGTGACACAGCAGTCGTGGAATAGGATTCCAAAAGAGAGGAAAAAACTTGAATGGGGTTACAACTTTACAAGAAATGCAGCCCAAGTGGAGAACAGGTGAGCTTGCAAAATTCAAGATAGTGTTAGCTTTCATTTATTCCCTCTAATAACACAAAGATTTGTCATCACAGTATTCAGCAGCATTAGCCAATATAATCTTAGTCATGAACACAAGTAATATAAAGCATATTTTATCAATTTCTGTATATCTAATGCAATACACTTGAGATATTCTCTAACTTGAGTGTTATGTCTGCTAACTGAATTTCCATGCGTAACCAGATGGAAGAATCATCTGGTTCAGCTGCTGATCCAGAACTTACAATTTTGATTTTTTTTTTTTTTTAAATGAGATCCTCTTAATGTTTACTGAGCCTGGAAATGACCTGAGGAAAATCACCTTTGAGAACTGTCAATAAGCCTAATTGTGATAAATTATATTCTCTTTATTAAAGATAATGGAGGACTACTGTCTAACAGGTATTAACCCTTGTCATGGGTTTCTGTAACTGTATTTTAGTAGAAGGGAGGGCTTCCAGGATGGTTTCTGTTAGAAGCTGCTAGAAGCTTCTCCTGTCCTGTGAGGCCAATGACAGCCAGGTCCAGGAGGGACCTCCTGCTGATGGCCAAAGTTGAGCCAATTAAGAATCACAGTCACGCCTCTGTGATAACATATTTAAGAATTAGGAGTGTTGTGCAGTTGAAAAAATTCCAGCCATGAGATAACAACGCAGAGTGAGAGTGACCAAGGTCGGAGCAGGAGGAGGCGAAGGAGGGACCCTATACTGGAGCAGGGTGGGGGGAAGGACTGAAAGCTATTTCTTCCCTCCCTCCCTGCAGCCCATGGAGTAGCAGGTGGATGCCTGAAGGAGCTGTTGCCCTGTGGGACATCCAGGATGGAGCGAGATCCTGGAAGAGATTTGCGGCCATGACTCATGGAGAAGGAGACCCACGCTGGAAGCAGGTTTTTTGCTCCTAGTAGAAGTGTTGCCTGGAAGGTGGAGTCATGTTGGAGAAGTCTATCGAGGACTGTCTCCTGTGGGAGGGACCCCATGGGAGCAGGGGAAGGACTCAGAGCTGTGGCCCCCCTGCAGACCATGGTGAGGACCATGGTGGAGCAGGTTGTCCCCCTGCAGCCCACAGAGGACCATCGGGGTGCAGAGACCCGACTACACCCCATGGAGTGACCCACAGGACAAGAGCAATGGCAGCAACAACAACCGCCTGCAAAACCCCCATTCCCTGCTACCTCGAACTGCTGGAAAGAGGGAGGACTGGGAGGAGAGGCATGTTCTTAAGACTGATTTATTTCTTACTTTTTAGTTTTATTACTTTTAGTTTTAGTTCTTATCTTGTTAGTAATAAATTTAAGTATTTAGCTACTCTGAGTTTGTTTTGCCATTATCTCTCAGCTGTTGTTTTTTTTTCTTGCCTTTCCTCTTTTTCCTTTCCCTCTGGGAAAGGGGGTGACCTGGAGGTTTGGGTGGGGGGGCCTGGAAGTTTGGGTGGACACCAGATGAAAACCACCACAATCCTAAAACACTCTTCTAATTGACTTTAAAATATTAGGTTAGAGTTAAATGACCATAGATGTGATATGCCAGTGCTCCATCTACTAAACCTTTAGGAAAATATTCTCATTTACAAACACAATTAATTTTGGTACAGTATTAAATATTATTTACCATAAGTATGACTAATTAGACTTTCCACTGTGTAGTTAGTTTTCACGTTATTATAACTCTATGTCAATCTGTGCTAAGAAAGTTGGAGGTAGGGAATGCTTTTGTGCCTCTGAACTATACCCTCATTTTCTTGCATCAAATCAGCCCCTGTATCAGACAGCATTCTGAATTAAGCAAGAATTTTGAAAACTGCCAAGTACAAAGTGCACACAGTACATAGTGCACAAGTACAAAGTCATAATATTGATGTTATTTGAATATTTCCCTCCACATGACAGAAAAACCTAGCCAATAGAGATCAATCACTCTCAGACTAATCAAAGCACAGACATGGTAAAAAAATCCCTCAAACACTTCTAACTCGAAAAATAATTTCTGTTAGGGCAATATATAAATTAACAGTATCCATAAAGGTATTCCTTGAAAATATTTCCAAATTTTCAACCAAACCCAGTGTTTCTAAAAGTAATATTTCCACCCCTCCATGAATTTTAGAAAATAGGTTGTTTATGTAGAATTTTTTCATTGAGATTAAAATGATACTGCAATAACCAGGTATACTCAGTAGCAACAAAAACATGTCACCTGCATTGCAATATGTAGAAGCCAAACTTCAGACACCTTTTCTTCAAAATTTTCACTCACAATATTAGATGATTTTTCCAAAGTCAATCAGCAGCAAAATGGTAAAAAGAGTGGAGTTTTGTTTCCTGACATATTTAGATTACATATGCTTTAATGAACAGAATTCGCATAAAGGATGGTACGTACAATAACTTGTGGAAAACTCTAAACATAAGTGTTCTACTTTTAAACATAACTGTATCATATTTCAATGAATATACAGATGCAGAGGACACTCGAAAAATATAAATAAAACTACTACATAGAAAAATTGAGGTCACATTGAGGGATATAATGATTTTAACTGGCTTTTTTGCTTCTAGTTTTGCTGACATGTATTTTAGAGACCTTCTGTATTGCTTCACAGCTGGGCTGCATCTATTTTTCATTCATCACTATGAACTTCTACATTGTGCTCCTAAACAGTGGATTTACAAGCCTTTAGCAATTTGAAATATACACATTGAAATTCTCAAACACCACAAGGCCATTTAAGAGGTAGAGTGATTTTCCTAAAAAGTGCAACTAGATTAAACTAAAAAACCTTTTGCTGTAAGTAACTTTACATCTTGAAAAAGGCTGAAAAATAACAAATTACCACATCAATAACATAAATATTTTATTTTCTCTAACAATCTGGCCAGTGAAAACAACTTCTAACATCTTTGAAGAATTATGTCTTCATCACACTATGCATGACCCATTACCTTCTTATTTCTGTTAACAAACCTCCAATGTTTTCTCCAAAGCATTTAGCATCACATGCTTCTTTCAGTTGATTTCACCATCCAGATGAATATTTTCTGATAGAATGTCTTATCCTAAATATGCATCGGAACTTTCAGCATTTGAAGCATTGGACTCAGTGACACAAAATAAATGGATATTTCTATTCAGTCTCCCTTAATATTTGTGCAAAAGTCCTAGAAGTCTATGTGTGCAGAATATGATTAGGATTGAGAAATCAGTTTATCAAAGAATCATATATTTGTGCTGACAGGGTTTTTTTGGTTGTGTTTTGGGTTTCGTTTGTTTGTTTGCTTGCTATTTTTTTTTTCATTTACTCCAAATTTAAAAGGTATTTCCAGTTAACTAAAATTCATCTTCAGGTTTCAGGTTTTAAAAGTCTGCAACAGTACATAATAAGACTCTAATTTTCCTCTTCTGTTATGAAAAGCATAATTTAATGATTCAGACTCCTTTTTCTGTGACCTACTTTTAAGAGAAATTACAGTCTTTTAAGCTCAGGGCATATTTTTTAGTTTGTGATTTGAAACTAAATTTAAAGAACAGAAACTTAATACTGGTGGTTTTGAATGAGTCAAGTACAAGTAGATACTATCACATTTTCTTTAAATATGTTTTCTGCTAACGTTTATAATATCTGAGTTACAGAGCAATGACACACTAAGAATATTTATAACCTGCTTAAATTTCAAATAAAAGGATTTACGTGTTATTTTTCTCCTTCCAGTTTCTTAGTTTGGGTGGTTGCCTTTGTTACGAAACTGGTGCTTCTTAGTTACTCACAATGCATTAACCATTGTCTAAAGTCTGATTCATAGTGCCAGATGAGCTTAGGCCTTTGTGGAGGTCTATCTTCACCACAGCAGTGCTAAGAAACAATGGAGGAGGAAGAGATTTCTCATCAACCAAGAAAGGAAAGGAATTTCCCTGATGGAAACCAATAAAGATGAGAGAGCCAGACTCTTTCTCTTTTCAAGTGAAAGAACAAGAGGCAATAGAGGACATTCTGCTACAATTTAAAATTGCCTGAATGGGAAGGACAAGTGTGGTGTGTGGATTGTGTGGACTAGATGATTTACAGAGTTCTCTTCCGACCTCACCTATTCTGTGATTCTGTGATTCTCTGAGTTGAAGCCACGCAATTCTAAAAAATAGGATGATTCAGATTCTGATTTTGAGGACACTGAAGTAAATCTTGGAAGTCTGATATCGTTCCCTGACATAAAATCAAAACAGGGCAAAACAAAACAGGGAATCTTTCTGAGAGAAAGATTCACAGCCTTATATAAGCTTGGGCACTCATAGAAGCCTTCATTTCCAATTAGAAAAAAAACAAACAAAATTTCTCCCTTTAAAGAATAGAACAAAAATAATTATTCAATCTCATTGGGAAGAAAGTAACGTGAAACAAGAAAATAAAAAAGGATGAGCTTTATTTGAGCTTGTTTGATTCTTATGTGGGAAAAAAAAGTAATTCTTGGGGCTCCTCTGAGCAGACAAGCCCATTTTATACCACTGTTGAAATAGTCTGATAATAGTGGGATGAAAAGTCAGAACATTTCACTCAATCACCTGCTATGTGAGTCAGAGAATAGTATGCTGAGCAACTAGGCCACCTTTGCTGATAGCTTCAATCACACTGAGGAAAATAGCCTAAATGCTCAAGACCTATCACAGCCTAATAACATGCAGTTCATTGTTTGTTTTTTTGTTTGTTTGTTTGTTTGGGTTTTTTTTGGTTTTTTTTGGTTTGGTTTTGTTTTGTTTTGTTTTGTTTTGTTTTGGTTTTTTTTTGTTTGTTTTGTTTTTGTTTTTGTTTTTTTTTTTTGTTTTTTCTTGTTTTTTTGTTTGTTTGCTTTGCTTTTGTTTTTGTTATATAAGGGAAAAAGCAAGATACAGATAATAAAAAAAGGGTAAAATCTGACATTAAACTGAAGACTTAATACTTTTTTCTTTTCCCACTGCCAATGTAATCAGGGAAATAAAATTTCAACAACCACACACCAAGCATATTAAACAAGCACAGTTTATCTTCCCAAAAAGCACTGCATTAATTGCCTTGTCAAGTATTAGTAGTCATTTCATCCTTTAATGAGGAATGTGTCAAGAATTAAGGAAAGTGAAATGTCTAGAATAATAATCATAATGTCAAAGAAAATGAATGAATGACTTACAGTGAGATGTACAATTTTTTTGAAGTAGAACCATTCAAGATAGAAAAGTAAAGATAAAGAAAGAGAAACTAGTAAAAGTAGTAAAGCAGTGTAAAGCCACTATGAAAATGCAAACACAAAAGCCAAAGACATATCACAAAGTAACTACATAGGTTTAGTATAACAACCCACATAATCTCCTGCAAATTCAGCTATTAAAAAAGTCAGTAGAAAGGGCACAGAATTAACTCAGTGGAAGTAAGAGCATAATTCTACCTTACTCATTTATTCACAGATTAGGGTATGAACGTCTAAACAGAATATAAAGGAATCATTAAAAGCTTAGACTAAGGTGGAGGAATTTCACAAAATGCTGTAACACAGCCAGAAATACACAAAGGAAATTAAAAAATAAACTAAGATTTTTGAAACATTTTATGTTACAAATATACTCATTTTCTATAATAAAAAGTATTCCATGAGAACATTGTCTGACTTAGGGAAGCTTGCTTTAGACACAAATAAAAATACTTTTATTTTTGGTGTTTTGAAATACAACTGATGTTTTGTATTGTAAATCTTTAACACAAAATTTAAAAGTTGAGACAGGAAGCAAAATGTTTTGCTGAAAAAAAAAAAAAAGGAGAGAATTTTAGTGTTCTTATTCTATTTCCAGTAACACAAACTATTAATAATGCAGTATTTATGAAAGCACTGAAAATCTCCATCCTTCACAGCTCTGGCAATACATATTATGCATAGCAAGATTTCTAACTAAAAATAGATAAAAAAAGAACCCATGACCTCATTGAAAACGACCAAAAGACAGTTTTTTAAATAATTAAGCCCTACCAGCAAGAATGGTTATGAGTGTTTCAGTTAAGACTTTCAATAGACTTGATAGTGTTTATTATTGTGGCCAAGCAAGAGCAGAGGTACCACGGTACTGTTGAAATCAAATTTGTTAAGGCAACCTAAAAATGATTCTCAAAAGAGTAGCTTCCAGGTGCAAGTGGGAAGGAAACCACCAAATCAGCAAGGAATTAAAAGATGAGGTGACTGTCATTTTATGGAAAAAAAGGAGACCCTCAATCCCTCTTTTATGCATATTTTAGACAAAACACTGGAATTCAGTGTGCCTTAATGATTTCTGTACGCATCTGTATGTTTAGGCAAATGAATAAGTCTTGCATGTCAGTGATTTTTCCAGCCTGTTGGTACTGGATTGTTGCAAATTCCATGTGACAATCAAATAATTAGTTCCTGTTGCCAACAGAAGTGACAGGTTTCCATTTACAAAAGAGATTTGACGTGAATTTGGTCTCTTGTCAGAATTTGTTCAACATCTTGCAAGGAAGGGGAGCCGGATGCAAATTCACCAAATTAAATGCCTGCCACTGGCAAACATCAATTTAAAGAAATGAAGGTATTTAATGTAAACTGCCAATTTCTACTGAGACTTTTGAAGATAAGGAGGGAGACACAGATCCTCAGATCTCTGTGGGCATCTGATGTTCTGAATTATAGGGCCATGCCTTTGCTCTCTAGTTATCTTGAATTCTACAGCATGTAAGAGGTTATTCTTGAAGAATAAATATTATTTATTTATTTATTTCCACCTCTAAAGAGAATATCACTGCCAAATCACTTTCTAGTATGGCTGAAGGTTTAGGGTTGACTTTCCGAGGACTGAAGCAAAATTAGAAACATTCCTCACTGACAGGTGACTTCCATGTCACCCTGCAGCCCCAGTGCTACTGTAAAAATTGAAGAGTGGAATGGATCTTTCACCCAGTGAAAAACTGCTCAGGGTATTATAAGATTTACATCACCAGATGACATTTGTAGTGATGTAGCCTTCCATCATTGATATTATAGCAGTTACCCTACTCACTTCTCCCTTTGGTGGTGTCTGAGTCATGCCCTGAGAAGGAATTCCATAGGACTGCCAGACATTTCACCTCTTTTTCCCAAGCAGTGCATTGAGTTTGACTCAAATGTTTGACTGACCTGAAGTTGTCCTGAACATGAAAACAGAAGACATGGTGGAGCTGTGCAATGGGGAGGATAAGCCAATTTCAACACCTACCTAGAAGGCATCAACAAACCTGATGGACAGCAGAATTGTAGCAGGGAGTTAGTGCTGAGGCAGACAGGGGTTGTGAATGCCTGGGTATTTTGTGTATGCTTAATAGATATGAGGACAAGGGCTATAAAAGTAAGGGATTGACAGACAAGCATGGGGAAGAAAGGGTTGGAGTTGATTTTGGGGTCCAGAAAACAGGGAGGCTAAGGACTGAGATTTTTACATGTGGGGGTCGTTGACTGGCCTTGCAACCAATGTGGGGCAGTGGAAGCAAGGAGTTGGAGGCTACAAGTTTGGATACAGGAGCGGTTGGTGGCAATACCGTTACATCTGCACCTGTTATAACTGCATCTCTGAAACTAGCTAAAAGAAATACACAGTTGGAATTGCTCCTTGATCAACATATTTTATCTCCAGAAATGTTAGCCTAAGCAGCACATGTAGCCGAGGGATATGGACTCCACTTTGGGCCCAGACTCTTACTCATTATTCTTTATAATATGTATGGCATAGCAATGTTCATGTGAATTACACCTAACAAACAGGTATTTCCTAATGCTTTGCACCCTTATATTATTGCCAGAACTGTGTCTAAGGAGTGGTGTAAAACTAGATTTCATATAGTATAAATTCAACAACTGTAGTCCTGTGTAACTTCCTTATGGTTTGTTTATCAGGTGCTAGTGAAAAGACAGAACAAAAGTTATCCTATCTCTGGAGTTTACCCTGCTGTAAGCATGACAGCACCCTTAAAAAAGTCATCCATGTCGACACGTGTCTTTGCCATTAATGTTTATCAGTTGTTAATTCTGGCCTAATTTTATTTTTTACTTATGGATTAAAAAAAAAATAAAATCAGAGGCTCCTTCTGAGTTAACTCAATAAACATAGTATCATTATATAGTTAACATTCAAGGTTTCTGCTGGTACTAGTGATAGTATGCTCTAAGGACTTCCTCAATTAACTTTATTCACACTTCAGTCTTTCCTCACTGTTGATTCTATTATAATTCTTGAACAGAACTGGAAAATCCAGAATATTAAGGCTCAAATAAATAAAGCAACATCATGCCCACTGTGGTTCTTTTCTAGCTGGACCATGGGTTGGCTCTATTTTTTTCTTTATATACCACGCTTTATGATTTTACTTCCAAGAAATGGAGAAGTTGACAATGTGCACCTTGAATTGCCTTAGAGAAACAGCACTCTGTTTCTGGAAAAGAGAGAATATAATAAAGAAATCTGAGCAGTGATTTACTATGAGAAAGTAAATTATTTGATCCTTGAGCAAGATATACCCTTTCACATCCTGTAAAGAACTAGTTTTCATGTTAATCTCTGTGAGGAGAGTGGAGTGAGCAATTTGGTGAATAGATAGTTTCACCTGTCACTAGCTGTATAACTGCATGTAGTTTCAAAAGGGTTCAGCAGCTATGTTCTTACAAGCTCAGTTTTACAGCAGAATTTATATAATTAATGCATGAATAACTGTGACAGCAATTAATGCTTTCTATTAATCTCTTATACTTTTTTCCACAGGCTGTAACAGCTCTTAAAGTTTTACCAGCAAATAACATGGAGATAATGTCATATAATCATGCACATATTCATCTGCAATTCTGTAACTGAGATACTGAAGCACTCACAAGAAATTTTCTTCTTCTTGATGATAACTTTAATGTGCAATATTTATACAGAAAGACTGCTGCAAGTACAGGAGGGTATGATTCCACTGACTTCAAATTGTTTGGTTCTCCATAGACTTTGGTTAAAAATCGCTATATTTGGGTGTTTTTTTATTATTTTTTTTTTTCTCTTGGGAATGCAAAATCAGAGGCAAAGAATAGGACTCTTATACAACAGCATGTTAAAAACAAAATACAAGAACCCATGCCAGAAATTGTGGAAAGCCACTTAAGCAGGCAATGCAGAAACTGCCCTTATGATACTCTTCAGCTATACATTTATCCTGCCTAATTACCTGAGTTCTGGTTTTCTTCTGTTAGTCTTGCCAGCTTTCATAGTGATTCTGTGATACAAATGTTTTTCACACTTGAATCATGGACTAAACCTGAAAATTAATTTGGTCTTGCATTGTACAACTTTGAAACCAGAATCTCAAAAAGGATACAATACATTTAGGAACTATGACAAACTCATGGTGTACCATGTACCATCAGACCTTTCTAAAGAATGTTTCAGAAGAGTCTTCAAATTCAAATGCTCATTCAAAATATATCAGAACAATGCATCAGATCTGTCTGATAGTCAGTTACAGTTAGGCAAGATGGGAAAATACTTTTCTAGAACTCTCCGTTGAGATGGACACCTCTTTAGGGAAGTGGAAAACAGGATAAAATTAGACAAGATCTTGACTCAAATGAGAAATTTATGTCACAACAAATTCTGTAAGACTTCATAAATCTATGAATTGTAGTCCATGCTTCCTAGCTGAGGCTGAAAGAAACAAAAAATAATTTAAAATTTGAATGAAATTCAAAGAGAAATCACTCCTGAACAATAACTGCAAATCAAAATAGAATTAAAGATTATTCCAGGACTGTCTGCTAGTTGAGAAACATGATATGTATGGTTTCTCTTTCCATTTCCCTCTTTTCACTTCTTCTTCTTTCCTTCTTTTTCGATCTTTATCTTTTTTCCTCATCCCATTCTCCATTTCCTTGCCTTGTCTTTCTGCCATTATATTCAAACAAAAAGATTTAGGATGTTCTAGATTGTGAAAAATCACATGATATTCAGAAAAAAATGCAGTTCTTCCAGTTAATTCTCAGTTCTTCAGTCACTGGACAGAGAAGGGAATTGTTGCAGTGAGATAGTGATCATGGAGTTTTGGTATCCTAACTTGCTGTCCTTTTTTATGATCAGTTATGTGAACACAAAGGAGACAAAAACTGAAGTGATGCAGAGGTTCCTGTGAGTTCCTGCTCCCTATACAGATAGTTTTGAGGTTCTGCCATAAGATCACAATCTCCTGTGTTCAGCTAAATGAAGAAGCACAAGGAGTGAAAAAGCATGTAGTGATATGTATGTTAGAATTTCTCAAGACTAGATTAATATGCATTTCTCTATGTTCCCTGAGAGTTTACCATGACTGATATGAAACATGAGGACTCTATGACTGTAATTGTCCTCTACTTTATTTACTCTATAAATTTATTTACTCTATAAACAGTCTGATCCATTTATGTCACACTTTGATTTTCAGCCCGCTACATCTCCAGCTCCGGATGAAAGAAATACAAATTAGAAAATATTTCTTTGTATTTGTTGTCCCTAGATGAAAAATGACAAACATGTTAATTTGATCTTACTTTGAATTTTTTTTTCTCTTTTAGAAATTGTAGCTACTGAGATTCTTTAAGGGGAAAGATTAGAGCGGGTACACAGCTTTCAATTATTAAAGCAAATGAAAGCAAAGCAGTATTTGAAAAAACAAATGGTGCCTATTAGCAATGATGGGAAAGGCTCAAGCACATGGGAAAAAAAACTATGCAAACCAAAACAACACTGGTTTAAAAATTCAGGCAAGAAGCCACCTTTTTTAACATTAGCAATATACGTATTAGTTGTACTTTTCCATAAATGTAGAAAGGTTTAATGTTATTCTAAATCTTCATAGCAAGATAAAAAGCATCAAATCAAATCTGACATCATTAACACTTTTGGCACTAGATTAGTCATAACTGCAATGCCTGGATAGCTTTGGCCTTCTTACATTCTAAAATGCAAATAATAAATTAAGTTTCCTGTGAAATGTCAGGAACACAGTCACTAATAGAGACAGACCTTAGTTGTTTCAGGGCTAAAGTGATTTGATTTATATATTCATTTATTATCTAGAAAAAGAACTGCAGATCTGTGAGGAAAGGTTCTCTTGAATAGAAGGGGTAGAGAATTCTGAGGAACTAGATAAATGAAATTTTGTGGTGTGGATTTTTGTTTGATTGGGGGGTTTGTTTCGGTTAGTTTTTTTTTAAAAAGACATATAATTTAATTTTTTTTTGTGTGTGTGAACCCTTCAGGTTGTATTCTCTGTGGGTTTATGATGGAAGGGCTTTCTGTAACTGAACAGGTATTTTTAAAATATTTTGCCTAAGCTATGGACACAGGTAAAGGCTTGTAGACTGTCTCATTTCTGTAATTATTGTGGGTTAGAGATATAGTTCTGATGACTGATAGAGATGTAGTGGCGTTAGATTCACAACACAGACTTGCACATAGAATTAGATACATGAGACATATCAGTGTGAGTGAGAACATCACAGCCTTTTCTCTGTTATATTAAATTCTCCTTTGGGAAAGTATCTCTCTGTCTTAAAAAGCAGCCTGGCAATAACACCTGCATGTTTTAGGCACCGCAATATAAAAAAGACATTAAGCCATTAGAGAGTGCCCAAAGGAGGGCCACAAAGATGGGGAAGGTCCTTGAGGGGAAGCTGTATGAGGAGCAGCTGAGGTCACTTGGTCTATTCAGCCTGGAGAAGAGACCGAGGGGACATGTCATTGCAGTCTGCAGCATCCTCACTAGGGGAAGGGGAGAGACATTCTTGTGACCAGTGACAGGACTTGAGGAAATGGCATGAAACTGAGGAAGGAGAAGTTTAGGCTGGATATCAGATTTTTTACCCAGAGGATGGTTGGGCACTGGAGCAGGCTTTCCAGGTTGACAGCACCATGCTTGCCAGAGTTCAAGTAGCATTTGGACAATGCTCTCAGGCACACGGTGTGATTCTTGGGGCTGTCCTGTGCAGTGCTAAAAGTTCGACTCGATGATCCTTGTGGGTCCCTTTCAACTCAGGATATTCTATGATTCTGTGATTTTATTATCCCACTTTTGTGGCTCAACAGTCTAGCCTAAGAAAATGTTTAATGCTGACACCTAGGGATCAAATCCATTACTGGTAATTAATATTAAAAAAAGCTAAATGTTTTAGCACTTGCATAACAGGAAAGCAAATCTGAATTTCTGTTGAGAAATCTAGCTGTGCAATCATCCTCAAAAAAATGCAGGTAGCATACATTGTAGCTTTTTTAACAGACACCAACAACCAACAGGAAAATTCTGTGCAACAGAAACATGGGATAATATATAAATTATTTATGCTGATTTGTTTTAACAGGAGCACATACGAAGCACGTTCTTCAGCTTTGACCTGAATTTTTTCTGCCTAGAACTGGAACATGGAAATTTCTAACAATTTGTAATTGTGGCAGATAAAATTCCTTTTTCCTCTGGGTATGCACAGGTGGCTCTGAGGCTCTGTTTGTATTGCAATTTTGTGAGACAGATAGTGACAAATGCATTGTATGCGAAATCCCAGCAGATTGAAGATTCTTTTGTTTCATTCCACAAGGGCTATAAATAAGCCATGTGGCACAAAACAGACTGCTGAATGAAACAAATGCACACTCAAAAAATAAATCAGAGAAACCTTAGCAGTTTACAAATGGACATTTTCAACTGGATCCAAACAGAGAGACAGAGAGGGTTTTTTTACACAAACGAAAGAACGGCTTTACTACTTTCTGCCTTTCCCATAAGGCAGAACTTATGGGAAGAAGCTTCTATCAAATATTCATGGTGGCCTCTTGTCTACACAAGTCTGGTTGATGGAGTAATAGTGTAGACTCACCTGGTACCAAAACTCAGCCATTTTCCCTTTCCCCATCCAGTAAATCTGTGGCTGTCAGTGATAGGAGTTGATGGGAAATGATAGCCTTATTGAGCTGCCTCATGAACTGTAACTCATTTGTTCTGAAGACCCAGACTGACAGCCTCTGCATTTCTCCCTTCCAGCAAAATTGAGTATAAATCACTTTATCATTTTTCCCCATGACAGTTTATCAGAATTCTGGAGTTTTATATGAAGTCATAGAGGCTGGTGGTAGAAATAAGACTTGCAATCGATCTTGTTGTTGGAGAGCACTGCATCTTGCAAGGTTTAACATTCCCACAAAAAATTGGAATTTGCCTTCCACTAACCAGATATACGCGTACACACACACACACTTGACATGTGGCAGAGAGGGAAAGCTAATCAGGCTCACTTCTACTGGGAAAATAACCTAAGCTTATTATTCATGTGAACTTAAATTTACAGTCACTTTCAGTTCTTGGTAAGTTAACTTCTCCTTTTGACTTGCAAGTCTCCTAATATATTCCCTGAGCAAAATAATAATAATGAAATCCTTTTCTACACAATGCTACTTCACTGGAGAAGAAACCATCTGCTTCCATTCTTAATAGGGTGCAAAATAGAAAAATAGGATGGGTATACTAAAGGTAAATGCAGATTGATGCTCTAATCTAGAAACTGCTTTATGAATTTGTTATTTAGAAAAATGAAAGACAATCACCATATATCAGAAATACATAATGTCAAAAATATTAATTAGAACCAGCAAGCCAGTTAATGATTGTTTTTCTTTCAAAATCCTCTATGAGTTGATATGCACTATGTAAATATTATTCATTAATTCCAGCACTGAATAACTTTTTGTTCTTAAGCAAATAGCAATCTCTACTAAAAAGGTAACAAATATCAAGCAAGGCCAACAAACTCTCTACATGAAGCAACAAAGGACAGAGACACTTAGAAACATTTATATAAGCATGTAAAATAAAATGACTTATAGTCTGACTTTGGTCATTATAAATGCAAGGACACTCAGGGATTTGATGTCCACTGTCTAGGAATACAAAACATAATTGAAGTCAGATTTTTTGTTTGTTTGTTTGATTACATTGAACTAAAGCATTCCCTTGCATCCCTGAAACTAGAGCACAGACAATGACCTAAGAAGAATCTTTGAATTTTGCTTCCTTTTGTGCTCTAAGATGAATGAATTCCTCCAACTGATTATTTTTAGCTTTGGAAGTTATTACATGAAGTTTTATTTTCTTGATCCCTGTGGGTAGGCAGTAAAAAAAGTAAACTCATATATAAGTCACAGGATGGGAGATAATTTCTGCAGATATAACTAAGCTGTGTGAATTAACATGTTCCTCCTTCATGACATTTTTTTGTCAAAGTGCAGCTCTATGGAAGTGGACAACACAGATGACCCTGCTTACCAGCCACACTGACTGTGGCAAAATTCCCAGTAGAAAACATGCTACATCAAATAATAAACTAAAGTCACCACTGTAGAGGACATGGCTCAAAACTGAAACCAGTAATGTTTAGGCCACAGAGTAACACATGCCCAAGTTTACCTTAAAAGTAGTTCAAAAGCCAAAGCTTTTGAACACTAACCCATTCCCCTTAGAAGACATGCTAATAATCAGTAAGTTGCAAGGGAAAAGGTATTTGAATTTGATGGACTTGTCAGTGACAGTTTAATGGTTGGACTTGATGATCACAGATGTCTTTTCTGACCTAAATGTTTCTATGAGTCTATGACACTTGTAGCATGGCAGGTCATGAGCATGTGTCTTAATTAAATGGTTGAATATTGACATCAGCTACCTGTTTTTCACTCCCTCAGCACTGACTACGATCATTCTTAACAATGACTTGTGAAGCAGAAACCTCTCCCACCTTTCTTTATTAAACTCCAATAAATGCTATTTCTTCTGCTGTTGTATCAGGTTGCATCTATCATTAGAAAACGGACCCTTGCTTGCACCATTAACTCTACTAAGCTAGAAAAATGTGCACACAGTGTTCAGAAAACCATGCGAGATGAATCTGAATTAAATGTAAACTAAAAATAAAATACAGACATCCCTGGGAGATCAAGATTAGGGCCATAAATAGGACAATATGAAATGTTTCTTATTAAGTCCAATACTAAAGGCATTGAGAAAGCAATTTACAGGCATGACACAAACCTAAACCAAGAGTGGGGTAAATTTGAATGCAATTGGATCCTTAATGGTGGTATTTGTAGGAGAAGAAGAAGAGTGTGTATATAAAGGTGTTTAAGGGCTTTTAGGTTTTGTTTGTTTACATTGTAAAAA
This sequence comes from Formicarius rufipectus, assembly GCA_013399695.1. Lineage (NCBI taxonomy): Eukaryota > Metazoa > Chordata > Aves > Passeriformes > Formicariidae > Formicarius > Formicarius rufipectus. Next base: position 318,417 of record VXAU01000819.1, on the reverse strand, counting down.
TCAAAACACAGGGAGCACTTCTGGTGAAATGTTTTAATTTTCCTATCTTACTAATGAAATCCAAATTGTGAAAATAATCCTGATGGAATTTTTCCTCTTAGATAAATCAATGTACAAAGTTTCTAGCCTCAGTCAGACCACAGAGAAACAATTTCAGAAAGGCAACTGAGCAAATATGTGTAAGAAATAATATTGTAGTGCATAAAAAAGACATACAAATTGAAATGGATTTTCTTTTCTGTTCATAAAAATCCAAACTATCTACAGAAAATACTGCACATATGCAAATTCAGTGCATCTACATAGCTGTCTATTTTTTTTTGAAAATACTGTAAGGTTCTTATGAAAAATTATTACAGTTTTGAAGTCTGTTTCCACCTTTAACTTCTTCAAATGTGCTGACATTGTACATTACCCTTAGGTTAAAAAAAGTCAAGTGAGAAAATGTTCAGAAAACACACTGCCCTGCAACTGTCATAAGGCTATTGCTGTTTTCATGTGGAGAGTTTTAAAGGCTGTCGAGATGAATAGGAATTATAGCCAAGTCACTTAAGTGTCATGAATTTTCCTCTGTGCTTCAGGCATGCTTTTGGGAGTTTATGTATGTCTTGCTAATAGCTTGACCTTCATGGATTATTAAGAAGAAATTTTATGCAATGAATATGCTGATAAATTTGAGCTAAACAGCATACTTCAAAACAACTATGTTTAAATATGCTAATTGCAGCAGTTTTGTAAAGCAAAATGCTATTATAATTGCAGAGAGGATTGAGATGATGGCTATCACACAATGATATGCAAGCAAGTCCGTCTTGGCATTTTATGGGAGCGTTTTCTTCCTTTGGGTAGCATATTTTTTCTGTATTTATTTATAGACTGGAGAACACACAAGAGAAACAAAAAAATCCGTTTCTTTAGACACTGTACTGCTCCCACCCTAAAGTGAGTCAGAAAGATAACATTTCTTACCATATTAATCAGACTGATTTTCCTTTCATCTACATTTCAGATAGAAACATGTATATCATAAGCAAAGTTTCACTTCTGCTGAAATAATAGCCTTGTGGCACAGCAAAACTACTGGAAAAAGGAGGTAGATAAATGGTATCAAGGCAGACTCATCCTTGTTGCTGTAGATGAATTGCAGGTGTTCTATAAGGGTCATGGGTTGTGACCAAAGAAAACGTTTGTAAAGGTTTATATATGAAAAAGGCATTCTGATATAGAGGGAGATCACAAAAAGACTCTTGTGTAAGAAAAAAATATATCTTTTAAATAAAGTCAAGAGCTATTATGGAAAGATTAATAGTCTGCAAAGCAACAGCTCTCAGAAAAGAAGGGTTTCAAAAATATCTGGAGTACAAAAACACAGAGGAGGCAGATGGTACAAATCACTGACTTCATTATATGCAATTCGGAGAGTAAGGTTTCACTTGTTGCATTATTTATTTCTTCAGTTTTGTTAATTCCTTTTTCTTTGTTGCATTTTATCTTTGTTGCAGAATCCTTTCTGGACACCAAATGAGAAATATGTTACAACAATTGATTCCAGCATTTCCTAACAAAATGTTCTTTGATGATACATCACTTGCAAAATAGTAGAGAATTTTTTTGCCTCTTTTTTCTGTATTTGATAGTATAGTGATTAGAAAATTTAAAATGAATGTAAAATCCCTTTGCCTGTTTTAGATTCTCCAATCACTCAGATAAATAGAATCTGTTATCAGGTATAATGTGTTTTGAAATAAGTGTCTCAGCCTTGCCTGCTGAATTTCATTATTCGCACCTCCTTGCAAGTTCATAGTTGGAAACTATTCCAGTTGAAAACTATTCTAGTTTGTAAAATTATAAGGTATGCATTGAGTAAAAAAGTGGGAATGACTGCTATGACCCTGTGATTAGGTTTCCCATATTATCATAGGGTGTCTCTATTCTTATATCTGCCTTCAGAATGGAACCATTTATGTGGGCTTCAGTGTTACTTCAGTTGTCTCAGAGGGGTGATTTGAGTTACATTTTTCTTGCTGATACTGAGACTTGTATCTCTCCCATGTGTTTTCGAGGTCTGTAGCATTTGATTTCATTTTTTTACATATGTGTAGTCTTCTTCCCAGGTTCTCTGAAAGATATGGAAACTCCCTTGCAAACAAAGCTGTTTGTGTTCTTTTTATTGGCTTTTTCTTTATGTAGGATTGTTCAGTTAGTTTGGGGGTGGGGGGGTTTCATATAATTAATGGCCAACAAAATAATGAATTACAGAGTTCTGCCTCCTTTGGCATCCTTTTTCTGTGTACATGTATTTTTGATATTAGAACTGTCATATATCCATAACTGAGATATATTGCCTGTGCATTTGCAAATATAGTTCCATATCTAGTCCTGGATTCAGGCTCACTCGACCTAATTATATCCATCAAATATTGAATTTTCTTGGAAGCAGATCCAAACAAAAAACAGTTCATTTGCCTGTGGATGCTGGTAATGATGGGAATGCCTTACCATCTGTGTTTCTTCAGGTTGTGATCTTGTCAGATCTCATAAGGTAAGCAGATTCTGACCTGCATAATGGTTGGGAACTTTCCAAAGAAAATCCCAGGTGCTAAGGAAAAAAGCGCTGATGATTCAATATTTGGCATTCTTTCCTCTGTTCAGTAGCAGACCACTGTCTCAACATATTATTGAGAAATTGTTTGCTAACTCAGTGTGCCAGGTTCCAGGGGAGACACTATCAGTGCAGACAAGACTTGGAGTTAGGAAATATCAGGGGTACTTCTTGCAATGTGAGAAGACACCATAGCATTTTTGGGTATAAGCCACAGATTTTGATTGTACAGTAAACAGGCTGGGAAGATTTGGATCATGCTATTGCAAAGTCAATTTTAGAGCACTGAAGGAACAACACCAACACACTAACTTACATGAAATGTTTTGGGACAATCCATGAAAACTACTCTGGACTATTGTTGGCATTAATTCCTCCTTACTACTGTTGGCATTCTTCCTAGAAAGACAGACAAGAGTTTTTAGATGCAGTGTAATTGGATTATTAGGCACCCTTAAAATAAATAATTTAGATAAAAAGAACAGTTCCCATCAGAACAAAGAGTAAACAGGGAGCTGAAAGGTCTGATTTGTCTTCCTGGTCTGTTAATTCTGTGCCTGTGGCAAACCATTTCCAAATAAAACTGGACTGCCATATCAGGATGCAGTTTGCACAACTAATTCTAATCTATTCATGTGGTGTTTCAGTGGGTACCTTAGAATGCATTAGTTTCTGATATATAACGAGCTTTTTAATTCATAATTACTATACTGCTTTCAAATAAAAGATCATCAGGGAGGGGAAAAAAAGGCGTCCTTATTATGGCTAGGCACTATACATATTCCCTTTCTTTTTTCTGTAAGAAAATTTTATATTTATAAAGGCAGCCTTTAAAGCTATTACTCTATGCAGAGACTGGAAAATCATAGAAATACAGAATCAATTAGGTTGGAAAAGACCTGCAAGAACATTGAGTCCAACCTTTGACTAAGTGCCACTAAGTGCCACATCAGTTGTTTCATGAACACTTCCTGGGATGGGGATTTCACCTCCTCCCTTAGTCAGCCCATTCCAATGTCAAATGTGTATTATGCAATATGCAAATTGACATTAAATGCAAAAGGTGTAACCAATAAGTTATGTCACAAACAGAAATTACATGCTACTGTTTTAGACCATAACCAGCACTCTGTGGCTTAATGTGACAATGGTCATGATATGAAAGTTGTGTATGAACATTTAATCATATTTTCCATAATAATACCTTCACAGAAGGACAACAAATTAGGACTTCCCTTTTCAAATACCTTTATACTAGTCTTTAAAATTCAATAACATGAATTCAACTATGGTAGGGTTGTCTGTGTTTTATTCTGGAGATATAGACAAATCTATATGGAACTGAAAATTTTGAGTGTATCTGTTGATTATAATGTATCCTGCATTCAACATTTACTAGACCATTTATTTACTAGCAGCACAATTAGCACAACTCTTAAGGACAGTCTTGCAAGGGAAAAGTATATGAGTTTACTGTGTACCTGTACTAGAAGAAACTATCTGTATGAAAAGGTGACACATAGATAAAGACAAGAATTTAAGACATGAATTTTCATTAGCCTCATCACTTCTCTAGAATTCATTTACTTAAGAGAAAATTATATGTATGTATTATAGAAACAATTCTTCAGGGGAAGAAAATTAAACATAATTTTAGCCTTTTCGTACTTTTGGATTCTTATGCTAAGTACACTCTAAGCAATGTAACTAACAGTTACCCTGTGAATTTTAATCACCTGGACCTAAAGAAGAGGGAAATGAAAAATAAATGTGCACTGGAGTATAATTTTTTTGGCATTATTACTGCTGTTATGTTTGGAAAGTATTATTGCAAGTGCACTTCCTCAAAATACATGTTGCTTTTTATTTATATTATGAAAGAACAATGTGAAAGACATACCATGATTGAAGAAAGTTGCTGAGGTTTGTGACTGTTCCTCAAGAAACTCACTTTAATCTTTGCATTTTCTCTTGTTTATTAAAAATAGCGCTATTTTTTCTCTCTCAGAAAAAGAGATCACAATTAAATGGGTTTGTCATCTTATTAAAATCAAAGGAAAATGGGCAGAGAAAAATTATTTTCCTTAGTACCAAAACTATTTAGAACTGTAGAATTTTCAAGTTGCCTATGTATCATGGAACATCATATTTGAGCAATTCCATCTCAAAAACTGAAAAATGGGAAGTCAACCTGTAAAAGAGGAGTCCTGCCCTGATATGACTGTTCTTTCTCTTTGCCCTTGCTTTCCACTTAATATAAAAATGTAAAATCAGCTAAAGTCCTTCCCTCTATTCTACACATAACTCAGTAAATGCAAAGAGCCTCTCTCCATCCCTGTGAATTGTCTTCATGTACTGAATACTAGATGAGCTCAGGAACAAAGATGTCTCGCTCAAAATGAGCACTGAGTGTTTCTCCTGTTTTCCTTGTACTTCCCCTTTCCACTTACCAAACGTAAATAATTTACTCTATGGCACAAAAATATAGAAAAATATGATGAAACACATTCTGACCCCTAGAAATTGATCCCAAACACAATGAAATGCAGAAGGAATGAAATGAAAAAAAGGTCTTAAATTTGTATCAGGGAAAAAAGTGCCTGTTCATCTATCATTTTCCCCAATAGTTTCCAACCACTANTATTTCATCATTGTTTTTTCTCTTCCCTTAAAAATTGTTGGATATGTTTTTCTGTCCCTCAATATGGAGCCAAGGGACACGATTAGCCTCCACCTTTTCTCTGAAGTGGTTAAGCAGATATTACTGAAATCACAGTAAGAAAATACGTGTTATCTTAATTAGGTTTCAATTCCTTTACACTTATTATGTCATAATACTGTCAGGCCTCTGAAATACCTTCTAAGCACTAATTTTCTACCAAAAAAAAAAAAAAAAGAAAATAGAGAGGAAAAGCACTCCGAATTTTTATCAATAAAAAAGCAAATAAGTTTCAAGTATTTTTGCTCTTCAAAAACTATAAAAAGTACAATAATTATTTTAAACCATATGAGCACAATGGCTTATGGCAATTATTGCACTTATAGGCCTTCTTTTTAATCTTCTGTGGGCATTTTTTAAAACATTAATTTTGTTTATGTGCCTTTTTATCATTTTTTCCCACCATCACTACTGCAATTGAAAAAAAGAAAATATAGTCTACTTAGGAGAAACTAGTCTTACAGCCAAGAATGTAAAGCATCCAGAAACTTTCTGTTTCTTTCCTGCATTCACAAGGAATACTTAATTCATGGTGAATTTTCTGTCACACTGGCGGAAGTTGGCTGGCAGGGGATGTTCACTTCTTGGGGCCGGGTGGGGCACTGATCAGTGGGTGGTGAGAAGTTGCATTGTGCATCACTTGTCTCTTTTAGGTTTTATTCCTGTCTCCCTCTCTCATTATTATTATCATTGCTAGTAGTAATAGTAATGGTAGTAGTACATTTTTGTTTGAATTATTAAACTGTTGTTATCTCAACAAGTGAATTTTACACTTTTTCAGATTCTTCTCCCCATTCTGCTGGGAAGCCTAAGGGGCTGTGTGGTACTTCGCTGCCTGCTGGGGTCGAACCATGACAATATTACCTGTCCTCCTGCCATTTTATATACTGGAGATGATATTGTGTAGTATGGAATATCTCTGGCCAGTTTGGATCAGCTGACTGGCTGTGATCTCTCACAAATTCTTGTGCACCTGTTCACTGTCAGAGCATGGAAAACTAGGAAGTCCTCAATTTTGAACAACAACCAGACAGCAACAGCCAAACAGTGTGTTTACAACACCACCACCATCAACAGTGTGTTAGCATTATTCTCATATTAAATCCAAACCACAACATTTTACCAGCTACTAAGAAGAAAATTAACTCTATCCCAACCCAAATCAGGAAAATAACCCCAAAGATTGCAGCATAATCAAATGACAAAATAGTAATAGTAAAACTAGTAAAACTAATGTACAAAAATAGCCTCTGGAAATTCACTTATCACCTCATCACAATATGAAAACATGGGGTTTTGAAGCTGTTTGCAGACAAATCTTTATGATCTTCATTAGATCCTAATGGAAAGATAGTATGTTAATAGTACTGATATAAAATGAGATTGTTATGGCATGCAGTCGTAACATTTAGTCAAAGAGTTTCCATGGAGAGTAAAGAGGTACAGGTTCAAGTGATCCAATCTAAATCAAGTGCTGTGATGATGCCCAGGATGAGACTGTGTTTGGCTTTCCGGGTTAAATAGTTGTTTTCAAAACATGAAACTCTCCACTGAAATGCAAAACACACAAAAGTCAGACATCCCACTGAGGTCTACTACTAAGGATTCACAAGAACCTCTGGCAACAAGTAAGCACTACTAAATACAGACTAATTCTAGATGGAAGTCAGCAAACATAACCTATAAAATAGAGTAACTGCAAGTAGATGCCAGATAAAGATGTGATTTAATTAGAACTTCTCTAATGACTGACCAGTACGTTAGACTTAATTCAAAAAGTTGAAATTCAAAGACTCAGGAATTTTATAATTTAGAAATTGAAATATCTCCACCACATGTGCTTTATAACGAATAGGTTAAGGAGAAATTTTTTATCAGATTCAGGAAACTGAACTGGGTTCTTCAAACACAGATTTTAATAATTTGGAGGAAGAGTAATTATTCTTCAAATATATCAGTCTTAATTAATCTTCAAATTACTTTGATCCAATACACAGATAATACACATGTTGTTCACAGATACTAATATAATACAATACACAGATAATGTGTATTGTATATAATAATATAATAAGATAAAAATAAACTTATGGTTTTACAGATCACAGATAGGTCACAGATAAATCAATTATGTTCAAGACCAGACAATGATATTTATACCAAAAAATATGGCTAGTAATAAGAAAAACCTGCTAACTTTATATTTACTGAAACCAATTTTTATAAAAAAAGACATCTTAAAGCTGTTTATTGGAATTTGCAAACCATTTGCAATAACAGTTTTGAAAGCACAACATCTAAGCCTTTCCCAGGTCATGGAATTAAAACCAAATATATCACCTCCAGAATAGATGTGAGTTTTTATAATTACTTTTAATTCTTGATTCTAGCAAATTTACAGAAATATCCAGTGAAAGTAACCTGTTCAATTCCTATTAGCAATAGGCATTAGAACTTTCTTAAGACAAAATCTCCTTAGGAAAATTCTGGGTCAGAGGCATTTCATACATTCCTTGCAGCACATTGTGAACTACATATAATTCCAATGAAAACTTATAATTTGCAGTATTTTTGTCTGCAAAAATAACTTTGTACATGTACATGTGCATAAACATGTCTTACCAGTTGCTCAAGGTGACATCTTCTAAGAATTCTCAACTGTAGCGTAGTATGCAGATCATATTTTACTTTCTCCTTCATCTATTTATGCTTCTTATACATTTTAATACACTTTTTATAGATATGGATAGTCAAATAGATTTTGTTTAAGCTTTTTCTCTTTCACACAGAAACCCCAGTTATTGTACTGTATTTTCAATACCTTTAGACCTTTGCTGATGTTTGATGGATTGCAGTGCAACCTCAAAATAAAAGGACTTCCAATATAATAGTTTTTGCTGGCACATTTCAAAAACACTCTGTACTCCAATTATTTTCTAAGATCAAGATGGCAACAAAATGTGTATCTGATTAGCTAGTGAAATAATACTACAAATACTATTTACTTCCTTTCCATATGTCAACCCCATTTACTGCACAAGAAAAGACTGGGTTTGTAAAGTGGAGAAATTAAGCCTTGTTTCCTAAAAGTGCACTGTTGAAAAGACATTAGCAGGGATGAAAATAGGAGACATTTTTTTCCAGAGTGTTTGTTTTTGTGGTTTTTGTTTGTTTGTTTGTTGTTGTTGTTTGTTTTTGGTTTTGTTTTTATTTTTGTTTTTTTTCCCCCCCCCCTTTTTTTTTTTTCCCCCTGATTGTGCCACTTTACTGGGTTTTTGTTCTTTGGTATGACTTTATAGGGAACCTCTTGATGTATTAATCTGAAAAAAAAATTGGAAACAGTCCAAATACATACTAAACACTTGAAGACCTCAGAAAGATTTTTGGTAATGCCATGCAACTCTTGTAACTAAACTGCAGGAGTAAAAGCAAAATACACTTCATAATGAAGATGGTTGCTCAGCTGGTGTAGTGGCATCATGGCATTCAACAGAGCATTGCCTGTTGACACCAACACTGCTTCACCCTGGTTCAGCATCTGGCCCTGAAATGATAACTACGAGAAAATAATGAGATTAAGAACTATGGATCCATAATTAATAAATATTCTATTTTCTAAATACATTAAAGTCTCTCTGATCTGCTGTCACTGAAAGAAACACATGCTGTGTAGTGATGACCCATCTTCATGGTCTCCCTGGGGCATGTATTCTGCCATGAGAGATGGGACAGTGGTAAGAATACTGACTTATGACAAAGGCTTTAAAAACACACCACTGAAAGATATTATCTGAGCTATGAAACAACTTAATGGAGCAGAGAAGAATTTAAGCAAGCTGTAACCTTTCCAGTAGCATCATAGACTCTGTCATGTGAAAAGTAAGTGATATTCAGCCTCTACATATACACTGCAGGTAGTCTGCCCTGTGTGTTCCATGGCCTGCAAATCTGAGTCCTTTTGAAGGACATACTACACAAAACTGTACTTTCCATTCTGTATCAAGATCTAAGCTTGTATTTATAAAAGTGAATGCAAAGGAAAAAGATCTGTAATTGTCTATTGTAGCATATTTTGTAAAGGGTAGATAAGATGACCCAAATAATTATAGTCTGCTTAGCTGAACTTCCATTCTCGACAAAGTCACAGAAAAGCTGATGCAACATAAAAGTACCAAAGAATTAAAGGATGGTAGCATAATTAGTGCCAATCAGTACAGTTTTATGGAAAACAGATCTCATCAGTACTTCTGATGAGGTGCCAAGTTCAGTTCACAGAGGAAAGTGTGTTGACATAATATGTTGACATAATATTCTGTAAGGGCAGTTGTCTACACAATATTCAGATTAAAAATTAGCACTATTCAAAATTCCCTGTAGCACATAATAATAATTTGTAAAACTTGTTCACTGTCTAATCTCAGAAAACAGCTGTTAATTGGGAGCCACTGTGCAATGAGAAAATTCTAGTGGGCTAGTGCAAAGTTCTTGATCTGTACAATATTCATTTATGCAGAAGAAATTGCACATTCATGACAGCAAAAATTTGCAGTTGATAAAAAAATAGTGGAATGATGAATTTTAATAAGGAGCAGACACTGATGCACATATACATGCATAACAGAGTAAGGTAGACTTTTCAAAATAATACATTTTAATGTTTTAGAATGAAGATCATGGAACACAGACCACAGATTTTCTGATGAAGGCCTGAATTATGGAATCATAGAATCATACATCATAGAATGGTTGGAGTTGGAGAAGAACTCCTTTAGTTCCAACCTCTGTTCCATGGGCAAGGGCATCTTTCACTAGACAAGGTTGCTCAGAGCCCCATCCAACCTGTCCTTGAGCATTTGCAGGGATAGGGCATCCACAACTTCTCTGGACAACCTGTTCCAGTGCCTCATCACCCTCACAGGAAAGAATTTCCTCCAAATATTGAATCTGTACTCTCTTTCAGTTGGAAACTTGTCCTGTCACTACACGTTCTTGTTAATAGTTTCTTTCCATCTTTTTTGTCCATTCCCTTCAAGTACTTGAAGGCCACAATTCACCCTGAAGTCCTCTCTTTTCCAAGCTGAATAATTCCAATTCTCTCTGCCTTTCCCCATAGGACAAGTGCTCCATCTTTCTATTCAATTTGATGGCCCTCACTCCAACAAGTCAATGTCACTTCTGTCCTGAGGACCCCAGAGCTTGACCCCGGAATGTTTCAGGTGGGGTCTCACCAGAGTGGAGTAGAGGGAGAATGCCCTCCCTTGCCCTGTTGGCCACGCTGCTCTTGATGCAGCCCAAGACACAACTGACTTTCTGGGCTGTGAGTGCACATTGCCAGCTCATGTCCAGACTCATGCATCAGGATCCCCCAAGTCCTGCTTAGCAGGTGGTTCTTGATCAGTTCATCCCCCAGCCTATATTGATACCAGGGGTTGCCCCAAGCCAGGTATCACCTTGCCCCTGGTCTTGTTAAACTGCATGATGTCCCCATGAGCCCTCTTCTTAAGCTTGTCCAAATCCTTCTAGATGGCACCCTACCTGACAGGTGTGTCAACAGCACCTCTCTGCTTGGTTTCATGTGTAAATTTGCTGAAGGTGCACTCAATCCCTTCATCTGTATCATTAATGATACACTGAGGGACACCATTTGTTATTGATGTCCACTGGGACTCTGAGCTGTTGACCACTACCCTCTGGATGCAAACATTCAGTCATATTCTTATCCATCTAACAGTCCACCCATTGAGTCTACTTTTCCCCAGGTTAGTGAAAAGGAAAATCATTCTCAAACAGGATTTTGATATCTATAGTGATTAATGAGTTTGAATTCCCAGAGTGAAATAATCCCTGAAAACATATGTCAGATGTGTATGTCTGAACTGGACTTTTTATTTGCCCTGTTTGTTACATTACTGAGACCATTACTGGGAAACAGCTCTCACATCTCACTTTTGAATGGAAATTGAAAAGGCAAATAGAGGTCCATGAAGAGCTCAAAGAGATATTCTGGAAAGTGTGAATTTCAGTGAGAGATTTAAGAATTTTCATCTATATAATTTTTCTTAATAGCAGTAATTTTATAGTTTAAACTTGGTAAAGATGATAGAGTACCAGTGGTGCAAGAAGGAAAGCAATTCAAATATGAGCAGAAAATTTCTTGTGATGCAAGATGCTGAGTTTAGCATAAAAAGGTATAACAAGATGCACAGGATGAAAATAGAAACTAAATAAGTTCATACAAGATAGGAGCACCGTTTTAACCCTAGACATACAATAGAATAACTTATTTAGAACAATGGAGTTTTCATCGCTTTAAAGCTTTTCAGATGAGATGGAGTTTTTTTTCTATATTGTAAGAGAGCTCCATCAGAATTTGAAAAATTATTTGGTGAAACCCAAATGACTGTGTTATTAAAAGATCAAACTAGAGGGTCACAATGGGCTCTCACAGTCTTAAAATGGATTACTTACATCTCCACTCACAAATATGTAATTTTAAAAATAGTACATACCAATATAAAGGCAAAATTGTCCTAACATTCTAAGAAATACCTCTGACCTCTTTACTACTCCCCCACAAAATACGGGTCTACTTTCTTTGTCAGTAGGAGTTATCATTTTAATGACTTTTTCTGACAGACAATGTATCTGATGATGTAAACTTGGACTGAATGAAAAAATTTTCCCATTAAAAAGCACCAGAAATCCATGAATACATACTTTTGCTAAGACAAGTCACATTATTTTTAGATGGGGTTACTTAAATATGCTATCTCTACAGTAACTTCCTTCTGACATAAAATAATTTTTGTAGCTCTTATTGTGCAGCATCCAAGGTCTCTTATAATACCTCCAACTTTTTTCCTAAACTTCCTTCCTTTTCCCATTCTAACATTTTCACAAGCAGGTGACTCCTCACAGTATTGTTACACCTATTAAATTACAATTACTGAGTATAATCTCAATTTAAATTTATGCCTGCAACTTTTGAAAAGTATAAGAAAAAAATGTTATTTAATGACCACACTTAATAATTTTTATCCTCAGAAATAAAAACTTGACCTCATATTCTGACAAAAACTTCATTGCTTTCTAAAGTCCTCAAGGTAAAAAGACAATGATGGAGTATTTCTACAAAAGAAATGCGCAACAGGTATGTACATATCTACTAAAGCTACAGCTCTTAAGATGTAATCCTACAATTATAGAAGACTAAATACATGGCTCCAATTTTAAGTTTTCTACATGATTTCTAGATGAAAAAATAAAAGAACACAAATTTCAGTGTATAATCTGAAGGCAAACAGTGCCTTCTTTTATCATGCACTATCTAGGCAAAGATTTGTTGGGGTAATCTATGTCCTTTACAGCTCACAACTGTCAGCAAATGTGTCTCCCAACTGATGTCTAATAATATTCAAATAAGTTTATTCACTAAATAATGCCAATGATTAGACATGGAAAAGACTTAAAAACCCTTCTACCTGTTCACATATCTGTACCAACATGGTAATGAGGCAATCAAAAAGGAAAATAATGCAATTTTGCCAATAAAACAGATACATTCCAAAATATCAGATCTGCTGAGGAAAGATATTATTTATATATTTGTTTTTCTCCATAGAATCATTTTTACACCATTTTTTACTATCTTGAGCCTTCCACCTGCATATTTTTTCTGCAGGTATGAGAAGGGCACAAAAGACACCCAACGCACAACCCCTAATCATCCTCACACAAGTAAACAATCCACATCCAGAATCCTATATCCATTATTTCAACTAATTAGAAATGTGCCTTAAGCAAAAAGATGAAAAATGTAAACCTCTTTCTTAGAGGACCTATTTAAGAAAACTTTTACTAATTCCTCAGAACATTTCCCCGCTCTTAAGGTTGGTGATTAAGTTATAACTTTGGCTATTAGATCTCATCCTTTGTCAAAAAATTTTATTGCAATTTTAAAAGCAGAAATCTGAAAGGAAATAAGATTTCATCTACATGGAAATATATTCAATGGACTTTCCAATACTGTGCATTTTTGTTGCCACAAGTATTACTTATGTCTAAAGTGCTAAAACCTTACATTTCATGAAAAGGAAGAGTTGTGGTGTTAACCCTCTAATTGGTTCTCTGACAATATTAAGATATTTTTAGTGTTTGCACCATTAGTATAGAAAAATTTTATTCTTCTATTTTGCATGTGTCAAGAAGATTTCTAGCAGTCCAACAAATTGCTAACAATTACCACTAAGATGCACACAGTTATTTCAGATACTGCAGCATTTAAATGTTATAGCCTAAATCAGCAGAGGAGGCATCGTTTTATCTTCTGCCATCATAAATGCATTGCATATTGGAAAGCCAAAACAAAACCATGAAATAAGCTATTCTAAGACAAGCACTGTAAATGCAGTTTTTGATGGCTTTTTATATATGATGACTTAAAAAAAAAAAAAAACAACAAACCCCACAACATTTTAGCATTAGATTTCAGGTCTAATTAGTCATCACTGATACCTTTTTTCAAATTGCAAATATGACATGTTCTTCAGAAAAATACAGAAGTGAGGCTTATTAGGACTTTTCCCTCTTAGCTTAATATTTATTTTAAATGCATTGCCTATAATTTTAGTTGTGCGATTAATGTTAAGGTATCAAAGACTCTTACTTTGATGTTTTCTGAATTCTGCCTTTATTGGTTCTGTTTTTCCTAACATTTCCATGAAATTATAAAAATAAATTGAGATTCCTCCTAAAACATCCTACAATTTATATAGTCTGAGCACTTTGTACAAAGCAAGTCATTAGAGACAAATGACTGTCTCACCAGTGCAAGAGGAACTGGTGAAGGGAAAGTATTTCAATATTCAAGGCAAGGTATATCAAGATTCCCAGCAACCATTTTACATCCAGACTGAATGCTCTCTAGCACCCTGGCCTATTATTCCTTCATCTCTTTGGCTACATCACATGTTACCAATGTGGCTGACTCCATTTCCTTAGTCTGTTTTTGGTGAGGGCAGAACTGCATAAATCACATTTTAAAAGGAAGGGAAATAAAATACAATAATGCAAACCCCCTCCTCCCCTGACACATTCAAAAGTGAGATCATGTATGGCAATAACCTGGATAAGGACTCCAAAGACAAGCAATCTTCAAGTGGAAGCAAGCATGGCTCAAACTGTTGGCATCAATTCACTGGACATTAACTTACAATGGTGCTTCAAAGTGAATGTAATTGTGGCTTTTTAAAAAGTAATACGTTCAGTCTTCATCGAGAAAATGGACTGAAAGTAGTATTTCCAATTTGGGGAGCTAATCTGTCACATATGGAGCACTCAGCTCTAGAATGAAGCTCACAATTTAAAATCATCCGTGAGATACCATCTGGTAGCAGAAATATCTAACATTAGTGGGTTCTTTTTTCCCTGGTGTTCCACTACAACCTTCTGATTTTGCATGAAGACACAACTATGGATAGCACACGACAGAATAGGAAAAACATAGTAAAATATAAAATGTGCATAAACTAACATTTTCCATAGGACTTTTAATTGCATTCTCTAACAATCAAGAAACCAGAAAACAATTTCACTTCGGTTTTTTAATGGTCCTTTACATTTCAGATTGTTTGGATTCAATGTTGGCATGGGTTATTTGCCTTGTTATTCTATGTAGACTGAAGAAATTCCAAGCAACAGCATATTCAAGAGTAAATTTGACATATCTCGAAGAAGGAAGTTAAACCAGCTTGTAATCTTCTAATCAGTTTTGTGTTTTAAGCATGCTGTACTTGCTACATTATTTTTACTAAGGTAAGAAACAAATCTGAATGATCTCAACAGTATTTTTGAATGATCTCAACTGTGTTTTTGAATGATCTCAACAGTGTTTTTGAATGTGCGTAGATTTGCATAAGGAATGCAGAATGAAAATTAAGCACATTCTTTCAATTACAGGTTTTAATGAAATTGTAGTGTTTAAAGAAGTTATAGAAATCTACTAAGAGTCAATAAGTTTTACTTGCAATATTATACCCTTTGCATTTATTAAGATATATATTTATTAACATTTTATGGTGGATGAAATTCTGATCATTACAAATGTTTCATTTGGGGTAAAGCATAAAGTTCCGTAAAATTGTTTTCCTTTCCCGAGAAAATGCAATGCATGTTACTATCCCAGTTAAGATTTAACTGAAAAAAACCTCATAAATTAATGTGAACTAATGAAAGAAAAAATCTTCCAACAATTAAATGAGTTCACACCACAGTAGAATAATAATAATTTATTTTAAAAATAAAAATTGTAACTTCATGTGGTTGTTGTTCCTGTACTACTTTTCCTACAGAAATGTAATTATTGTTTATTCAACTAGGCTCTGAATTGTTTAGTGTTCATGCAGAAATGCTCACTCCTTTAGTGAAGTTTACTTGTTCTAATCCCCTTGGAATGCAGCATTTATCACCTACCAAACAAGTGTAAAATATTTAAGTCCAGGAGGATTATCACTCCTGTCTTCCTTTCGGCTTTACTGGAGCAGAAGAGAAGAGGGAGGGAAGGTAGGCATAGTGATTCATCAGCTACAAGAGTAAACTCAAGTAATTACAAAAAAATTCCTAAATAATTTGGTCCAGTTGTCTTTATCCCTCAGTTTTTTTATGATGGATTTTTTTTATTGCTGTTTTTAAGAAGGCAATATTTACAAGCAACAAATTAAAACACATCTTATTTCCAGAAAAAAAAAAAAATCATGTGAACCACAGTCTAAGCTATAACTATAGCCCTGATGTTGTAGGTGTGAAACAAATGCTACAGGAAAATATTCTTTATTCCAAGAAACTGTGACATTTATTTATTATAAAACCATTCTAGCATACCTGTTTCTTCCTAAACATCTTCATGCATTATTTCTGTTACAAATGAACAGAACTGAACACAGTAGTTAATACTGTAGCTACCCATGTTTGTTTTTTTTTTTGTAGTATGACATTCTTTGCCTAGTGATCTGTTCCTTTCCTAGCAAGTCTTAACATTGTTCTTCAGAGTTGAGTTGATGCTTTTTGAGACTAGTCACGTTAGACCTTCTTCCTAAGTAGTAGCAGATAACCTAGAAGGTATGACTGTATTTTTAACATCAGGGCCAACTTGTCCTACCATCTATTTTGTTAACTACAAAGATTGTGAGATTGTTCTGCAATTCTACCTAGCCTCTTAACTTTAGCTAACCTGAAGCTCTTGGTATACTCAAATATTTCTATCACTTCACTTTATTTACCACTTTTGCTTGACCAATGCTTAATGCTTTGCTGGAGAAAAGGTTAGCACAAATTCTGATAGGATACATTAGCCAGTTCTTCCCTGTTAAAATCTGTCTTTTTGTCATCCATCTTTTGTTTTGTATATACTTATAAATTGTAAAATTATAATTTAATTAAAAAATAAAGAAAAATTAGCAACATTATAACATTATAAGAAAAGTAGAAGTGTCTAATCTTGCTTTTGATTTTCCTTATCTTTCACGTTACTCTAACTAGTGTTTTAAAGACAGCAAATATTCCATAGCCTGTAAACTCAATATGGCAAACAGACTCAACTAATCCAATTATATTAATCTAATCACTAAAAATAAAAATTAAAAATCTTTGGACCAAACTGTCCGTCTTCAGGTGAACCATTTCTAATAAAAGATTTTTTCCCATAAAGTTCTTGTTGTTGTTGGCTGGACTTCGCGAAGATATTGGGACAAGCCTGCGCAATGGATTTTTTAAGTGAGGCACAGTGTGCGTGGAACTGGCCCCACCCCCTTTACTCCTGAGGTTCATTTTGCCACAGCCGAGCACGCTCAGACGGCGACAGCGAGTTCCTTGGGATTCGAACCGGCGTCCTCAGAGGAGGAGCCGGCTCCACAGGCAGTGACTTACACCACTTGGCCAATGCCCGCTGCATAAAGTTCTATAAATAATTTGAATATGCAGGTATGATAATGTGATAGTCATCACAAACGTTAGCAGAAGAAAGATTAACTGTATTGTTGATTTGGTTTTTTTTGTTAGCAGTGGGCTGCAATTTTACTGAGAAAGGGCACAATTTATACATGAGAAAACTTAATGGGATCTGTTCCTATGAGCAAGACTTCAAGTAATTCCTGAATGTGAACAGGACCAGACTTGGTGAAACAGCAGAGTAGGGTCTCTCCACTAATACTGTGAGGCACTTGAGGAATACCGAATTTAACCTCACCATGGTGCTGTCCTTTTCATGGAGGCATCTGCAATCATCTCGTTTTACAGTGTCTACATTTAGAGGAAATTAGGAAATTTGTTGGACTAGGAACCAAACAAGGAGACAAACCTCCTTTAAATTCAAACAAAATTTAATTAAGATATGATAATGGAAAGGATAACAGTTCTTAACTACAATATATCTATATAACTATATATCTGTA
This sequence comes from Formicarius rufipectus, assembly GCA_013399695.1. NCBI lineage: Eukaryota > Metazoa > Chordata > Aves > Passeriformes > Formicariidae > Formicarius > Formicarius rufipectus. The sequence goes on along the minus strand of VXAU01000819.1, from coordinate 300,650 downwards.
TATATCTATTCAAGAGAAACAAAGCAACCAGAGCTAAATGACCAATTTGTGGGATAATCTCCCCTTGAACCCCCGCAGTCTCTGCTCCCGTTGGGCACAGCAATATTTATGGACAGCAAGTTGCGATGTCGCTCCTTGGCTGGTGCTGAGCTGCCCTCCTGGGGATGGGTGGACAGGTGTTGGTGTGTCTCTCTGAGATGGTCGGTGTGGAGTTGGTGTGAGATGCTGCGCAGAGAGGGAAAGAGCTGGGGTCCTTTTCCGTGGGCAAAAACTCTTAGTCCATGGCTGGAGGAGGGATGGTGCACTGAGCTGGCAGTCACCAATGCTGTGGGGGCTCCTTGTGCCCAGGCCGGCAGCCGCTGGCCCTCTCAGGAAGCCTGATGCAAAAGCCCCAGCTAGCAACTCTGTCTGTCTGTCTGTCTGTCTCTCTTGTAAACACCGGGAACTCTGAAAATCTAGGAATTGGAAAACGGGAGGAAAAGGGAAGGAGACCAAACCTGTAGGGCAGAGGTTCCCCGAGTAGCGTCTCTCCCCCTCTCTCCCCAGCAGTCTTCTTCCTCTCCCTGCAGCAAGTCGAAAACCAAGTGCCCCTTCCCATTCACCACAGCCATCGCAGTGATGAAATGTTGCTAGGTAACCCTCCTTAACTCATAATCTACTCCTTTGATATCTGCAGTGGGGAAAGATAAGGGCCATTAGCTCCTCATTCGTTGGTAGGGGAAAGGAAAATTCCTCCTGCTCCTAAAAAACTATAACATACAGTAACAAGAACTGAGAGCAAAATTTGAAGTAGACACTCTGATTTTCAGGAAATCTGAATCAGTGCTAAAAGTGGACTTAAGTCGCTCAAGTTTCAGTAAAATGATTTGAACTACAAAGTGATGTTCCTCTTCTGCAGTTACTGACTTACAAGCAGATGATATTTAATAGATTAATACATGTTTACTTCTCCATGTGCATATTCAGAATCCCTAACGTTTGCACATCTTTTATATTCTAAGTTCATAGACACATGAAAGCAAAAAATCAAAAGAAAATTCATGCTATTACTTTGTTTATTTGTGTTTTGTGATGATAAATAGCAGTACATCTTTTTTACTAAATCTAAATTAACAATATTTTGTTAAGGATGAAAATTACCTATGCATGCTTTACATAGTGTTAGTTTCCACACTGAATACTCTCATGCATGCTCCATAATATGATTTCCATATCAACGAAACTAAGACCTTTGCTTCTATTATGAAATTGTTTTTGATGTTCAGAATTTTGAAGACATCATCATGCTTTTAGGGATAAGACTTGTCACTTTGAAAAGCCCTTGAAGAATCTATGTAAGATCCTGGCCTCATTGTAGTCAATGAAATTAAAAAAACCCACAAACCCATGCATTTACTTCAACAGGAACATGATTCCTCCTGAAGTTTCTGACTAAAACAAAACAAACCAACCAACCAAACAAAAGCAGAACAAGTTTTAATAAAACCAAAACCAACAAAAAACCCGAACAAAAACATGTTGGAGCAACTACAGAAAGACTTATGTTTTTACAGTTTTAGAATAGTGAGTTGGTATTCAATCCTGAGGTTCTGTAACAAAATTGCATCAATCCCTGTGTACCTATGTAAGTAAGACAAAAAGATACTTATATGAGTTTTCAAGAACCATTCATACTAAAATAACTTTCTTTCGGCTATGATAAGTGAGTTGGCTGCTGTGGTTTTGGGTAAGCAGAACAGCAGACAGTGATGTCCCTTATATATGAACAAAGAAAGAGAATAATGAATGTAAATCAACAGAATGAGTTGCACAGCTGTTTTGAAATCTGTTCACAAAAAGTATTCATCAGTGATTGGCTGTTGAGAAAGGTTTTGAATTGGAATGTGGGTGTCCACTCCAGATTCAACTCAATTAGTACTTTCAGGAACAATTTGGGTGATAGAATTTAACACTGTTTATATTGTGCAGAAAAGGATAGCAAGTACTGCAGAGGGTAAGTCTGCAATCTGAATAGTCTTGGAAAACTGAAGAGGTGACCCAAGAACAAGGTGAATTAAATAAAGATTAGAGCAGAGTACTTCCTGTAAGCAAGAGAAATCTGATAGATTGAGAATAAGTAACATTTGGAAAAGTCGTAAAATACGGCAAAGAGAACTGCAGGGTATTGTAATAGTGACTCAGAAATTAATATCAACACTGTAGCACTGGGCAAAAACAAGAAAATCCCATTCAGGAGCACTTAATGGCAAATTCATAGAAAAAATACTAAAGGCCCCATAGGTCAGCTTTACTTGGTTCTGGTGAAGTCTTAAAT
>VXAU01000819.1:283206-296297 GCA_013399695.1 Formicarius rufipectus | reverse complement strand
AAAAAAAAAAAAAAGCAAACTATTTGACTATTCTTTGAAAATGATTCTTAGAGTTAGGATTATCAAAGACCTAACTTATATGTGAAACAACATTCTACTTATTAGCAATTTGCCATATATGCTTCCAATATTTTGCTCTGCCTCTGTATGAGACATGGAAGAGATGGCACTTGACACTAATCGTCATTGAAAGCATAATTCTTTATGATATGAAACAAAGGAATACTGTCTTAAACAGCACAGAATGATATCAGTGTAAAAAAATTTATTTTCTATAAATTCTTTTAAACTGACACATTATTGTGCTTGTGAAAAAATGAAAATATTGCCTGAAGCTAAACAGAATGTGCACAGGAACTGGAAAAATTTCTCATATAAGCTTTTTCAATAAACTTTAGTCTTCAGGGACTTTTCATATAGAAGCAACTCTTCTCTGCAGAATCTATCATCAATGCTACATGCTGTGACACAGACAAACATCCTTTAATGATAAGTTAACAAATGAACACTACACTCATTTTCAGTTTGAGACCTGAATGAGAATCAGTACTATTATCTCCTGGAGATGTTTTGCCATAAATTTAACATTAAAATGATATCTCCATAGTGTTCGACAAACTCCTGCTTTCAGTATGCAGACAGAGACATTTCATAAAGGAATCCCTATTACTTTAGATTTGTACTTTACACTATTTCTAAGTGTGAAAACCCAAGAGTCTGACAATAATCATTGTATTCTCATTTCTGTAGCAGGTTGTATATGCTAATGAGGAGAAAAAATATAATTACATAGTATCATAGTCTGTTGTTACTAAGCTCTCCTGAAGCCTCCTCTTCCAAAGAGATGGTTGAGCTCATGAATTTTTCCTTTATTAAAAAATAAAACCACTGAATTCAGGAAGGCAAACACAACAGCCAGAAGTTGTAGCTTTAGGAAACATCTCATGCTTTGAACCTCATCACTGTTTGTCAGCCACGAGAAATGCACAATTAGAAGCTCCAAAGATTTCTGATTCTACACAAATGACATTGTATTATAGATCCTTGCATTGAGTTGAAGCTAGTTTTCAGATTAAACTACTTTGAAGCATTCACAAAGACACTGATAGTATTTGGGAAGTAGAATAATAACTATTCAAGACAGAATAACTGAAAGAATATATTTCTGCACAAGAATTAAGAACAACAATTTTTTAATTAGAATTCATGTCTACAAGAGTAAAGAAACTAAAAAACTATTGAAGAAAAATAAACAGGCACAGAATGGAATATGTGTGTCATCAAATGAAGTGGAAAACACTGATCTAATATATATGTGTGTATGTATATGTTCGTTTTTCAGCAAAAGTGAATGATTAGTTCCCTGGACCTACGGAGAAGCTTTCCCACTGGAGAATCTCTTTCAGTATTGCCCATGGCAGTATTTCTTACATGGCCACTTAAACACCCAGGATTAAGTGTAGTTGAGTAGGTGATAATATTCACAGATAACCTTTGTAAAACCCTTAGTATCAATTTTTGCATAATTTTTATGTGAATACTTATGCAAGAAGTTTTTATCCTGTATATTATCTAGATTATATCAGCAATGTGTTTAACAGTGTTTCATTACAATTTATAGTAGGATGTGATATACAATGTATGAAAGAACAAATACACATACAAAAACTTTGTATTGATATTTCAATGAGGAAAAAAAAATTGAAAAACATCTTTAAGTCAAACAAAAATATTCTAACTGCTTAATTTCACCTAATATAAATCAATCCCCATCATCACTACTTCAGGACTAATGTCTCATAGTGCTGTTTTAAGAACACCTGTGGGAACACAATGGATCAAGTGCATTTGATTACAATGGGCAGTGAATAATAACAACAATTCATGTATACTTTAAATGACGGTTAAAGAGAAGTACCTAAATGAAAATGCACTGAAATACTGTGTTTCCTCATGCTGCCAGTCTAGCCAAATCTAGCTAGAATACATTTGGATGTGCTAAGCACCAGCAGAATGTGCCAGAGGTGGGCAAAGCCAAGATTAAAAAAAAGCATTTGGCTTTAATAAGCTGAGGGAGGAAAAGAGAAGAGTGACAAATATAAAATTGCCAAGAAAAGAGAGAAAGAGGGAGGTTGCTTTGTGCATGTGATTGGCAGTCATAGAAGGGCCTTTTTTATGTACACAGGGAGAGTCCTTTTATGACTTTTTTATCACTTTTAAGATACAGTCAAAAGCTTGACAAATCCAATACCTTTATTTTTCCCCATCTGAGTTGGGAGGTATATCTCAATTATCCATAGAGGAAGAACTGGCTTCTTCACATAGTTCTGAGCACTCTGGTTTTACTCTCCCTCTACATTGCAAACAGCAGTTTTTCTGTAAAAGGGTTCATTGGCATTTTAAAGATACCAGTGATATACTTAGACGCAGCACAGTACAGATCACCTCATTATTCCTGAAGTATGCAACTATTGTAGGGTGAATGAAAAATAGCCATTTGCACTGTGGACTGCTGAAGAATAGGCTTTTAGCACGAAACCCACAATAAACTACATTTCAGTTCAATTCACAAGGTTACCCAATCCATCAAATCCTACCCTCAAAACACAGAATCCAGTTCTACCCACCAGGTATTTGCCTGATAATAGTCTGACAGGTAGTCTGATAAGTGGCATGTAACACCATTACTACAGCAACAAGTTTTAAAAACAACACTAGAATGAACTTGTCCTCTGGGAATAAATTCACAGGGCTAATAATTTAGTTTAATGGGTTATTAGAAAGAAGATCAAATATTTTTCATAGCTCGTCCTCCATTCTGAGCATATGGAATCAACAAAATAAAACCAGCTGAGAAAGTGTCAGCTGCAGTGTGGCAGCATTGAAGTCAATGGGGTTTTGCAAGAGAATATTTTTTCTGTTTATTAATTAATAAATTGATAATAAAAATTATTACTTTTTATTAATTAATAAAAATTCATCATCAAATCCTACACTATTTTCAGAGTTGACATCAATTAATTCACTCATCCATATACCACAGATCCCTGCCTTTCAGTACCAATTTTGGAAACATTCCTCTCACTGAAATGAGAAAGGAAGAAAATGCAACTAATATTTGTAATAATTCTACAGTTTTGAAGTAGCAGTATTACAGGAGGAAAATTCATTTTCTGTTGTATCTTGGATAGTTACATTGCAACATGTGTTTTGAAACATCGTTTAAATGTTTCAGGAGATTTATCTAGTGAGTGTAAATTCTGTAAATTCTCTTGTGATGCAGAAAGCATAGCATGGCTCTGTGACTAGGACAGACACTTTGAAATATTTGTGACAGTTTAAACACATTACTGTCTCCTTAGCTTTTTATTAGTGCCTTCTCTAGGAGCTACTCACCTGCTTCAGTGCAAAGCTGTGTGTGTAAGAACATATTTTATGTGGCCATTCAAATTGGCTTAAGACATACCTGTGTATTTTAGCCCAAGATAGATCATGAATATTAAAGTGCTTTAGTACTCTGGCAGGACACCGGGAGTGGGAGCCTCCAGCAGAAGGGCAACCGCTAATACAGAGTGCTATAAGATTATGAACCTGTGAGCTACCACAGCCATTTTCAGTGGGGCATGGCCTGTGGACTCACTTCTATCATTGCAGTGGTTAAAAAGGAGTATGGGGGGTCAATAATAAACAGCATCAAAAAAAGAGAATATTTCACAGCTCACATTGCTTTCTCAGGTTCAATAAATGCTTACTCATATGTGAAAAATGGCTGATAGCAATAAAGAATTTTTATTTCCTACTGGATTAACATTGCTGTAATTTTTAGTGACATAAGGATTAGATTTCTTTCAGAAATTCCAAGTAATATAAAGCTCCTCAGAAACTACATGTTTAGTGCTGCCTTGAAATTTCTAGTAGACCCTTGGTGCATAAGATGGAGTTTATTTGTTAGATTATTATTAGAAGGTCAATTATTTATTTAGATTTAGAGGAAAAGTAGAGGTGGAGAAAGTATGCTCTAGCCATTGCATTTACATTTAGAACAAAAAAATGTTAGGGACTGTGTTAAAGTATTGAATCTGTAGCCCACTCCTCCAAAAAAAAAAAAAAAAAAAAAAGGTAATGAAATACAAAGCTGACACCAGGAGACAGTGAAATTTAAAAAGCAGAGCATATTTCTGTATGTTTTTATACTTTCACAAAAGATGAAAGTATCTGGCAGACTTCCCTGCTTTCAACTATGGTAAATAATCCTTCAGCTCTTGTTCCATAGCTAGTTCATATACCCATAGGAAAGGTACTGTATATGAGAGGCATAGACAACTCCCTAAAAGAGCTGTCATAGCAAACTTGCATTCTGTAGCTGTGATCTTCTGACCATCTGCTTGACTAGAAATAAATTTAGCTTCTGATCTTTCATTTTAAGCAAAATCAACATTTTTTCCCCCAGTACCTTAAACAAGAGGTGAAATGTTAGCAATGATGCACCACAGCATACTGAAGACATTTCCTTACAAAGGTGGACCACGAAATGCTGCAAAAGTAGGACTTTATGTCACTCTACTGTTAGTCCTCACAGAGATAAGAAACATGGGGAAAATATGATGAGAAAGTTGTGAAAATCCAGACTTCATGAAGAGATTGTAAGATGTAACACTGGTCAGGACTCCTGCAAAATTCTAGTTATTTGGTTTCCACTTCTTGTTCTCACAGAATTGCATACTAAGACTATGCACCATTTATGACAAGGTCTACATATACTCTGTGTGTCTAGGGTTCATAGTGTAATGGCAACCTGATATCAAGTCGGGACCACTAGATGGTACTGCAATATAATTAATAAATATTAAAAAGTAATCTCATAAATAAATATTTAGATATTTATCTGCAATGTTTTGGCTGTAACGTTTGAAAGACTTGCAGAATGGCACTGCCTTTAGATATATAGCTTCCATGTAATTATACTATATGCAGTTTTAAGGCATAAGCTAAAATGTGTGCTTGCCGATCTTAACAACAAAACTAAGGTACTCAATATATATCAACACACATATATGTTATTTATATTGTATGTGCACACGTGTAAATTGTCATCTGAAATTATAATCTGGTCAGTCACCACACTTACTCATTTCCATGTATTCCTGCATTCAATGTAAAAATATTACATTATGGGAAAAGTGTGCGTACCTAAATCAACATACAGACATATGTTTATTCATAAACTCAACATAAAATAATCCTAAGATTTTGAAAGATAAAGTTGTTACAATTAACAAAATCTATACAACCATGTTTCATATTTTTCTGTGCTTTGAATGATTTCCTATCACAATTTGCTTCACTATTACAGAGATGAAATATTCCACTTTTATCTAAATGTATTCCACCATATGCCATGACTACAGTAATAAACAGATTAAATTTTATAATCAGTTATCTTCTAGCTGGTAAAGATACTGAGGTTTAAAAATTGCCACAAAAATAAATTTTATGAACCCATAAGCACACTTAATAGTATCTACCCATGAAACTACCCTCTGAATAACATAACACTGCTGGTTGCCAGCACTATTTTCAGTTCTCACCTGTTAGATAAATGATCAAGCATGTCAAATCTGCCCTCTGTAATAGAAGTGAAAAAATAAAGTCATTTACTTAAAATATTCTGATAGCTCTTTATCTGAAAACCTTGGTCAGATTTACTGCTCAAAGGCATTTACCTACAAAGTTAACCAGATGCTTTGAGTTGAAAACTAATTTAATTTCTCTGTTATCTTAACAGGACATCTGTTAAAGCAACATCCAAGGAAGGTAATATGTTCAAAATTAACCATCCTGCAGGTTGTTTTATTAAAGTATGTGTGACATTGACATTTAACTGTTAATGACCACTGCCTTACAAAAATAATTAGTAAATGTGGAATCAAAGCAGTATAATGATTATACTAATGGACACAAAGTAATATAAAATGAATTTGTAACTCATGTAAGTTCAATCTTGTTGCCAAGTTCATTGCTTTATTATAACTGAGTTATGCTGAAGATGAATTACCCATTTCTTTTGTTTCCTTCTTTCATCAGTATCATCTATGTATCAAACCTTCCCTGTAGAATCAGAGGATATCAGCTGCATAAAGTGTTTAACACTCATAGCCAGCATATTTTTTTAAGCAGCATGAGTGACAAACTATGTAAATCATATCCTGAAGTAATTTGCATTATTGTAGTTAATTTGCATATGGATATAAATGGCATTTCAGAGCAACTAGATATCAATAGAAGCAGTGGTAAGTGAAAGTCAAACACATAGGCAGATGTATGCTTACCAATGCTGGGATATTAAAATGGAAAAATACTATATACTACAAGGTGCCTGTTTCTGATTGAGCCTTATAACTTTGCTGTATAAGAAGGTGGGGACAAGTGGGATTGGTAGGAAGGCACGGACTCTGTGCTTTCTCCCACATATTACATTTCCACCAGCAATGCAGTGCTGATGTCAATCCGTTGACAGGAAGTGCTACAACCATTTCTACCTCTTCCTCTTCCCATTAGAGTCACCCAGTGGAAAAGGAAAAGAGAAGGCATGGGCTGCCCCAAAGCCACATGGGCTGCCCTACAGCCACTGAAAGGCAGCCATCCTGGCTAATCCTGGAATAACATCTCAAATCAATAAGGCAAAGGGGGACTTCCCAGCAATGAAAAAATTTTAAAGCATGAGTGTCATGTGGCTGGATTTCTATTCTGCTCATTTACCCCTTAGGATCTTTTGCTTCAGATGCTCTCCAATAGAGCCTGGCTGGAGGCAGGAGGCTAGCCATATCCCGAAGTCCCTTCTGGCCTTATTTTTCTATGAACCATGATTATGAGTATGAAAACACTGACTTTAACCACAGTGCACATTGGTAGTTGGAGAACCCTACTGACATAACTTCTTACATTTGTCTTTATTCTTTTCATTTCATGATATGGAAAACAGACTAACTTGCAGTTCATCTACAGAGTGGACAATACCTGAAGGTAACAAAACAGAAGCAAACTCTCTCCCTAAATCTTCATTTCTCCAGTAGTTTTTCTGCCTTGCAGAACTGTCTCTCTTCCCAAGATATTCCCCAGCGATGCCATTATAGAGCCTTCCTACTGCTCCCTATCAGTTACCGGGAAGACAGTTTTGGTTAACCTTCCTGATTCATATGTACCTCAGCAGGAAAGAGGAGCAGTTACACATTTGCAGCATTTTACTTGACTGCAAGGTTTATATGCAGCATTTTCAGTATTTTGCTAAATACAATATCAGGAAACTTAAATTCATCTTTAAAAGATTCTAATTATTTTTGAATGTGTTATTACTTCTTCCAAACGCAGATAACTTTTATCTTTCCAACATTTTAACTAAGATACCGTTCAGCTTTACATATATGCAAGCATCCTTCATTTTTCTTCCGTAGTAAAGCATAAAAAATTGTGAAACGTGAACTGATTATTTATGACATGAAATTAGCTTTTTCTGGTGAAGTGCAACAAGATATCTGTTGTTGGAAATAGGAATTCAACTGGACAAACAGAAAGCTGAAGTAGTAAATTCACTTTAAAGCCTAAAGGGAGCATCAGGAAAGATGGAGCATGACTCTTCGCACAGGTATACAGTGAAAGGACAAGAGGCAATGTGATAGATTTCAGCAATGGAAATTTCAGCTGAACATCAGTAGAACTTTTATCATAATGTGAATGCTTAAGAAAGAGAGAAGTTGTGAAATTTCTATCCTTGGAGACTTTTAAAACTTGCCTGGCTAAAACTCTAGGCACCCTGATGTAACTTTTAAACTGGTCCTGCTCTGAGCAGGAGACTGGATTAAGAGACGGTGAGAGATCTCTTCCAACATGAATAAGTCTTTGATTTTGTGAGTCTGAGTTATATATTTCCAGTTATTTGGAGTGGGTAAGAGAGAATGTGTTCAGAAATATTTGATTTCCATGAAAACTTCTGCCAAAAAACAACCTGATTACGTATTTTGCCCTAGCTTACGTTTTCATAAATATGCTACACTACATTCAGTTCTTTGTATATTTAATGATTAGAATTTTAAATAAGTGCGTTTTTTAATCTTTCTTATTCTTTCATGTTCTCCATTGAAATTCAGGGCAATATAGGAAAGGAAGCAACATAATGTGAATGCAAATAGAAACTTTTTTTTTTTTTAGAACAGTAGCTTGCAACTCAGATGCATAGAATGAGTAGTAAAATCTTGAGGAACCACACTTTGATTACACATAATGAGCTATGTACACAATACCCCAGAGTGCTTAGAGTTCTTAGGTACCACTGTTCTGTACTTAACCTTTCATTTTCTTAATCTACATGTTTCAAATCCAAACTGAAGTACAGAATTTACTTTTATATTTTTTCTGACTACTGCAATCCATGGAGTAAGATTCAGTGTGGCAGACTCAATCAACTCCCAAACTTTCATCTCTAAAATAGCCTATGTTTATGGAGAGTAAGAAAAGGAGTGTGGGGAAAAAACAAACAAACAAACAAACAAACAAACAAACAAACAAAACCCCACAAACAAACAAAACCAAACCAAAACAAAACAAAAAATCAAAACAACAAACAACAAACAACAAAAAAAAACACCAAAAAACACCCCCAAACAACCAACCAAAAGAAAAACCCAAAAACCCCCCAAAACCCCAGTTGTGACTACATAATTAAAAGCTATATATATAAATTATTCTAAAGAGCGAGCTAAATCATGCTTAGTCAAAAAATCTTAATGCTCACATTTCTTGATACTGGCGTTTGACTTTCAAACATCTAATTTTTGTGTCAAAAGATATAAAAGTACAATCTTATGATTTAATATATTAAATGTAACCCTTGTATGTTATTAGGTGTAAATACTGAAGATGTCAAAAATGCCACACAAATAGAAACTAAATCAATTTTGACTGTTTAAATGAGTTTGCAGAAAGTGTATTCTTGGTCACATTCACAAAGTACTCTAGGAATGATCCTGGAGCTCAGCCAGGCAGCAGTGAGAGGAGAGCTCTTGTATCTGGTCACACAAATAGGGTTGCATGCAAAAAGAACCAAAAGCACTGACTCAAAGCTGGAATCATGTGTAGCAAGGGCCACTTCACACCCTGAACCCCAGTTGGTTCCCCTTGTTCAGCATCCCAAACCCAGCCTCCACCTTGACTTCCAGTAACTGACAGCATCACCACTTGCATGCTTAGTACGGGACCAGTGCTACCTCAGCCATTCATTTTTTGTCAGCAAAAAAATGCTTACTTATTTTTAAACCAAAAATAGGAGTATGATAGTTCTTATTCTGCCTTTAGTCTGCTTGTGGGATCATTAGACATCATTAGGGGAAGCTTTTAAACGCCTTGAAGAAAAAGTATTGTTTCCTCATCACATGGGTATATTTTGCTGATTTTTTCTGAGAGTCTATCTCCTTGTGTCCTTTCCTGGGTTTAAAAAAATCACAGAAATATTACATTTTTACCAGAAAGGCTTTCTATTACATTTTACTTTTTTGTTTCACTAGTGTACTTCAGATGTGCCTTATTCAAGTCAAGAGGTTATGCTCTTCATATGCTACATTTGCTTAGCCACAGGTTAAAATAAATATTACCAGTCCTGACACCTTAAAGTCCTCCTTATACTGAGTACGGTGTTCACCAACAAGCAAAACAACAGACAGACTAATTGAATATTTCTGAAGAGTAATACTGAAAAGTAAGTCTGAGAAGTGGGTTTTCTAGGCATTCATTCACAGATCCACATAAAAATCAAGCTTAAGAATTAGTCCTTGCATTTCCTCTTTGTTACAAACCCTTCTTACATGGCCAGAAATATTCCAGCTTGCTGTGAAAGAGTTTCAGCAAAGACAACTGTGTCTCAAGGACAGAAAATACTTAGTGTGATGCCATTTCCCAAAAGATATCTATGATTATAATAGTGTATAATGCAAATAGATTTTCATGGCTGTTCACTAATATTCCTTGGACCTCCTTAGTCTCTTCAGAGATGATTATTTCATTATTTTAAAAATTTCTGAGTCTTTGCAGACGTGTTTCAGTGTAACACGGCGAAGCTGAACATATGTCACAATCTACACTCCCACAACGAAAATGAAGAACAAAACAAAACAAAAGATGAAGATAGCAAGTATTTTGTTATAATTATTATTAATATTAATAATTGAAATATGTCCTTTCCATTTTGTCAGCAGGTGATGATGAAAAAATTTTTGTACACATACATAGAATGTAAGCTGTTCTCAAAAGTTAAAAAAAAGGACCTTTTATTTTATTTGGTAGTATGCTATAAATAATACATATAAAATAAACTATACCCATCTGAACTATTATTAGACTGTAATTTTAACCCATCAATTTCTAAAGCCATGCTGTGCCAGATTCTCTCTCATGGTTTACAACCTCAGAGGCATCCCTCTGGTACTTGCCCAAATTAGAACCAATTCAGACCAGAGCTTTTCTCAAAGTTCTACATGTCATTTCAAACAAATAAACAAAAAAAGCAAGATTATAACTACAGGTTTAAAGCTGTTGTTCTATTCAGATTAAAATATAAATAATAAAGAAGAGTCAGTGCAAGATTTATATGACTGACAGGCATAACACTTCAAATGATCCACTTTGTAAGATATCTACATCTGTAAAACAGCCAGAGCCTCTGAAGGGTCTAGAAGAGGAGGATAAGTTATATCCCACACAGTTGGGTATATTACACATACATTTCTAGTCTCTAGATCTTGCAGAATATTTGGTCAGGTGATGGAGTTTTAATGTGCCATTTGCAGCTGAAAAGGAGACTGATGCCCAACATGTGAATTAGACATTTTGCAGAAAATGAGTTCATCTCTATTTCTTAAATCCATTTTTCTGGGGACTTTTCCTTTTCGCCCTCTTTTTAGCAATTCTGTTGCTCTGAAAGCCAGTTGAAGTGGAAGAAATATACTCTGTATTGCTGAGTTTCAAAGCAGATCATATACTTGGAACAAATAATACCTCTAAAACCTAATAAAAAATGAAACTGCATTCAAATATAGGCCTGAACCTTATGGTTGGTTGGGAAACACTCTAGATGACACAACCCTCTACTTCAGAAAAAAATCAGTTCAAGGAGTTTGTAAGTCCATTTTTATTCCAGCTAGCATTTACTAGTGTTCTTAGGCTGGTTTTATGCCCATTAAGACACAGTGCTCAAAGAGCTGCTTCTCCTTTTTCCATTCTCTTCCATCCCTTTGACTTCCCCAGCCAAGATAAGCATCCCAACATTTACAAGTTTAGGAATGCAGGTGGCTGAAACAAGCAGGTGGAAAGAGGTGGATTGGATTGAGTATAATTGTACAAAAGGTGCCAGGTTTCTTATATACATTAATTCACTTAGCAATAAAGAAAGGATTTTAACCAAATAAAGATACGTAAGTTCTTTTCTTTTCTTTTTTATGTTTTTTTTTTTTTTTTTTTTTGCCAAGCTTTTAACGAGATTGAGCCTTTCTGAAGGTATAAAACCCAAAAAGTGTAACATTTTACCTGCAGAATATTACTTTACGCCCTCAGGAAATGAAATTCTGATGCTTTTGAAGTCAGTCTCTTTTGAAGAAATAGAATACATGGGCATGAAATAACCTTGTCTCCAGTAGCTTTTGTACTTTGGGGGTGATTTGAAAGAAATCAGAGGTAAAGAAATATCTTTGCCTCATTTATTCTCCCTATAGTTTTGTTTAACTTTCTGTATCATAAGATATCAGTAACTCACCAAGGATCAAATAATTACATCTGTAATTTGCAATTGAACTAAACTCGCTATAACCAGCAACAGCAATTAAAAATCTGAGTCAAGAACAGAATGTGGTCTCTTTGACACACTAGATTTTCCTTGATGGTCAGTTTACAGAACTTTGAGCATAATTCAGCATGGACAACTGTATTTAGAAGTGTATTCTCTAACAAAATAATCTGTTGCTGTTATTAATCTTTTATCCCCCAAATTGCCAACTTTCTGGAACATCTTGGAAAGTAGGAGTTTTGGTTTGATATGTTGGTGTGAGCCTCTTACCAACTGCCACTTTATATGCTATCATTTACAGAGTCAATAGAACCCTATAAATATGTTATCTTTGTGAAAATATATTTTTCCTATGGAATTTTACTGTGTATAAGTGTTTGAGCATAATATTACCACCAGAAGCACAACCTTAAAAACCACTGTAGCCAAAAGACAGTATGTTCTGCAAACTCAGTTTACAACTTAATTTTACAAAAGTGCCCTTCTTTTACAATTATTATGCTATGGTATAAGACCTCTGTAAGGAATCCAGCTAAGTAACAACAAGCTAAATGATAGAAAAAAATATTTGTTTACCCCTGAGATGACAATGTTTTTATTCATGAAATCGCTGGGCTGAAATTTGCAGTGCAGGACTACTGAAAGAGGCAAAAAGAAGTAATTTTCTCTTAAAACATTATTGTTGTGTCATCAGAATGTATATCTCATTACTGGTAAGTTTGAAATTTTCTAACAAATCCAGAATACTCCAAATTTCCATCATACTACTATGCTCACTTTGGTAACACTAAAAGGATGAGTAAAACAGAGCACAGCCTATTGACTGTGGCATGTTCACAAAGCGCTGATGACTTAAATGTATCCAATGTAAAACTACCTTTGAAAGGTCCCCAGCCTCCAAATAGAAGCAGATAACAAACACATTCCACGTAACCCAAAGGACCAGCCAGACAGCATACTGTAGGGAGGAAAAGAGAAACATTGCATTAACAACTCCACTATTGCCTGAGATAAACTTAGTTCATTAGAATATTAGTTCAATCCCAGACAAAACTAGACTGTAAATATGGTGCATATGAATAAAAATGTTACACATAAAGGAGAACCAAAAATAAATTCTTCCCTTTCCCAGACACATTTTAAAGTGACCTAGTAAGTACCCAGTCACACCAGAAAATCTATCTCAGAAAACTGTTGACAGATTAGACATTTGAATATGAGACTAATATGTATCTCTTTTTTTTTTTTTTTTTTTTAAAGGGGG
>VXAU01000819.1:254516-283189 GCA_013399695.1 Formicarius rufipectus | reverse complement strand
GGAGTACGACACTAGACAGGCACGTAAGATCAATTGTATATTAGAAGTGCAGAGCTGTTTATTGTAATGGTTATTAAAATAAAACATACTAAACAACAGTCTAATTGAACTAGGCACTGGATTTTGCAAAACTTTAGATTTAGTCTAAAGAAACCAAACATAACCTGAAGAAGATTAATCTATATATATAGTTTATTTTGTATTTTTTCTACAAAATAGGGAGGGATTTGATCCTGACAGCTGCCTCTATCAATATATTTTGTGACATTCCTAAGCACTGTTCATAATTATTCAATACTGCATTTTTAACTGCCAGTTTCTTGGCAGTTTTGTTGGTTGGTTGGTTGATTTTGTTTTACAGTGTCTAGGAGAAGTATGCATGCTTAAGCAATATCTGTTAATTGGTAGTCACCAAACTTGTATGTGCATCTCATGTGAACAATGGAGAACACATTTTCTTTCATTCTGTCCACTATTTTGCTTCTGTTTTGTATTCACAAGACCTTATATGCTAGGACTGGAATCTACATCCCCCTGCCGTAATGCTGGACAATCTTGTATAAAAAGTTTGACATTATGTTGCTACTCTTATCTAATGTTTGTACTTGAGAGCTTCCCTTGACAAGTTAGTCCATCATTTAATAAACTTTAGAATCTACAAATGTTTTTCTAATGGCTGTTGTAGCTATCCTCTAGTCGTTCACAATTTTTCTGAATGTTTGCTAATTGCATTTTACGTGGCACTGCATACGTGTGAAACACAACAGTGATAGGACACTATTCCCTCTCAGTTATAACCAGGAGCTATTTTCTCCTTTTATATCACCACCCTGTTTCTCTGAAACATTTGCAGACTCACTCTTCATGTCTTATAGCCTTTTCTCCAAACTATATTGATTAAATTTTAATAAACTACTTCCCCAAATCAGGAAACATTTTCTGCACACCTCTGTGTGTTCACATTCTGAATAAGCAGACAAATTTTTGGACTGTATACTATCTATTCATCCCACAAAAAAAAATACATGACAAACTGTGGTTTGCCATGAATGACAATCTCATTCTCTAAATTGAGTAACAACCAATGTAGGACTCTTCTTGCATTTCTCTTGCAAGTGCTGTTTTGTATCACATTGTCTATCATTAAATATGCCAATTTCTACTTAATATTCTAGATATTGTGAAAATAATACAATTCTGTCCTTTCTCAGGATCTAAAGTGAGGTTTTACCAAATATGACTAACATTTACACCTGTTCCAAATATTTGTGTTTATACATAACAAAATAATTGCAAGCCAGCTTATCTATTAAATAGATCATGTACAGATTTTAAAGATTTATTATAAATATTGTTTTGATTTAATAGAGGCTAACACAGCTCTAAAAGCTTGAATTGATTTATACAGAAATAATTTAAGGTAGTTTAAAGCATACAGATTACATATACTTTATAGGTCAGCTCTTTTTTGTCACAGATAGATTTATTTAGGTCAGGAGGGACTCTCTGGAGGTCACCTGGTCCAATCAGTGCTTAAAGCATGACCAGCATGGATCGAGTTCTGCAGGAATTTATCCATACATGGCCTTGCTAATCCACATCTCCTCTTTGAGTCCAGGGTAATAAAACTTTAGAAAATAGGAACTTAGTTCAGATGCATGCTGCTAATAACACAAAGGTTGTGGATTTGATCCCTGTATGGGCCATTCACTTAAGAGCTGGACTTGATCTTTGTGGGTCCTTTCCAACTCAGAATATTCTGTGAAATCTATGAAACACACTCAAATTTTTTAACACAACTCAGAGACATTAAGTATATTGAGCATTTCATTTTCCTATAGCTTGCTCATAGTACATCCAGTTTCCTATGTAACATAGGGCTTTAGAAATAAGAGAAGACAAGAGAGAAACATTAATTTGGATTCAATAACATTAATTTGGCATTTTTTTACCAACTCTGCAGCATTTTAGCTTGTTGGACTTTGCCAATTATTTTAATATTGGGATGTTATATATTCTGATGGAGTTAATACAAGTAGTCCTTTTTACACATGGATTTCTTATACTGAAAAAACTCTACACACTGCATTTAGACTGATTTCGCAAAGAAACAAGACCGAAGAAGTGATATTCATGTGCAATGTCTGTTTCCTTGAAAGATCTTTTGTACTGCAGCACAATTTTAAGCAAACTGGACAAAATAATAGAAGATTAAAAGATTATTTTTTTTTACAGTATTTTCAGGAAAGTAAGCCTTCAAATGGGAATATTAAGTCCTTATACAGAGAAAGACTTACAAGGTCACCCCTTTCAATCAACATGAAGGGAAAAAAAATATGAAAGAGACACACTGGAAACTAGGTTTCATTAGATTGGTATTTCGTGGTACAACTTGTCACATAGCATGGAAGCAACAGCTGGTTAAAAAGCTCATTGTGCACAGCACATTAACAGAACACTCCAAGGTACATTGGAGTTTGCTTGTCCCAGCAAAGAACTTTATTACATGAAGAAGCAAAACTTTTCCACTGTCTTGTCTATCATTAAAAAAAAAAACCAAAAAAACCAAAAAAACCACAACAAGTTTATCTGTCATCTAGATACATTCTTTCAACAAGCATCTGTTCTTATTGAACTACATATAAGGTTGAAAATTCCTTTTAAAAGGATGTTTTCAACTGCTTCTTTTTCAAATGTTATATTAAGTATTTGTTGCCTGAATTCTGTGGATAAACACTGAGTTTAGTTGTCTTGAAATACAGGATGTTTCTGCTTCCCACTGCCACTTATTTCAGATGCTTCAGATCTAGCACATCTCTTATCTCTGAATCACGTGCAGTCACAAATGCCTCTTGTTGTCTATGTGCTTCAACAAATTGTTCCAGAAATTCAGCTCTGAAGGTCTGTGACAATGAACAAATCCCTTTGGCACTCTCTATTATATGTACATAATTAGAAACATTTTATAAGAGTTCTTCAAGGGCTACAGCTGTATTTTTTTTTTCTCATATGTGGGAGTTCAAGTCAGCCGCATTATTTGACAGAAGCCACCACAATGCTACAGCAGTCACATATCAGCAAGACAAGAACTTTGATGAATACACACTTGACCAAGCAGGAGATACTGACAGCAATGACAGCACAGCACAGCAATGACAATGCAGCTTATTATTTTTATGGAGATCCTTTCTGGTAAGATGCTGAAGTTTTAAACACTTACTATCTGGAAAACTTTTAGCCAATCAATAACAGTTCTTTTCATTTGTAAAATAAATTTTATAGATACAGTTCTTATAAATTATAATATGCTTACCATTCTTGAAATAAACTTGAATTTACCAACAGTCTGAAAAGAATTTAAGAAGAATTATCTACCATATGGTTTATTTATACTGTATAGTTTTAAACTATTTTGTTTGAAATTATGTTTGAAAATAAGAATCAAAGATTCAGGTAGCTCACCAGTGCCTTTGGTATAAACCTGGTCACCAGAGCTCACACCTAATACTCTTGTCACACTTTGCTTGATGGAAAAATATGTCGTATACCTTTCAAGTATAAATAGTGAACAACTCTGAGAGCTATGAGCATTTTAAATTTAAGTATTTTTTTCCCACAGAATTTTACATGGCATTTCTCTTGCTCCCAAATTCTTTCCTGATGTGTGAGTCACAAACACATTTAACTGAGGGATACAAGGGCTCCAAAGAGGAATGAGAAGCCAAATTATTACCCAGTAGAGATACAGTTATGGAATGCATGAGGACTAGATATTTTAAACAGAACTTCTGCTCTCAGCAACCTAATGCAAAGAGCAACCGTGCTCTGCTTTTAATGATTGAGGTGAAAGTCTTCCCTGCCCAGATACCTACAGGTCTCAATGGAAGAGACATCAGAACCAAAACCAGTAGTCTTGACAGCAAATAATATTCCTGGCAGCAGAGAGCTTTGTGCAATCAGTTCAACTTCACTAAATGTTCATTCACTTTCCTGAGTGTACTTGGGAAACTGGGAAGCTTTTGAAGAATGACATAATCCTCTGGATTCTTTCCATTTTGTTGTCACAGCGCAGAGGTTGTACTAGTTTTGCTTGGCTGAATTCTTGATATCATTAGGACTTAGATATTTCTTGCAGTTTTTTATTTATTTTTAATTAATCATGGCTATAATATCAGAGCACTGCCCATCATTGTGAGCTTCTGATTGTAAGTATGAATTGATTTTGTAGTGTCCATTTTGAATTGCTGGAGTTTTCTGCCTCAAATTGCAATGACAGTTAAGTTTTCTGCTTGTGTTAACCATGGATTTTTTTAACCCATTGGCATTGTGAGTCCTTAACTTTTCAGTCTTTCATTAGTCACAAATTTATAAGTACTTTTTCTCCTTCTTTCCCTTTGTTCCCTCACATAGGGAAAAAAAAATTCTCTCTGATATTTTACCTCCTTGTTACACTTTAATAATTAGTATCCTCTGCCAAGAGTGAATGAAAGCTACTGAGCTGTCAAGTGCATCAGAACCGGTCACTACCAAAAAGAAAATTACTGTTGGAATGGTTTTTCACTCCTGAGCAATCACCACTTGCAGATATAGAGCAAGTGCTGCTTAAAATTTCTTTCCAGGTGCTTCCATACGCCCAGTGGTAAAGTATAAACTTTAAAATTCCTTGAGCTCAGCTATAAGCCCTGATTTTATATAGGAGCTTATTAACTCTATTTTCCCCTTGATTTGTGTGAGAAGGATTCATAAACATAAAAGGCAGGAAGAAAGCTGAGGCACATTCTGGTCAAGTCATAAATGGATGAAGGCACAGGTGAGAGCCCAGTACATTGCTATGATGTGCAGTCATCCATCAATCTGCTTATAGCCAGGGAGTTAGAGATTGGGTGGGATTCACGGGACTTCTTCTTTCTTTTGGCTTGTTCTGTTTTGTTTCCATTTTCTTGTGTGCCAGAAATATTATGGGTGCAGAAAGCCCAGCAGATATTTACATTTTCTTCTGAAGACCTGGCTTCAGTTCATTTTGCATAAAAGAAGCTAAATTTTTACAGAGAACATTACTGCCAGAGTAATATCCATCTGCCTACACTTCGATGTCTGCAATGCAGATGTCCTTCTCTAAGCAGCATCTAGATTCCTGTTACAGTCAATTGAGAGGAAAGGCACTTTCAGGGCTCAGTTGATTTCTCAGTGCCTGACACAGTTCACTCTACCCTTGCTGTTTGGAAAGCTAAACTTCTCAAAGGCAAAATTCCCACTGTCAGAGAGCCCATTAAAAATCTTTTACTGGTGACATAAAAAAATAAGATGATAGTAACATTGCACTATGCAGATATGCACTCTTTTCCCCCCACAAAACAAACAAACAAACAACTCACAAGAAACCCAAACCAAACCTAAACCAAACCAATTTAAACATCACCAGGGTAAAATGTCACAAATGGACTGCTGAAGGGAATTCTGTTGAGAACTGTTGTCTCTTGTGTCCTACACTTACTGATAGTCCATTAATGCTTAAGCTTGAATCATTCATTTCTTCATTTCCTGTTTCTTGGATTCACAGTTTCGTAGGTTTCAGCAGAAAAGACTGAGAGAAGTGCTTTTTAGTACCTCATAACTTTCCCTTGTTTTTCAGCTTCTGTATCAGTGTCCAACTGTACCACTGAAAATATTACTCTAAACACTAAGTGACAAACCTCCATTCCAAGAACTCATGAACAAGTCAGGAAGCATATCCATCAATTCATACAGCTTTCATCAGGAAGATACACAACATTTTCTCAGAGTAGTCGCTCCATTCCTACAAATAATAATTTCTTTTCATATGATATGATAAGGGTGAATGGCCAAAATGTAAAATTTAGGAGACAGAAATATTTAATTTACATTGTAGCACTGTAACATTGTTCAGACAACCTACTATGTTACACTAGGAAGTTACAAATATTATTATTATTTTAGGTTTCTTCTGCATCTATATGTTACAGTTGTTGACATTTGTAAAAAGATGTGTATTCTATGTACTAAATAAAGTAAGGTAAGGCAAAAAATTTAACTGGACATATTTATTTTATCTTTTTGACATAGCAGTAGAGATTTAATTGCTTTGGCTTCACTTGTCATTCAATTCCTCCCTTTCTTTTGATCACATCTTTGTTGTGAAACATTTATCAGCAGGAAGCGACTTCAAATATCTGAATACTCAATGTGCTGCAACACAGTACATATCCAACCAGCTGCAGACACATGCATATACATGCATATATTCACAGATGGACTGATATTTTTCCTCATGTTACTTTCATACTTCTTCAGTATTCTGTCTTTTGTTTGGGAAAGAGATTATAAAGTCTCTCAAAATAGAAATTACTCATTAAATGTAAGTAACAGGAAAATTATATGCAGATAATTCTCACTTAAATAGAGCTCTAAAGCCTTTCTTTATATCAGGATTCTTGTAATATCTCGACATCTCAAGACATAACTTG
Source organism: Formicarius rufipectus (assembly GCA_013399695.1). Taxonomy (NCBI): domain Eukaryota; kingdom Metazoa; phylum Chordata; class Aves; order Passeriformes; family Formicariidae; genus Formicarius; species Formicarius rufipectus. Next base: position 276,704 of record VXAU01000819.1, on the reverse strand, counting down.
AGCTGATCAGGCTCAAATAGTGCTGTTTTGGTCTTTTTTCTAACCTTTCTACTTCAATTCCAACATTAATCTACCAGGATCTACCTCAAGTGCTACTAGCACTACAAATCAATGCTGTTCAAGATCTAAACATGAAATAATGGTTTCGAAATTACTTTATTTTGACCAGTTCTAATTAGCTGTTAAATTCATATTAAAGTTGGCATATGAAAAAAAAATAAAAAGAAGTCATAATTATGTGATTTTGGAGATCATTTGGTTCTTCAATGCAAGGGCTAGAAATATTTTTTCAAACCCTCCCTCCTAGAACACTCATAAGATACTAAGCATTTCAAGGCCTGGATTGCCTCAGAGTTAGTACACAGTGATCAATATTGCATTCACAAGAATTCAAGCTGTTCTCTATGGATATTTCTTAATAAAAAATCTTAGGGGAAAACTGCAGGAATTGTGCTGTAAAATTTCATTGCAACTTGTGGATACCCAGAACATTTTACCAATTAATCAGCAATGAAAAAGAAACATGAAAAAGATCAGTTGATACTATAAGCTGCTTTTTCCAAGGATTCACAAAAGCAAATATTACTATGGAATGATCACATTGCCAAAAAAAAACCCCCAAAATCCCACACATTTAGCAAAAAAATGGTAGGTGAAAGTATGTACAATGCTAATTCAATTCTGAGAAAAATTTGAAAACTTGCTCAAGAAGATCATATAATTCTTTTTCTGCAGAATATGTGACTAGTTCATTACTAAGAAGCGGTGTTCCTCACTCCCTGCCATTGCCCAGTCCAGAGATTGCTCTACCAAGAGGTTCTTCTGATGGTACCAGCTCAACAAGCCACACTGACTGCCCAACCCCTCTGCAGGGTAGCAGTGCTACTCCATGTGAGCTCTGTGTTGTGTTCACCCTGCCTTGTGCTCGCATTTTACCCGGTGTAAACCAGGCTCCAGGCTGGGGACTGTGTCTCCAGGTCCTTGTCAACCTCACGCAGTATGAGGCTGAATCTACCCCTTCTTCTGAGTGACCAGACCTCAGTGGAAACACTATTGCTCCCTCCTGCTTGAGTCAGACAGTGTGTAGCCAGGAAGGCAAGGTGGTTTTGTCAGCTAAAGTAAACACAAGACATATATCCTCACTGCAATCTAATCAGAAGAGCCTCTCACTGGAAAAGTGGGAAGATGTAATTTGCTTCAGGCATCAGCAATTGGTGGAGCTAGACATGTATTGACTGTTTCCTTGGTGTCTCTGGCTTTTTCAGAAACACCCAAAAAGAAAAATCTTGATTATAATTCAGGCATTGAACAGTTTATTTTAATGTAGTTTTTAGCAGCTGTTCCCATTTAAATTCCCCGTTAAAAATACAAATCAGGACAATCAGAATTCTTTCAGTGTTCATTTTTAACAGAATGCAAAAAATGAAATCAATAGCTACTGTTGCTAGGAGCAGAAGTCTACTGACATTTATCTAGAATCTTTTATTGATGCCTCAATGTTTGAGTGCCAACTACAACTATTTATAAAGGGAATCCATCTCCCTCACTGAATATACAAAAACTCTTGCTAAAACTAAGTCATATATAATAAGATCTTTTTGTTAAATTAAGAGCTTTGTATTCAGCTTTCCAGATAGCGTTTTCTTCCTTCCATTTTCTTTGATTTAATGCTTTAACAGTGAAAGTAGTGAGAAGCCTGGCTGACGAGCTCAAAGGGCTTTTAGCACGGTCCTTGGTGTTCATATTCCAAAAGAGATTTAATTTTAACTAAAGATGTATTTCTCATAAGAAAAACAAAAGGGAACCATCAAATGCTTAATTCTCAGTCTCTGAACTGTTTTTTAAAGCACAAATTTTAAGAACTCCCTAAGACCACTCCAAAATATTTGGAAAAAATTTGGAAGGTGGCTAAGATAGGAGAGTTTGTGTTTCATAGTTTCAGAACAGAGCACAGAGAACTTCAAAGTCAACCGGCTGGCAGCTCTGTTTTGGGAGATTAATAGATGGTTTAATAGTACTGGTCAACTGAAAAGGTCACTTCCCATTCTTTAGAAATAAGAAGCAATCAGAAATTGGATCTTCAGAGTGTTCACCTTTAAAGGAACCTCATCTAACACAGCCCTTTAGAGCAACTACACAATGGAGCCAGACTAAATTTTGTTTAGAAGGCTAAGTAAGGTAGCTGGAGTGAATGGAGCCAAATTCTAGAGGCATAAAATCTAACCACATGAAACTGTGTAGCGAGTACAGGGTTAGATGTAACTTCCTGTGGTGGGAGGCACCTGTCAGGGACTGCCAAGAGGATAATTTTTACCAATGGATGAAACTGTCTGCTGCTAAATAGAGACTGCCACAACCACCAGCTATATACCCTTTGCCATAGAGCTGCTGTTTTTGCAAGTTTTTATACTGTTCAGGTGTTATAGTTGGGATAAAAGAGGTATTAGATAGGTAAATATTACCATTCTATTACTTCTGTATGTTCAACTGTTCTGATTGGTTCTGGGAACCCCAGTTACAGCCCCCTGATTAGTTCATGTACCCTTAAAACCCCATTGGCTGGCCGGTGGAGCAATGCAACACTACCCTATAAGGCTAAGCCACCCCCAGTTTTCCCTTATAAGTTATAAACCCTCCTTCCCTTTTCCTTTTGTGTCGTGATCTGCCCCTAACTCCACCCAAGTTCTAGAACCCTCTGAACCCTGTAAGAGTCCCATGCGCCCCTAATAAAGTATTCACACCTGTTCACAGCCTCCCCTGCGTGGACCGTTCCTTCTTTCCCTTCCAGACCGCGACAACTTCCTTCTGTAGGAGGTGCATACCTGTGAAATTTCCACTGTGTCCACATACGTGGGACTGACTCACTGAGTGAGATTAATTAGCCTTAGGTAGGGGAGAGTGGAAGACAAAGAACACCTTTCTGCTTCCCTTATTCCCTTCTAGTAAATTTGATGGGCAAGGCTGCCTGATTTGGCAAGCCTGTTTCCATCCTGAAAGAACTGAATCAGATTAAAAAAAAATCGAAAAGTATAACAATAAAATAAATGTGTATACTCAAACACCACTTACTAAAACACATAAAATGCAAAATGGACTTAATTTTCTAATGTCTTCAGGGAGATTTAAGACTGTGTTTGCCTTAAATAATTCCTTTCATTCTGAAACCAAGCAGCATATATTCAAAAGAAATACAACTTGCCTTTGAGTTTTTTTCTTTCATGACATAATCTACAAATTCTTCTTTTTTGGTAAAATTATGGTAATTGTATTTCTCTGATTGTATTTGATTTTCTTTCTCTGAAAGTACCTGTTGCTTCTCTCCTCTGCATATTGTAAATACCCTAAAAATGCTTTTGTTGTCCTTCCTCTGGAACTCCTGTTTGTATATCAGTTTTGGGTGGGAATGTGTGCCTGTTTAGGACTGGGAAAGGTTATTGTCACTATTTCCTTTACTATTAACCTTCTTGTCCCAAGTACCTCATAGGTCAAGCATTCTCAAAAAATTCCTTATAATTTATAAACAAACCAGGAGAAATTTTCCAACCCCACCCAGGAGTAAGGCTGGCATCTCTGTAACTACAGATGCAAAAAAACTTGGGACATTTAATTGTTAAGACATTACTGACTGGGAAGCCTGCCACCCACATCCACACTTGATGCACATACATTGTCTTTTGGCTCTGTACAGCTATGCCCATCTGCTTCAGTGGCATGGTGCCTGCTTATCAGCTAGTTGGACAGTTTCAGTACACAGACGTGCCAAAAAAAGGTTTCACAAGGGTAGCCTGTATATCCACAAAAGTGCCATTTCTTTTGTAGGGAGAAATGCTAGAACTGTGTCTTTGTGCCTTTTTTTTTTTTCTTTTTTTTAGATACTGAGGATGGGTTTTGCCATAACCATTTTTACAACTCTTTTACAAAGAAAAATATGGTACTGGGACTGAAATGGAAAGAAAGCATTATCTACAGACAAGGCAGTGATAAACAAAACCATTATGACATAAAATGAGAGTATGGCAGGTTAGGAGTATAGTTTAAGTAGTGTGCACTATATACCACTGATTCAAAGAAAAACAAAAGGAAAAAAAAAAAACAAAACAAAGAAAAACCAGCCAACCCCATTTTGCACAATTTGAAACAAGGAAAATTTTGCAAATGCAGGAATTGGATGACATTAAGAGGAAAGGAAGTTAATTATTTTATGGTAACATAAAGCTGAGATAGTCTAGATAACACTAGCTTATCCTAAAGAGATGGCACACCATTCTGACAGAAATTTAAAACCTTTTTGGTTTTCTTTTCAGGATCATTGTGCATTGTTCATACTACGTCAAGCTAAGGCTCGACTTCATATTCTTTTTATAGCAATCCTAACTCAGCAAATTGAGGTCTAAGGAGATTATTTAAGCTTTAAATTAAAAATGTCTCAAAAAATTCTTTTGAAATAAAGAATGAGGGAATTAAACTGACTTTCAGTTCACAAGATGCACATGAACTTGTCATGTATCATAATGACAATCAAATTCAGCATTATCTGTGATGCAAGAACAGTAGAGATATAACAAATACAGTCAAGGAACCCAATGATATAACTAAGGCTCCAAAAGCCATCTTGAAACATCAGATTACACAACTTTGTTTTGCTTTGAGAGGGATATTTGGTGATATGATTTTTAGGGTTTTCTCCCAACCCAGTTTTCCTTTGATTCCTTGATTGTTACAGATACTTCTTGGCATTCTGACCCTATGCACAGCTCAGATAGAATAGCATACATATTAGTTTGATAAACACTGAGTGTTGCACAGACCCTTTCCTATCACTTTCTATAAAAAATAAAAGCAGCAGGTTGTTGAAAGGATGAAAACTCAACAAACTCTTAGGAGGTAAGAAAGGTCAACAGTGACGAAATAAACAGCTGATACTTGAAATGAGGTGAGAATATATCCAGATGTCAAGATGGCATTTGATGACATTAATACTGAAAGGGACAGTAGGTTCCACATTGTGGCACAAGAGCCATGTGATTTTCACTGGAACAACCTTACTTGCCATGCAAAATCTGAGCACCACTGAGCCAAGAAGCTTTGCCAGTGCCCTCAGCATCACCACATTAGAGAGACTGTGATGACATTTTATGACAGGAGACAACAGCATGACAGACTGATAAATTTACTTGGAAAAGTATTGAGTTGTTTGAGACAATACTGAATTATTTCAAATTCTGAAAGGTCTAATGAAACTTGAACAGGTTTCTTCTGCTCTCCAATTTCATTTCAGAGTGCCAGATCAAGCGAATACTCCTCCTGGTATGTGGAAATAAGTACTGAAACACCCAGTAGGAAAATAATGTCATTTTTTAATTGATGTTGCCTTAAAATCAACAGGATAACTCTGTGACCATTGAAAAATTTTGTATTATACAAGCTAAAGTTCATGTCTCTATTTCATGCTTGAATTAAATTAGAATATGCTGCTGGACTGATTGCTTAGATATTTCAAAAATACATTCCTGCCCAAGCACAATAATGTATTCCATGCAGACACAAAAAACAAAAAGCAAAACAAAGCAAAGCAAAAAAAAAAAAAAAACCAAAACCCCCCCCAAAAAAAAAAAAAAAAAAAAACAAACAAAAAAACCAAAAACAAAACCAAAAACCAACCAATCAAAAAACCCCACAACACCGACAAAATGTTTCCAAGCATCCATAGGCAATTTAAGTAAACTACTGGAAATTAAGAAGTGTGAATGAAAAGTTATCCACGTTAATTTACAGTAACATCCAATTTTTTTCATGTATCGCAGCAGAGGTTCCTGCTGTTCAATATATCTTTCTACCTTCATCATCCAGTACAGACTTGTGCTTTACTTTCTGGATATCATCCAGATTAACTTGTTTGCTGAATTTTCTTAGGCTCAATAATTTACTGCAGCTTCTGAGTACATCCTAAGCATGGATTACCTTCCTAAACCCTGCCTGGGCAGGGTGATAGTTATTAGTCCCATGTTAAATGTGAGAAATTTCTGCTGCAAATGAGTCTGAGGTGCTGACGGCAACCAGTATGAGAAAACCATGTTGAGCACTAATAAGGAGATGCTCACTTTGATCACACTATTAAAGACTGTAGCATAATTCAAGACACAGGAGGCTAAATAAAGGCCACAGAGGCAGCCTCAATTCTGGAACTTTCTAAGTCTCAGATGCTCCATTTTCAGCTTTAATAGACTTCTTTTCCAGTGCATGTACCAGTGTGTGTAGGCATTTTCACAACTGTCATACTGTGGATAGTGGGTGTTATGCAGTCAGGTAGCCAAAGTTAATAATGTGTGATGAGCTGCACATGAGCTGATACTAGTAGGAGGATAATGCTCTTTTAGCTCCCAGATAAGTCTTCTGTTAACACATAGGTATAAATACTTCTATATTGTCTAAAGGACAGACTGAAAACAAAAAGAAACTACAAAACACTATTACACAGAGATATTGACTTACCCATGTGCCATTAGAGACTCAGCCTCTCAAAACAGAGCTGGGCCAATCCAGGCAACAAAATTACAGAAGAAAACACCCCACCATCCATAATAATATGTGTTAGAGGTTTCTTCAGTCTTCCCTCCTGTCTTTCCCCACAGTGAACAATGGTTTCCTTTCTCTCCTCCACACCACGGGTGCAAAGAAAGAATAGTCTGTTTTGTTCTTCACCCAACACAAGTGCCAGTTGCCTGAGCCAGGAGACACACAGACAGAGTGAGGGCCCACACAACCCCCAGGGTTCATCCTTCTGTTCACCAGGAGCAGAGCCTGATTCCTCAGCACTGTGGCTCAGTTGTGGTGTGGAAGGCTGCAGGCAAATTCTCTTGCATAGAGTTTGTTGCCATCCGCCAATTTGAAATCACTACCCGTTCAAACAAAGCTATATGAATTTGCAATGGGGACAAACTACAGACTGAAATGATGCCTTGTGATATCTTTTCCCTCGTTCTTTTTATGTCAAATGTCACACTGACTTTGCAAAAAAGAATTATTAGAATGCACTAGTGTAATGACTGTCAAAAACAAAAAACAAAACCTCTTAATTTTTTTGTTTGTTTTTAGTTCCATTAATCTAGACAATCAGAAAGGCTGAATTGCTCTAACTCTAAATTTATAAACAGACTTAGGCAAAACTGTAGTTTGAAGGGCTTAACCGTAGATCAGCCATATAAGTGTTTAAATATCAAGGTCCTGTAATGGAAAATGCTAGACAACTTTATGTATAAGCTGTTATTGCCAACCTGACAATAACTATGCAAATCACTAAACAGATCCAGTAATTTCTTTTTCCCATCCTCCTTTAGAACTTCAGATGCTGAGGAAACGCACTGTTGGGACTACAGTAATGTTCAGCAGATATGTCCGCATTCTTTGATGATACTTCAAAAGAAACAGAGAACCATATAAAAGCTCTGTTGTCCTTTTGTCTACAAGAAATTTCAATAGGTTACCCAAATCTTGTGGATCTTTTCTGCCCATCTGTCCTCATGTTAGATATTCCTTTGCCCTCATTTCTACATTACATGCGTCCCATAGCATTAGTAATACAGAGAACAAACCAGAGAATTTCAAAAGCAAAGTGTGTAAGGAAGATAGGAGTATTAATACTGCAAAGAGATTTAAAGTCTCAAAACAGAAAGGAGCAAGTGAAAGGTTAAGTAAATAAGACATTGTTCAAACACATGAGTCACAGAGAGTATGGTCACATTTTTAAGGCATAAAAAGTGTAATTTCACTGACAGAAGAAAAAGAGAATTCTAAAATGTAGACAGAATCTGTGTCTCACATAAGTACTTGGGAACAAAAGCTAGAAAGATAAATACAAAACTCTGAAACTCCAAGGGGAAAAAGGAAAAAAAAAAAAAAAGGAAAAGAAAATGTCAGAGTACCATTACCAGGTCAGTAGTGATCAGCAAGAAATTAGAACTGAAGGATTAAGAAAACTTCCATGGCAGTTGGATTCTGTCCCAGAGCACTAATGAAATGGCAAGAAAAATAAAAGAACAATTAGCTTATGTTTGCAATCTCAGCTGCAGGATCAACCTTCCATAGAAAAGCAAGTAACTGCAAAGCAGTTTGGCATTAACATGAAAAGATGGAAATCTAGAATACCCATAGACTTGTAGACTACATCTAGCTATAAAATTAGAAAACTCTCCCCTACCAGACAAAACTGGTCCATGGGAATCAGAAAGTCTTTGCTGAGCAGTATAAATATGCATTTCTCTCGGTACTTAAGTAAATGCTCATTGTGTTAACTAGATTTTTTTAGCAGATGCAGATCTAGAAGAAGGGAAATCCTTAGAAATCTCTGTCCTTCCCCATTACTAAATACTAGTTTCTCTCACCGAGCCTGAGATAACATTCATCTGGAGGTGAATGACTGGGGAGAAAAGGATAGTGCACTTTGGTACTCTGACCAGCTCCAACACTTGCAGTGTCTTTGGTTGAATTAATTCTGCAACAATCTTGTCTACTTCCAGTTTAAGTGAGAACTCCATTGATGACATGCCCGTGGCACTCATTTTTTATCAAATGCTGCAGAAAGCAGATGAAACATCATAAGAGTCTGATGCGTGGCCTCACATTCCCTATTTACCTCAGAGGTGTTCTTTTAAGTGTGTTGAAATTTTTCCTGCTGAAGATGTTTTAGGAAGCAATGAAGTGGATCTTTTTCTAGTTATCCCATGGGATATACTTCAAGAACATTCAAACTAATAAGTGGCAAGTCTTAGAGAAGGTCTTAAGTGCAGATTGCAGATGCAACCTCTCATTGAAGTGTGTACTGGTCAGTACAATTGTTTTGGTTCAGCAGGGATTTCTGTCTTAATACCTTATTTTGTTGTGGAAGCTGAAAGAGCACTGTATATATAAACCCACAGAAATCAGGCCTTAAAAAGACTCCAGTGCAATACTTTTATTGATGAAAGAAAGATAAAAGAACATCTGCCTAACTACAGGAAAGTCCTGAATCTTTTTGTCTTAAGAAACATATTAGTCCCCTAAATTTGTAACTCTGGCATGAATTGCGGTGTTAGGAATTCTTCCTCAAAATGATACATAGCCAGCATGTATAAATCACTGATATGGTAGATTGAGAATATCTGTTTCATGTGGCAAGTCTGTATCTTGTGGATTTAACATAGCAATAAAGACATCACAGGGCTTCAATGGAAAGAGACAATGCACTGTCCAGCAAATTCAAAAACTTTTACATTACTAATTTACTCTCTTTTCTTTCTACATATTAGAAAGCAATTAAGAAATGGACTGTAAACTGGATAGATAAAATATAGCATATCTGGGACACAGAAATATAATTAACAGATTGCAGTAAGATTTAGCATTATGGCTAATATTCTCATTTTTATATTAATTCTTAGGAATTAGCAGAAAATAAGGTTTGGGTTCATTTAGTTTCACTATTGGAAAACACCAAGACTATAAGCCACATACCTATATTTTGAAAGATATATCACAAGAGTTGTGGCACTTCCACAGAGAAGTATTTATTAAAGAAAAGGTGTATGAAAACTAGTCTTTATTTGGAAATAGCAATGATATCCATTGTACTTATAAATGGTATTTATCCAGAAGGAGATACATCAGGGAGAGATAAAACGTTCTGAAACAACGCAGACTAGACATGCTCTAGCTCTCCCAGTAACAGACACCTGACAGGAACCTATTTTGTGATATAAATAACACTTTTTGCTTCTTGAACAGATCAGTTGTGAAAAATGTATGTAGCAGATCAGTTGTCCAAGTTTTTAAAATGCTCGTGTTTAATCATAACTACCCTATATCTGGAAAAGATCATTCCTATAACAAGATAACTGCTAAGGAAGGCAATACAGTGATGTATAAGAGTCATATGCAGTAGGCTCTTTAATTTTGAAGATTTCAAACCAGTTTTAAAACCAGCTTAAAAATCTAAGGCAAAACAAAGAAAAAAATGTGTTGCTGATAGAAAAATTATGAGTAACACAAAAGCATACATTGGAGATTTGATTCCAGTGTAAAAAAAAAAACACATTTCTATTCCTGCTTGTTGAATATTATCCTTAAGTGGGAGAGGCATACAACCAACTTAGAGGTCTCTAGATAAAAAGTGATGCTGTTTTACTCAAAGAGCCCCCACTATGATGACATTTTAAGCTGTGATCAGCATTTTCTAGCCAGAAGAACAAACTTCAAAATGTTAATAAATTCTAAATGTGCATACAGACCTGGAAGAATAAAAAGAGGAAAACAGTCTTTTTAGTAATAACACAGAAGGATTTTAGATCCATTCTTCAAATACGGGTTCATTTTTATTCTTAATGGAAATGTTTGAGACCCGGAAGGGGAAAATACATGTAACTACATTTAGCTGACTGTTGTTAAATCATCAATATAAATGCTGCTTCATTGTGCTATTCTCCTTTCCAGTTAATGTGATTTTAAAAAAATAAATAAATAAAAAGAAGACATAGATATAAAGCAGCTTCTAGTTGAATGTTATTCATAAAGATTTTTTTGGTTTAGATCAGATTCATTTAATGATGTGATGAAAACTGTTCAAATATAAAGAGCAAATATTCTGAACATCATCTGAGCAGGCAGTAAAATTCAAGTATCAGCTTAGCACTATTTCATTCCAAAGCTGACTTTACAACTGTAGTGGGTTGACCTTGGCAGAATGCCAGGTGTTTACCAAGCCACTCTATTGCTCCTCTTCCCAGTCAGACAGGGGAGGGAGAATAAGATGGAAAACGACTTGCAGGCTGAGATAAGAGTTTACTAAAGCAAAAAAAGTGAAAGTTTGCACATGCACAAGCAAAGAGGAAAATAGTAAGGCTTATTCTTTACTTCTCATCAGCAGCAATGTCCGGCCACATCCCAGGAAGCAGGACTTCAGTACACATAGTGGTTTCTCAGCAGGCAAACATTGTAAACAACAAATGCTTCCCCTCTCTTCTCATTTCCTTAGCTTTTATGTGTGAACTGACCTCATACGATATGGGATATCACTTTGGTTACTTTGGGTCAGCTGGCCTACTTGTGTCACCTTCCAGGATCTTGACCTTGATTGGTGAAGGACTGTTACAGTGCTGATGTTGTGCTCAGCAGTAGTCAAAGCGCTGGTGTGTTATCAACACCATTCTAGCTACCAATGCAAAGCACAGCACTGTGAGGGCTGCTATGGGGAAATGAACTCCATCTCAGCCAGACTCAATATGGCACCCAAACTCCTTTTAGTTTTTTGATTCTGTTGTCAGCTATATTGTTGAAATATTTCTTAGCTTGTTTGTAGCTTTGTTGTACTCTAAGAATAGTTTTACACTTGTCAATTGTTTCTGGCATATTTAGAGATTTCCCAATAGTATGATATTTCTTTCCTTGTGTTGCTGTCCAAAGAAAGATAAGGTAAGCAGTCTTTAATATTTTCTCTGGCTTAGCAACTATTTATTTTCCTTTTTAAAGAAACAAACAAACAAACAAACAAACAAACAAACCCAAACCAAAACAAAAAACCAACAAAACAACTTCCTATAAATAATATTGTCTTATTGTCTTCTAGAAATTTTCTTACCAAAGAAAACATTTTAAAAAACCCCTATAGTTTTAGCTTCAAACTCTTGTTGCTTTGTTGGCTTTATTAACTCATTTTCAAGGACATGAATCAGAAAAAAATGTTACCATATTTTCTAACAGACAACATAAATTAAAAAAAAAATAAATAAAAAAAAATTAGAAAAGCAAGCAACCAAACAACAACCTCAACAACATCTTATCATAATTCCTGGCAGAAGTTTTTCAAGCCTTTTCTAAAGCCAGCTAAGGCAATTGATCTGAAAGAATTTTTGAAGATCTTTGAAACGTTTGCAGTTATTTCAACTGCAACACTCATTCTAGTGGCAGCTCAGGTCCTGAGCTGTATGTTCTGTTCCTAGAGCTGTAAGCAAAATCATTACGACTTCATGAGAAACAGAGATGCAATAACTGTTCTATTTACTCTTGAAAGCAAAACTGAATAGCTGTAGACTGTGAACACCACTATGTTGGGTTTTTTCCCCACACTTTTATCCATTTTCCTTTCATTTAGCAATATTGTCATATATTGCCTGACTTTCCATGGACATTTTAACTGGCTCTGGAACCAGCTCTCTCTGTATCTATGACGACTGTTTCTACCTTCATAACAGAACCATTGCTTTTTCTCACCACCCACACAAGCATTTACTTGTTTTGTTTAATTTCTTGCCCCTCAGTATTTTCCCTTCCGCCATCCAAATGTGTTAACAGTTAAACCTCAGTTCACTGGTTTCAAGGGTTAGAAATTAGAGACACAATGTTACAATTTATCATGACTGCTCTGCAAAGTTCTCATTGCTTAATGACCTGTACTGGAGTTGCTTTGGAATCTAATGTTTACACTCTTTCTGTGTTCATGCCATACCTTCCTCTTTCATGTCCATTTGTGCTTCCACTTTAGCAAGTTCCACAGAGTGCAAAATTTGACAGGACATTTGCTGTGTGATAAGTAAAGTAGAAAAATATTAAGCTGGTGCTGAAAGTGTTTACTCAGTACACTCAGGAATTGCACACTGGATAGTATAAACTTGTGTAGATTTCAGGAGGACTAATCAAGGATTTCATAACCATGTCTCTTCTATGACAGGATCAATAAACTTGACTACTGTTAACAGTCATAAATTAAAAAAAATATGGGGTCACCATCAGATAATATCTATTGCATGGGCAAAGATCTACACTTGTTTGTTTTCCAATGCTTTAATCTAGCATTATTACAGCATCTACAGGGTGGACAAGGGATCAGACCCAGCCAGTATGGGTTTAGGAGGGGCAGGTCCTGTCTGACCAACCTGATCTCCTTTTATGATCGGGTGACCCACCTGGTGGATCAGGAAAAGGCTGTGGATGTGGTCTATCTAGACTTCAGCAAAGCCTTTGACACTGTCTCCCATAATATACTCCTGGAAAAGCTGGCAGCCCATGGTTTGGACAAGTGTACTTTCTGCTGGGTTCTGGCTGGAGGGCTGGGCCCAGAGAGTGCTGGTGAATGGAGCTGCATCCAGCTGGTGGCCGGTCACTGGTGGTGTCTCCCAGGGGTCAATGTTGGGTCCAGTCCTGTTTAACATCTTTATTGATGATTTAGATGAGGGGATTGAGACCATCATCAGCAAATTTGCTGATGACACCAAGTTGGGAGGGAGTGTCGACCTGCTGGAAGGCATGAGGGCTCTGAAGAGGCATCAGGATAGACTGGAGAGATGGGCTGATTCCAACAGGATGAAGTTCAACAAAGCCAAGGGCCGGGTCCTGCACTTTGGCCACAACAACCCCATGCAGTGCTACAGGNTCAGGAAAGATATTGAGGTGCTGGCGTGAGTCCAGAGAAGAGCAACAAGGCTGATAAAAGGACTAGAGAACAAGTCCTATGGGGAGAGGCTGAGGGAGCTGGGGTTGTTTAGTCTGGAGAAGAGGAGGCTTAGAGGTGACTTCATCACTCTCTACAACTACCTGAAGGGAGGTTAGAGCCAGGTGGGGTTGGTCTCTTCTCCCAGGCAGTCAGCAATAGGACAAGAGGGCACAGGCTTAAGCTCTGCCAGGGGAAATTTAAGTTGGATATTAGACAAAAATTCTTTACAGAGAGAGTAATCAGACATTGGAATGGCCTGCCCAGAGAGGAGGGAGATTCACCATCCCTGGAGGTTTTTAAACTGAAATTGGACATGGCAATTAGTGCCATGATCTGGTAAATGGACTGGAGTTGGATCAAGGGCTGGACTCAATGATCTCGGAGGTCTTTTCCAACCCAATCAATTCTAGGATTCTATGATTCTATTTTAATCCTCATTTGAAAATACATGTAAATATATATGATTAACTTCAAGTCCATTGAAGTTAATGGAACTGAAGAACTTGCTAAGCATGAGATAGCTGTCTGAACAAAATGTTAAATGTTATCCTATTGAAGAATGCACTCAGTTTTGGTTTTATTAAATTTGGTGGCTCACAGACAGTACATATCAAAACTTAGTTCCCTTACCAGTGTTTGAAATGATCTTATGAAATCTCCTCTATAAAACAATAGAGTAAGAAGAAAACTTTAAAAAAAAATTTAAAATTTTCAAAACTTTCTAAAACAGGAGATTATGCTGAAAGATGTTATGCTTATCTCTACATATTTCTTTGTAGAAATATGACCTAATTTTCTGTTTTAAAATGATGATAATGTAAAATATTTGTAAAACACTTAGAAACAACAGTATTGAGTGCTGTAAAAATATCTATTTTGATGAGATCAGATGTGGCAGAAAGGCCAAAGGTTTAAATATTTTTTTCATGAAAAATTTACATACATTACTATTGGAACTAATCTACTCTATCACCTATTGGCCTAGGATGAGATTCCTGTCAGGTTGTAATGCAGATGCTAACACAGATGTCAATTACAGTATGCTCATGTCTGTTCAGTGGATAAAAAAGATGACTTAATTTTTAATGCTATCAAGTTGCCTATTTCCATGATAATTAAATTCAAGTAACAAAAATAGAAAACTAGTCCTGGACTAAATTTTGCATCTGCAATATCATGAGATCTTTGAAAGGGAGAAAGGTGTTGACAAAACAGATACTGATTATTTTTGGGCTCTAATACAAGTACTCTTACAGTTATGCTGCTAATTGGTGATGGTGGTGTTATTCTTTTTCATTTACCATAAAATAAAAACAGCATCCCATCACTGCTACTTTTAGTCCCTAATAACAAATTCTTAGCTAGTATATTCAGTTAAGTTCCACTGAAAGCAATAGCTTCCCATGTGTTTACACCAGGGCTATAATCCAGAGAAGGATTTTAAATCCACATGTCTGCTGGCCTGTGATAACTGTGTGATCTCTTTGTGACATCCTGTATCTGATACAGTCTAGACATTTAATAACTTGTATGGCATCTAATGCATCATATTATTAGAAAAGTAGACAAAGCTGAAAAGACTCCTATCTTCAAGTTCTTATTTTTAAGATAATCTTTAACTCTTCCATAATAATTGTACCCTGGCATCATTCAAACAGCAGACACTGGACAGAGTCACACTGATCCCTTTCTGTTCCTCAGGCAAATAAGACAAAACTTCATAGGGACTCTCCTGCTTTAACAATCACAGAAAGAAGTCAGACAGAGAGCATCAGACTCTGAGATCTTCTTGCAATTATGACCAGACTTCCCTGTTCTGAACCTTTGCATGTTAGTGCTTTTCTTTTCTGTTCCAACATTTTCTTTCAGCATACTTAAGGTGTGAATGGGGAATTGCTCCCATTCCCAGCCTCACCAGAGTTTGATGTTCAAAGGACAACATAGCAGAAGCCCATTTTTACCTAGTGCATAGTCATTAGGTGCTAGGATATAAATGGGGGATCCTTTTCAAAATGTCAGCTGATGTATGTCTGTCATAAAACTTAAGTATCTTCTCCTTCATCTTTACTCTTGCCTTTCTCTCTGTGATTGATAGGTTCACTCACTTTTTAACTTTCCTCTCCAGTTACTATTTCGTCCCACCATTGCAGTACTTGTACACTGTTTAGCTCAACAGAGCATCTTTTTGGTTAGTTGTTAGAGTTTATTGTAACAAAAGTGGCTAATAATTATATTAAAAGCAGTAAGCTTACAAACCATGGATTTTACTGGGTGATAATACAAATCCCAGCATTCTGATAAGAAAGTTTAGTTAAATTAAGAGGTGTGAAATTAGGCTGCAATTTTCCACAGAAGGTATAATTTATTCCTTGCCGAAGTAGGTGATAATGCTCATAAATACCTTTTCAAATTGTAAATGCATAGAAATAAAATTTTGGAAACGTGACCTTTTTACTTCACAATTAATCAAAAGGTATTTATGCAAACATATTATTACTCAAAGTTTGTCTCCAGCATCATACAAGACAGCTTCTTGATGCACTGGCTACTACATGCCAAGCTTAACAGTAATACTTTGATACTGTGTGTAGTTTTGGCAAAGAGAGCATGTATTTCTGTTATTCATGCTGTTTCAGAAATCACAAAAAAGCACAGCTATTTTACTTACATGAACAATTAATACAGTGAGCTAGGAATAATACACATGAATTTAAGATTTGCATTCAACCTCAACTAATATTCAAATGCACATGATTATAATCATGGGCATTTTTTTGTCTCTCAGCCTTGAAATTTCATGCTTCTGAAGATCTTAGGAGACTACTCTCAGGAAGGGAAGGCAAAAGGGAGCAATGTAAATTCATTTCATATGTTGTATATTTCCAAAAGCGTTTTTGCAAGATTGACCAGATCTATTTGTTTGGTAAGACATCTTCAAAATTACACCCGCAAGTGCCCATCCTTCATAGATCAGAAACGAAAAGTCATGATTTTGTTTATGAGGGCTAGAAAGCTCAGTAGGCAAAATATCCTTTCCCATTGTAGATTTGCATTTAAATTTGATTTAATAAAATAAGTTGTTTTTCCTGTCCTGTGTTAGGTATATATTAAATTCCAGTGGAAATTCTCTTTTCAGTCAATCATCAAACCACAATTCCCCAAACACGGTCATACTTATCTTCATACGTAAGTAACCTTGATAAGTTTCATATTTTACTGACATATATGAAAAGCTAAAATATGCACATAGGTGTATGTAGGATTAGTTTCTTAGATGCTTGAACATCTTTGTTTACTTCAGCAAGCATTTTATGACTCCCCACATCTGCCTATTCATGGAAAATCAAAGAACACATAGTTTAACTACTTTAATAAATGAGTGAAATAAAACCCTTCTGATTAGATCTAGTGTTAACGTCAACATTAACCTTTTTTACTTGTAACATTCTAAGTACCTTGTCACAATATTTGTGACGCCTGCTAAAGACTGTGTATAAGTAATAAAATACTGATAGCCTGTACTATTTTTTTTTCTTCTAAAAGGGTCCTTAAACTTTCAAAGAAAATTTAGAAATTAATATTCAGTTATACATGGCATTTTGTGGGCTCCCATTTTTATGAGAATCTAATTGAGGTCATATATAATTTAGTTACAGAAAACTTGTCTCATTTGGTAAAAGCAGAGGCAATTTTTTTGACAAGTACTTATTCTAGAAGAACATACAAAAATTATACAAAGAGCAAAAAAACCCTTGCAATTGGAGAAGAATTTTAAAATGAGTAGCTAGCCAAAATTCCACTATTTACTGCTTATGCTGGTGGGTTTTTGTTTGTTTGTTTGGTTTTGTTTGGTTTTGTTTTGTTTTTCCTGGATTAGTTAAAGGAAAGAAATAGAATTTCAATTATGACTGTTATCTGTTATGTATATTAAAAGCTTTCCATTTTCACTGGTGACAACCACAGCATGCACACAACTATTGACTAAAAACCTTTCACAGGGAATGGATTAATAGCATTTGTTCTTCTGGTAGATATAAATATTTCATCTCTAGCTCAGAAAAACTTCAAATAGCTCATCTGTTAGAAATATCATTCTCCATTCTCTTGCCATGCTACTCACAGAAGTTTTATGGCAGGAAAGTCTTACAAGGGTGGGAATCAGTTTTCACTGCACTATACCTTATTCATTATATGCCTTAACTTTCTAAATGTCCCCTTGTCATATTGTTTTCTTAGTTTCGGTACATGTAATTAGAAGTATAATTGAAAGCAGTGCAGTCTGTCTTCAAAGGAAGACCTATTAAGATGGAACTCAGCATGGTTGCAAAAGACCTCCAAGATCATCTAGTTTAACCTTTAAATGATCACCATCTTGTCAACTAGACCATGGCACTAAGTGCCACTTCCAGTTGTTGAACATCTCCAGGGATGGTGACTCCACCATCCTGAGCCTTCTTTTCTCCAGACTAAACAAACCCAGCTCCTCATCCACTCCTCACAAGACATGCCCTTCAGACCCTTCTCCAGCTTCATTGCCTTTGTCTGGACTCATTCCAGAACATCAATGTCTTTCTTGAAGTGAGGGGCCCAGAACTGGACATAATATTTGAGGTGCACCATTACCAGTGCTGACTATACAGGAACAAACATTTCCTTTGTCTTGCTAGCCATGCTGTTTTTGATACAAGCCAAGAAGCCATTGGACTTCTTGGAAAATCTCTTATCCAGATCTTATCAAGATCTTTACCAACCCTGCCTGTTCTTCAAGCTATGGGAAAAATACTGTTTTCACAAGAGTTGGTGAAAACTTCAACCACCCCAAATAAATTGAAAATGGCTTTTACTTTTGGTATAAAAGACTAAAAACAAGCAATGTGATTCCTTGGAAGTTTTCAAGACTCAACCGGAGCAACCTGACATAAATCCAGTGTTGACCATGCTTTGAGCAGGAGGTTGGACTAGAGATTTCCTAAAGTATCTTCCAACTGTAATCTCTGTATAATGTCTGTTCTATACTGGCATTACAGCATCATTATGCTGTCTGTGTGTTGCAGTTCCAAGTTCAGACTTCTATTTGCTTCTACAGGCTGTTTTTGATCATAGATGTTTCCTACACAAAATGGTCAGTCTTCTTTTATCTCTTTCTCTCCAGTAAAGTTTGGGAGAGTGAAAAAGGTTAACATTGATGCTAACACAAGACCTAACTAGAACTTTTTCATTTCACTCATTCATTTAAGTAGCTGAACTGTGTTCTTTGATTTTCTATGGATAGGCAGCTGTGTGGAGTCATAAGTCTAACAAATCTTCAACAGACTGTCCTAGAAAAATTTGGACATTCAAAGGAAGTGCTTACTGTGAAACAATTGTGTAACTCTGTTTAAAGTGGTACTTACCTGCCAAAAATCATGAACTGTACATTTTTATTTTGTTTATTTTCAAAATTTTATTGGGTCTTGATCCATAAAAATAGACCAATTAAGGGCATTCTTCTAACAAAATAAAAATGGTTGAAACCATGTCACTCTTCTAAGTTGCACCGAAGTACCTTCTGAATTCCCTGTTTCAAGGAAACATATGTCCAAAGAAATTAAAACAGTGCTACAATGATAGTGTTGCATTACTATTTTATGTGTTCTTTGCTAAGAAAATAGCGATCCTTTGCCATGCTAGACTGGTCAGTTAACTAGTCCTAATGAACATTAGGCCTTTCAAGATTGGCATAAACAAATATTATTCTACTAAACTATTAATTTCCATATATAAGTTCTCAAGTAAACATTTTAAAATATAATTGTTTCCTAATAAATCAGTAGAAATAGTTCCAAGTATCAGGAAAATGAAAGACCAAACTACTCACAAACATATTCATGAATATTCCTGGCTGTCTTAACACAGCTGTCATTGACTTTCAGCACTCACTGCTCACCATGGAGCTTCAAATAGATTACATAAAAAAGATAGAGAGACGGGTGATAGATTATTCATTGAGAGTCAACCCCTACATGGAGAGGGCTTATGTTTCTCTGATTTTTGTACTCCCTCGTGGTACAGGTTACATTGTAAAAAAATTGAAACTGTCCTCCCATTCAAGTAATGGCAGGACCTGACTGTGGCCCCTTTGATAGATTTAAATGAAATGGGAAGCATCAAATGTTATAGTTACCTAGTCTAAAACCTCAAAATGGAAAGAAATCGCTCACAGGATACTTAACACCAGAGTTATCCCAAAAATGTCCTTTACCATTACACAAAATAAGATTTGAAATTTTAAGGGTTTTTTTAAGGTGTATTGGAGACAAAAAATCCCCAACAAACTAAATTCAAACTACTTAAAAAGACAACTAAATAGTAGTCATCAAGAAAGCAGTCTTATAGTACAGCACCATCTCAGGAAGTATAGGAGCAATTCAGAGCCTTAAATCTTACTCCTTCATATCTCAGTTGAATAGTTTACTTTCTACTTTCACCTACTCACCTCCCTGCATAGCTAGGTTTGAATCATCTTTGTGGAAAGTAATTCATTAGCAAAACAAATGTATTACTGTGTCCAATTTAAATTGTAATAAAATCAGGCTTCCAGCAATAGCCAAAAGCCAAATAAAAAATGGTAGATAATATGAGCTACTTTGTTTTTGTCATAAAGTAAACTCATGGTTCAATGAGCAGTCAACTGTATCTTGAAGCACTCCTACCTCTACTTAGATTTCACAGAGAGACTGATGCATGCAAATCCTACTCATCACTGTTAATAAATTCCAGTTTCTGTGAAAATGTACCATACTGGTGGTAAAAGCTAGTGCCAAACTGATTGTGCTAAACCTAGATAGTTACCAGATATCAAAGCTGATGAGGGATATCTGAATCAAGTGTCTTGGAAGCACAGAAACATACTGAAAGATTTTGTCATTCAAATAATGAGAAAATACCTATATACTATTAGGCAACTAATTAAGAAATAGTATCAGTTCAACATGCCATTTTTTAAATTCAAAAATACTGTCAGTCCAACATACTGTTTTCTAATTGTACACTTAACTCCCTTGGAGTCTGTGACAGAAGCACTTCACATATCTCATCACTAAGACAATATTTTGCAGCTCATCTCACGAGCATTTAATGACCTTAGGAATACATAAATGTAAAACTTCTGGAGTCTAATGGTTTGTCTGGAATACACATATATACCTCTATGACAATATTCAGATACTGAAGTCAGTCAAATTCAAGATGTATACTACCTTGTCTCAACAGGACTAAAAGCAAATTGGCAGGGAATAACCTAGCCTGAGGAAGCAGTAATTATGTCAAGGAGATAGATAAATCAAAACACCAATTAAAAAATAAATAAATAAAAACTCCACAGCGATCCTTTTTTCTAACAACTTGTTTTGCATGGTATATCCATTAATAAAGTCCAACAGAGATATGAAGGATGCTATGAGGATTAAAAGAAACATAGAAAAACTGAAGACACAAAAATTCAGAGAGCTGAACCTTGGAAGGATAATTTTTACAGATAGGTTAGTTACAGCATGGGTCCATAGACAGAAGAACTGTGGTGACTCCATATTTGACAATGGGAACTGAGTAGACAATTTGTACCACAGTGAAGTCCAGGAGACCAAAGATAGCAGAGCATTAATTATTTGTTAATTAAGAATTAATAATTATTCACAATAATAGTTATTAAATATTATTAATCAATGCCCAGACACAGCATACATTAAGGAGCATAAGATCTACCACAGGGACCTAAGTTATGTGAATGGTGAAGAGAGAACATTCATTAAGTTTTGTAACTACTAAATGAAGGTTTTCTATAGAGAAAAAAGGCCAAGAATAATACAGTGAGATTAAGTCCACATACTGTTTTGCTTGCTTTCAAAACAAGAACATTTTACTTTCAGGATCATTCTAGTGACACACACTTCTTTAAAGACAATAAAAACATTCCTCATGGAATTTCACACTGGAATTCCTCAGTGTGTTTCAATCCTCATGTCTTTCAGTGCCAGCACTTACTTGGCATCTCTGTCTCCCACATGACAGAAACGGATAAATCTGAGAATACCATCATCTCTCCTACCTGTGGAAGGAACACTAGTCTTATGGGGAGGGCAATATTGCATGTAAAACCCTCAGTCATTGCCATGCATGAGCATACTCAAGGCTATCCGGACTTATTCAGAGCTTTTTAGTTTCTACAGATTCTCAGTGATATGGTTTATGCAAGAATTGTCCCACTAGACTAAATTTTTAAAGTGTAATGGAGTGCAAATCACAGTACATATGGATCAAGACTTCTTTACCTAATTTAATCATTATTTCTATGGGTTTTATGACATCTAACACACAGAATTTACCTTAAAGTCCTAAAAGGATGTCAGTTGCTGCACTTCAGACATTGCAGTCATATTATTTAACTTATCAGTTACATTATTTATTATTTTTGACAACAGGCTTAAGAAAAAAAAATGTGTTTAATGTTCATATATTGATAATTTTTCTTAATAAATAGTGTAGCTACTGCATTTTTATAAGCAAATTCTCAAGAGTGCAATTGTTTGTTTACAGCTGTGAACAGTGCATGCTTCTTCTGAGGGAAGCCCTTCTAAGACTTAATAGTCAACAACATGTGGAGTCTCTTTTTTTTTTTTTCTTTTCCCTAGGACTTTCATGTGACTTGTGGTAAGTTCAGAGTGGGCTAGATTTTACTATCAATTGGTTTT
>VXAU01000819.1:211112-254496 GCA_013399695.1 Formicarius rufipectus | reverse complement strand
GATTAGAAATTAAAGTATTGATTCCTGAATTTCTGTGGCAAATTTAATTCATGTGAGGTACACTGAATAAACCTAGATGTTATATTTAGATATTTGGAAAAATATATGATTTTTTTTTATTTGTGGTCTTATCTGCATCTCAGCTGAAAAGTAGACTGTTGATCATTGCCCATTTTCAGATTTTTTGTGGCCATAAATAAAATTGACCACTTTTAGAACCAGTTATGTTAGAGCTTAAATATCAATTGGCAAAAAGTCAGTGTAAACAAAATAATGTCAAAGAGCTTTCTCACACAGAAACAGCAACATATCTTAGAAAGAGATATGTATCACAAAATGCTGCTCTATTCAGTGCCTATACTTCTGTGACTTTAACAATGACACCTTTATGAGGGAAAAGCACTGTCAATCAACTTAAGACATGCAGAGAAAACCACTAATATTGGTTGTAATCAAACTTATTACAAGAGTTAGTTTCTCAAGACAGAAATTGAATCTAAGTTTTTTACAGAATCAAGAACATGAAGCTGAAATCCAAAATTTGCTTAACTAGCCCAGTTAGAGGCGTAGCTCTCAGAACCACTGTGTCATTTATATCACTAAAAGCATTTCATATCTATGAATAGGTATTTCAACAAGATCAAAAACAGAATACTTTTTGTTTCACAGAAAGTAAAAGTAGTGAGTAGGTAAAATGAAACATAAATAAAATCAGCAACACACTTGTTTCAACATTAAATTTCAAACAGAAATTTGATCTTCAGGCAGATACAAAATTAAACATGCAGAATGCTCAGTGCCACAGTCTCTTAGTAATCTTTTGATTTTTAGTCATGATAGAAAACTTTTAAAGATTACTTTAGATCTTGACAAGGAAAGTCAAACTGATTAACAATAAACTGATAAACTAAATACCGTCAACTTAAAATTCACAATTTTATTTTCCAATTTATCAGCTATTCAAACCATTTAACAATGAACACATGGTTGCAGTAATTTTGCTTGTCTATGAATTAATTATAGAATGCTACCTAACAAAAATTATTATCCATCTATGTTCTTACCAAAGATGGTGATTTAATAAACCTGGAAACTTTTGTAGCTATTTCTAATGAGCTCTTAATTTTTCTGGTTTGACAGTAAACTCACCAGCTAAATGTTAACTTTTTTTGTGAGCCATAAAGTAAAGTAAAGCAAAAACACTCATTGGTCTCAGAGCAAAAAGCAGCTCAGAATCCTTAAGTGGCTTAATAACTGACAAAAGCAGATGAAAACCAAAATTAGTTATGTCTCATTCACCCAAAATTGATACTGAAATCAATGAAAACCACTGCAGAGCTTAATATAATAAATAAATAAATAGGAATCTGACACTATGATTGGAAACAGTCAAGGAATTACAGCTAGAAACCAAACTGAGTAGCAGCACCATTGGTAGCTGAAACTGGAATGGAGGGAATCATAGCATTTACTTGTAAAGCTTCGTGCTACTTTAGTAGATTTGTTTAGAAGTAAAATTTATATTGATATGCAAAATTCTATCCTTAGAGGCACTTATAATTCAAATCATACCTGCTGAGTTCACAGCATGTGAAATGTCGCTTCACTATGATCTAACCAACAATGGATGTCTGTAGCATTAACATCTATGCCTAATATACATAATAACTCATAGAACAAACTGCAAATAAACAGTGCCCTTGACAGTTAAATTATAGAAATAGGGAGCAATGAAAATTTTGGAACTTGTTTAGTAGTTCATTTTACAACTGTAAATTGTTTATCTTGCCATTCAGTGTCATTCAGAAAATGTATCTTTATTGGTAATGGTACTCCCAGCAACAGGCAAAGCTTGAAAAAAGTACAGTGCCCTATTTCTTGTGAAGCTCCAGGAGTTGAAAAACATAATGAAAACACTAAAAAATTTTAAAAGGTAAGTACAGATGGGAAGAGAAAAACATCTCTGAGGGTCTGAAATAGAGATTTGTGACAAGATTTACAAATTATTTTTATGTAAATCCTTGTTCAGAAATTTAAAAAAAAAAGCGCCACATTTGGAATATAACTAAAGAAAATCATCTCCATCTTCTCTCAAAATTGGAAATGGGAATTTGTAAATGAATAGACTAGCATACCTTTGTGTGATTCTCAATGCATCTTTCTTGAAGCATAACTTCAAGGTGACAATGCAGCTCACAAAAGAGAATCAGCCACTCTTCCTACTTAAAAATCTCTTGGAAAAAATACATAAGGATGGATTCCAGGTACTGTCAGGTCATTCTGTGCAAAGATTTAAAACAACTATGACTAAAGTCAGCTTTACTTGCATTACTGAGACTGTGTGAATCTTAATCAGTCAGCCAAAACTAGAACTTGGTTTCAGTTCAGTACTGGCAAGTAATGTTGTGCAGACTTCATTTAATTTAAAGTGGAAAACTTCATTTTAGCTATATGAGATGCAATGCCTTTGAAATATTCATGTAGAGATTATTGGCTGAATTGAGGTGAAGAGGATAGAGGAAGACACAGACAGAAGTGCAGAAGGAGATGGAAAAGAAAGAGGACCAGGAACAGAGCTGTTGCTATGTGACAGTACTCCAGATGAAGCCCTGAACCTGCAGCCTGTTGCAAACAGCCACTGAGTCTGACAAAAGAGTTACCACTAAGAAAGCTTCAAGCATCAATGAGCTTTTCCCTTTCTGAAAGAATGTGCTAGTTTGGATTGTTTGGATCATAGTAGCTGCTATGGAGCTATGTTTTGGGTTGGTGCTGAAAAGTGTTCATAATCTAAAGATGTTTCTGTTACTGCTTGCACCCTGCCAGGGTCATTTCTGCTTCTCACACCACGCCACCAGTGAGGATGCTGGGGGTGCACCAGAACTTGGGAGGGGCCCACAACCAGGACAGCAGACCCCAACTGACCAGAGGGATATTCTATAGCATATGATATCATACTCAGTATATAAAGCGGAGAGAAAGAGGGAGGAAGAAGGGGGTGTTTCAAATGATGGCATTTTTATTTCCAAATGACTGTTAAGGCATGATGGAACCCTGCTTTCTTGAGAGTGGCTGAGCTCCTGCCCACCCTTGAGAAGTAGTGAATGAATTCCTTGTTTTTCTTTGCTTTCATGTGCAGATTTTGTTTCATCTATTAATTGCCTTTATCTCAACCCATGAGTTTTCTCACTTCTACTCTTACAATTCTCTATCCCATCCCAGCAGTGGGGAGCGAGCAAGTGGCTTTATGGGACTCAGCTTTATGGGACACAGAGATACTTCCAAAGACTGTTCTACTGTTCTGTTCCTTTTTTTTCCCCCCCTTTTTTTTCTTTCTTTCTTACAGAAGTATTCCATACTGTTACATAACTGTGATTCAAATCTTTATTCGTAGACTTTTTAGAGGATTCAAGGCATTTTTATGTTTTCGGGATGCATTGGATAAGACACTGGCTTGTAACTTAAGAAAAATGGATTCACATGTCAATCTGTCAGTCTTTCCTCTGATCCTAAGAAAATGTCTCACTTCTAGTGTTTCAGTTCCCGTGTTATAAAGAAGTTGTGTGTGTGTGTGGAATTATTTTCCTATTTCAGTAGTGTGACACAAGGAGAGGGACACTAAAACATCTGAGGTGGACTGCTAACACCATGAAAGCATGATAAAAACATGTACAAGATAAAAAGATAGCGCTATAACCTCTTAGACAAGCAAATGTCAGCAGTAATTGATATATGCCAACTAGAAAATGTACTAAATAAACAATACAAAATCCACAGTAACAAATATAAGAACAAGTATGGGAAATACAAGGAAATCTGATTACTCTAGATAAAGAGAAATATTTAGCACTGAACTCCAGAGGTCATCTCAGAGCACTGGAAACATTACCTTATCCTTGCTTGATTTTTAATTATCTCTAGCTGGCCAGAGTTCTTGGATGCTTGAGAGAATTTTAATGCTTTCCACCACAATTTAGGCAACGGTAGCAAACCCCATGGATTTTACCTCTAATTCTTCCTCTAAGTATCTCTTTAAAGACTTCATCAGCTAAGTCATTCATTCACCATGCTCTTTATAGTATTTCAACTACAAAGTGCCAATTAGACAATATTTTAACACAAATTGCTGCTAGTTCTCATAAAAAGAAAAAAACAAACAACAAAAAAAAGGGATCACAAAATCCACTGTAGAATAAAACCCACTTGTTATTATGTTGACAAACCAGTGGATTTAGTCTAAAGAAAGAGAAAATTAAATGTAGAGGAACTTCATGTTTTGACATCTTTCCCAGGTAAGCTCTCTGGTTTGAATGAAAATAAAATATAACATTTGGTATGTTATTAGCAATTCTGCATGGAACTGTACTCCTCTGTGGAGACCTCTTGGAAAACCATCATCCTTGTCTGTGGAATGGATGAGGGACTGACATTTTGAATGGCTACTTTCTAAATGTGAATCTGGTTCATTGAAAGAGGATAAAAGCACCGGAAAAGGATGAATGTAGCTGAATTCTACACCAGTCAAACTTGCTATGAGATTAATTGATGATTTAAATTTAAAATATCAGATAGTTTCATGCAGTGAACAGGTTCTGTATAATATTTCCTGTAAATCAATGCTGTACTTAATTATGTGATGCAAATTATAATCTTTCATCTTCTAACACTCAATAAATATATCACTTTAAAAACCAGATTAGCTAAGTATCTTTAAATAGACTTCTTAAAAATGTGAAACTTAAAAAAAAACTCTCAAAATTTTTTGAAAATCCATTTCAGTCTGAAAGAAAACAAAACTTCAAGCAGAACTGCTGCGGAAGTAAATTGTCCTGGACTCTTGTCCATGGTAGTTTTGATCATATTTTCTGAAAACATATCAAATTAATTTTCAGGAATCACTGGTTCTAAAAAGCTAATACATTTCTTGCTCAAGTAAGTGAGAAGAGTCTATTGTGTTTTCAAAATGTTTACTATTTAAAAAGTATCTTGGAGACTGGCACTTTCTCAATTATCTACAATGCAACTCCAGAGAACTAGTACACTTTTTCTCTTCAGAACTCCATTTTCTGAGAGTAGGGGACTTCTGAGAAAGTAATGTCCTACACAAAACTTAGAGGAGTCAGACACTAAGGATTTGTTCTCTGGGATCATTTCCTTTTTATGTCTTGATTAACTTTTTTGTTGTTGTTGGTTTTTGTTTTGTTTTTGTTGGTTTTTTTTTGTGTGTGTGTTTTCTTGTTTGTTTGTTTGTTTGTTTTTACCCGCTGTGCTTTCTTAGAGCTGTCAGAGTAATTGTCTGGGTACTCTTTAACCCTGAAAGAATATTTTACACATTTTAAAGAAGAAATTTCCTTTTCATAATTTCCTTTAGAATTATTCTTTGTACTTCAATGCCTCACACCTAAATATGTCCCAGCAAAGAGAGCAGATGAAAGTAGTCAAACTTTACCCAGAAAATCTACAGAAAAATATTACTTTATTCTAAATAGTATAAGAATACCTAAATTAACAGCCAAAACAGGGTAGAAAATGCAAATAAAATTACTGCAGAGTATCTTTCACGTACTTTCATACAGTCAAGGCAGGTACACTCTGTATAATATCCTGGAAGTGACTCTCTGACATATTTGCCCAAGGCTTAGCTGAGTTTCCAGTGTTTAAGAATTTGAAATTCATTGAGATTTCATGCAAGTTTTCAAAATATTTCTAAAGGGAGAAGTTAAAATTTCAGCGTCATCAAAGCCTAGACTAACTTTATGGACTGATTATCAGGTGAAAAAGACCATATGTTTTCAACATGGCTAGACTTCGCAAACAAAGATTTGGGAAGGTTTTTACCCATGCAAAGTGGGTGAATCCCTCAAGCCTGCGCAGTGGATTTTTTAGGTGAGGCACAGTGTGCACAGGACTGGCCCCACTCTTTACTCCTGAGGTTCATCTGCCAGGGCCTAGCGAGCTTGGACGGTGACAGCCAGGTCCCCAGGATGTAGGTTTGGTTAGAGTATCCTTCTCTTAGATGGATGGCCTGACAGGGCTAAACGAGCTCCATCTGCCTGGGTTTGGAGTTAGAGTTGTCCTTCTCCTAGGATGGGTGGCTGATGAGCCCATCCTGCCCGAGGCGAGTGTTGCATTGGCTGGGAATGAAACCCGGGCCTCCCGTGTGGCAGGCGAGAATTCTGCCACTGAACCACTGAGGTTGAGGTGGATTCTCTAGCACTGTAATAGGCTTACTTCATGTTATTATTTGGAGTTTTACCACAGTGTCCCAAACATGGTTCTGCAAGGTTTACTACTAGTCTTCTACGTCTTCTACTTTTAGTCTGTGCCTTTTTTGTTTCTCGTCATACCCTTGGTCATGCACTTTGCCTTCAAAGCTTTTTCTTACTTCTATATCATCCTATGCTGCATTATATTTTTAGCAATTTTATTTCTTAGTTTACTTCATCAAACACAACCTCTCACAGAGATGTTAATTTTAGTTAACGGTCTCTACTAACTAGCTATATGACATGAATGTGCTGTTTCTCCTTCACTTTGTCTCCTTTTTGAATTTATGAGGATCCTAAATGATAAGCAATATTCTATACCCTCATCCCTGGAAGTGTTCAGAAAACATGTAGATGTGACGCTTAGGAAGATGTTTCCTTGGTGGGTCTGGCAGAGTTAGGTAAATGGTTGGACTCAATGACATTAGAGGTCTTTTCCAACCTTAATGATTCTATCACTCTATGATTTTTCACCAAGACAAGGATTAGCATAAAAAGTTTGTTTCTTGATATTTTCTGAGGCACCATGACCACTAATATTGTAGTCACTGTTATTTGATGATTTGGATACGATTATATTTTAACAAACTCATCTGATTTTCTTTCAAACTCTCTATGTGACTAATTTTAATCAACAGCCCCAAGAATACAATGAGTTGGCATTGAGGAACTGTTTTGTTAGTTGCAACACAGTAAGTCATCACATAAATACAATTAAGGTGAAGCACTGAATGGGTACAAAAGTACTTCCTAAGAAAACCTTTAATAGACAGTGGGCTCAGGTAGGAGTTTGACGTCACAGACTTCCAAGAACTTTGTGTCTTGCAATCTGATGAGAATGTACAATGACCATCTCATTTAATTTCATCATCCTTTTTATTAAATGGGTTTGCATGTAAGCTTTTTTTAAATTTTTTTTTCTCATAAACTATAAAGAAAGCAGAATTAAAATATGAGGATGAACTTCTTTACTGTGTGTGTGAGGAAGAGCTTTACTGTGTGGCTGACTGGACACTGGAACAGAGAGGTTGTGGAGTCTGCCTCACTAGGGATATTCAAGAAGTGTCTGGATGCAATCCTGTGCCACGTGCTCTATGATGACCCTGCTTGAGCAGGAAGCTTGGATCAGATGACCCACTGAGGTCACTTTCAACCTGACCCATTCTGTGATTCTGTGAAAATTTATTTTTTAACAATTCCTGTACTGAACTTGAGTACACACACTTTCTTATTTTAAATAAAGCAATTATCTGGAAAAAATAAATTGAATTAGGTCAATAAGGTGAATTAATCCAAGAACTCACTTATTAAAAAGTGTTAAGCATAGGAATCCTTTTCTTTCATTATAAATAACTGTTAATCTGAAAACTGATTCTCTTAACAAGATTTAGCAAAACAATCTTCTGAAATGTTTTCTCACCAAAAATTAGAATTTAAAATTCAGAAAGGTATTTCAGAGAGCATGGCTTGGCTTTACAATTTTCTATGGCATGTATATGGTTGTTTGACAGTATCCTGTTATGTACATATGACAGATGAACTACTGCATTTTCACATACTACTTTAAACACTTAATAGCAGATAATAAATTACAATATGCAACTGAAATACTCCAAAATAGGTTTGGTAGAGTCAGGATTACTTGTTATATATGGCATTAAGTAGATGTCACTAGGTGTGTTGAGTAATTGACAATGTCTAGTCTTTAAAAAGACATGGATTAACTCAGCTGTACTCTCAGGGGCCTAATGGTTTGGCAGACTGATGACAGTGCAAGAAACTGACACATAAGGCGATTGCCTTTATCTTTTTTTTTTTTTTAAATGCATATCAGCAAATTATATGTTAAGTAATGTACCAGTAATAAGCTATCCTTTTCTCCCAGACTTAATGTGATCAGGTATAACATTGGAAGGGACCTTTAAACATCATTTAGTCCCATGCAATAGGCAAGGATATATTTAATTAGATTAGGCTCCTCAAAACCCCATCTAACCCAGCACTGAACACTTCCAAGGATGAGACATCCACAACTTCTCTGGCTGAACTGTTCCAATGTTTTGCCATTCTCACTGCAAACATTTTCTTCCTTATGTTCAATCTAAATCTACTCTTTTCAGTTTAAACCTATTGTTTCTTGTCCTGTCAGTACAGGCCCTGGTAAAACTACCTTCACTGTCTTTCTTGTAAGTCCCCTTTTATGTATCAAAAGGCTGCAAAAAAGTCTTCCCAGAGCCTTCTCTTCTCTGGGCTGAACAACTCCAGCTCTCTCAACTTGTCTTCATAGGAAAGGTTTCCATCCCATTGACTGACTTGCTTATAGGTTGTTGTCTTTCTTATTGACTTAGAACACATAATTTTATTCCTGATATCAAATGACATCACTGATTTTTCCCCAGATTCAACAAGATGCCTATTCTGGGCCCAGCAGAACTAAATAAAAGGGTGCGGTTCCCTTCTCTCTCTCTTCAATGACCAGTAGCATTTCCCTTTGCCTGACTTTAGATACTCACCATAGACAACTGCAATAGAAATGAAAAAAAAAATAAAATCAAAGCACTCCTCTGTTGATCCAACTAAATAAAGGATGAAATTTTCATCATTGTTCTCTTATCTTAGGCGTCTGTGATAGATGGCAGATTCAAATATCTATTATAAACTCTGAGCAAGACAAACAATTTGATCTTAGATTGATTCCATCCAATTCAATGAGAGGATGCAGAGAGGCAAACTCTCAAAGCCAGATGGGTTGCACAGTGAGGGTGAACTCTGAGAAAGATGTGTATGAAAATTAACAGAACAGTGTTGCACACACCACATCATACAGAAACTCACACAAATAGACTGTTTATAAGACTGGTATTCCTCCTCATTCACCATGCACTTATCATAGTAGTAGGCCAATTAAATCTTTTTGTTTAGTTCACTATGCATTTTATATTCATATATATTCACTGGTTTTATGCCACAGATTACTCTCGGGATGGAATATTTAACTCTATTTCTTTAATTGATGCTTGAATTTTGGATGTCTTTTGTGCTGGTCAAAGTACCAGAAATGGAAGAAAACTCCAGTTCATATTCACATAATTCCAGTGTTTAACTTGTAGTAAACACCAAATATTGAAGGCTTGCAATATATTTTCAATAGCAACCTTTTTTTGGAATATATTAAATTGTGTGCATGCATAAAGACATTGTATTGCAGAGATAGAAACAAACAAAAACGTTAATGTATTTCTCTTAACATCAAAGCAAGGCAATATGGATGGTAGCACAGTGTACTAGCAAAATCTTTCTATATTCTGAGTGACTGCCGGTATATGAGGGAACAGTTAAGAAGAAAGAGACTTTACAGAAGTGGGTACAGACTCAGTGAAGTTATCAGAGACAAGGGGTAATGGCTCTATACTGAAAGAGAGTAGGTTTAGATTATATACTAGGAATAATTCTTTATTGTGAGGCAGGTGAGGCCCTGGAACATGTTGCCCAAAGTTTTCAAGACAAGGTTGGATGGGGCTTAGAACAACCTGGTCTAGTGGCAGGTGTCCCTTCTGGGTGGGAATCAGATGATCACTAATCTCTCTTAGAACCTAAACCAGTCTATCATTCTAAGATTCCCTGATTTTCATCTGACATGAAAATATGGCTGTTTATGGGCAAAATCTTTTCAGCCTGTCTGTGAAATGCATACAAGCTTTAAGATTTTGACAGTAATATTGTTATGCAAATTTTTTTATAACAAAAGGTGTACTGAACAATGGTTTTAAGAGTTGCTGTTTTTCTTTCTTTATAGAACTACGAATGGCAAAAAACCCCCCCACAAACCCAGAGTATGAAATGAGGATTAAATTAATACTGCACTGTGCCAGAGTACAGCCATATTGAGTCTGTGTGTGAGGAGTAGCTGAATAAGGAAAGAAATGGATTAAAAATATTAATTAAGGTCCAAATTCTTACTTTCACATTGGAGATCTCAGTTCATAATTTCTTGCTGTACTTAATTTTCAGGCTGGACTATAATTTCTAGGAGGCATATGCATAACAGATAGGCACTCTAGCAACAATGGTTAATAACAATAATGAATAATTATAGTAAATCATAGCTCTGTTGGGAAGGTCTAATATATCTAGGAAAGTTATGGCTAATATTTAGTCTAGGTCTAAGTTCCTCTAATACTGAGGATGCTGCAATTTCTTAAACTGACTCTACTTTTTGAAAGTTCACTTGCCATGCAGTTAAGAATCATATTGACTTTCAGCTTTTGTAGGTTGTTACCAGTTGATTATTGGAGACATCCCAAAAGCACAGTAAGTTAATAAAAAATGTTACAGGAGAAAATTAAACCAAGATAAGACTTCTATTTGCCTTATGAGCAATACAGTTTGGAGGTTTTTTGTTTGTTTTTAACATGCACATCAGAATAAGCAAATGAAATTAAATACTCACTCCTGTTATGTAACGAGGTCTATACTGGATGGTTCCAAATAAGCCAAGTATGACTATAATAATGTGTATAAAATTTGCCAGGATGGGTGCCCACTGATAACCAAGGAAGTCAAATATCTGCCTCTCGAGCACAGAAACCTATGATTGAAAAGCAAAAGCATAAATTGATTAGAAATAAACTGAAAACATCTATGAGGGTATTTCCCCTTCCCATACTCAACACAATAACCCTGAGTTAAAAAATACTTGTCAGCAGTAAAACAAAATGAGTTTGCAACGTTTCACCTTCTTGTTTTAATGAAAGTTTCATTTCTCACTGACTTATACTCAGTTAGCTAAAGTATTCATGTGGGTAATTCTACCAAGATAATAAAATGTATAGGTTTGCAAGAGAAACACAGATCACTTTGTTATATACAGTAGCAAATGTTACAATGTTCTAGGGTATCAGTGTTGAAAATACGTGACAGGCTTATGACATCTCAGCTACATTGTTTCCACTTACAACATCGTTCTTTAGCCTAGTCCTGCCTCGGTTTCCACTGTTTCCCTGCATTTTCAGTTTTTGCTTTTCCCACTATCCCAGCTGTTCTGTCAATGGGTTTGTACCTGTGACCAAATGCACACACAACTTTTTGACGTGGTTCTACTGATAATGACTCAAGTTTATCTCCTTCCACTGTCACAAACATCAGCTGAAGTAGAAGCTGTTCCCTGAGACTCTAGCTAAATTAAAAAAATGAATTAAGAGACAATCTTGGGCTGATGGTCACTGTTTTCAAGCAATACCATTACAAACAGATAGATGAGATATTAGACAAAATGCCTTTCCAACATTATCAATAGAAATAGTTCAGAATTCCATTAGGAGATATCCCTCAACTGGTGTTTGGACATCATGACAAATTGCAGCGCTGTAGCCTAACTCAGAGGCAGAATGGTATGTTTTGACAAAAATAATATTTATGTTAATATTAGAAGGCAATGTAATCACAAAGTGAATTTAGACACAAAGACTACGGAGTTTATATGATACCATTCCAACAATTTTTCTAACTGGAATGGTGAATTCCATCTTCACGTCTTCATGAAAATGTGAAGAACAGTAAAAATAAAAGAATGAGAAAATACTAACAATTAGACACAATAAAATAATAAATAAAATAACAACAATGCAAATACCACACATTAAATAAAAATTAAAAAAAAAAAGAAAAAAAAAAAAAAAAAAAAAAAGAAAAAAAAAAGTACAAGCTGGTTGTTTCTCAATTAAGTTCCATTAAATGACAGGTGACTATTTACTGAGTTTATGATACACTGTGGATTAACCAAATTATTGTATGTGTCACAACTCCATTCATTTAAAAAATAATACCTTCTGAGATCAAGTACCAGCTTAGCAACTACTGTTCACCACTGTTCTTGCAATGATATAGCTATGGGAGACTTTTTCAACTTCCATGCCACAGTCCACTACCACACTCATTTTTGAATTTTGAAATTAAGAAAACTTTCCATTAAAAAGACAGTCTACATTTACACCAGCATTGCCAATGTAAAGACTATTAATTATATGCCACATACATATGTAGAATTTTTAAGAGAGATATAGACAAAATAATCCTGGGGAAGTTTGTCAGCTATGTCATTTCAAATTTGAATGTTCAGGTTTCATGTTAAACCTTGAATTTCCTTCTACAACAAAGACCCCTTTTACTTAAGTCATCCCACTTATCACCAGTCTTGATATTTTACCTGCCATTTTACATATTTACTGACAGAAAGAGACTCTGTTATTACATCATGCAAAATCTTTACGAAGTGATTTATGCTATCCTGCAACTCTACCTAGCAGAGGAACATCATAGAAGAGTTCTCAGAAATTCAAGAAATGTCTGATGCTGACAGTGTGATGAAGGAATAAAAGGAAGATCAAGGTGTATTAGGAACTTCGTGAAAACTCAGACTGCCAGTGTTTCTAAGTTTATCATTAAGAAATATTTCCTTGACTAGAGACATTGTCATTTACATAAAAAAAAAAAAAGGCAAAAATGTGGCATAAAGCAGTATTATGTAGGTTATTGTGAACTCTGTTAGAACGAAAGACCTGCTACTCTCTTAAATGCTGCTAAACAGGTGACAAAGGGAAAACACTCACTCTGAGCACAGAGCTCTTATTTTCATCAGCTAAAGAGCAAATGAGATTAGCAAAGCAATAGCAGAAAGAGGCTGCATAAGTTCTATTGTAGTAACTGTAGAGATTCAGCTAGAAAAACAATACATAGGAACATGCAAATCATTAAAACAGCAGGAGATCATACAGTTAAGTATGCCAATTATAGATGAAAATTGCAGCATGCTAGTTAATTATATGAAAAGTGGAAAAACTACTCCTGCTACTATTTTTAGGATAAAAGGAAACTGCACTATCATGTATCAACATGTCTGAATGTTTTGTGGTGGGTTTTTTTGTTTGTTTTGTTTTGATTTTGTTTTTGTTTTTGCATAGTGAAAAATGCAGTTCCACCAAAACTTGCATATGCGATTTTGTTGAATAAACGGATGTTCTGTAACAATCTTTTCTTCTTTTCTTTCCATACAGCAATGTACCTTCTTTATATATATTTTTTTTTTTCTTTACTTTTTGGTGACAATACCAGGCAACGACTCCCTCAGAACTTTTTTGTGGTCATGTTGAATTTCTGGTAAGTTAATCTGCCAGAAAACACAGCACACAAGGCAGCGGGTAACTACTGGTTGTACAGAGCACGAAGACATATCTGCACCACTGTGTATCTACCTTTCATTTGTCTTTGGCAGACTTGCTATTAGATTGTTTCATTTCACTCGAAAGAATCATGTGTGTATGGGACTGCTGGATATATGGCAGCATTCTAGTAGGCTGTGCACAGATGGAATGCTGTGGAAATGCAGCTTCTCATCCTTAGAAGATTAGCCTACTGCAGCAAGGTGCATCCTGGATTTATCCACTGGAAAATATAGGACAGAACTAGATCTTTATTCCCACATCCTGAAGAGATGAAGGAGGGGAGTAAATAAAACCAGTGCACAAACAAACATAAAAATAGTTCAGGCTTTCTACATGAGTTACTTAAAAAAAAAAAAAAAAAAAAAATTAATTTTTCNAAAAAAAAAAAAAGTAATTTTGTCCGTGTCTCTAAAACGGGAAAAGTGGAAAGTAGGACAAAGTAGTGACAAAAGTTATTAAAAACATTATGCAGTTTCCTCCTCTTCCACAGATCTCAGAATCATAAGGGATTTCTTTACATAGCAAGAGAAAATACAGACCTGATTTTGAAAGCTCTTTATTCCTTTACTTCAAAAACTTAAAATTTTTGGTTAAACAACTGCAATTCTTCCTTCAAATCATACTCACCAGCTTCAAATGTTTAATGATGTTTCAAGGACATTACAGAGACAAAGGAAAGAACTGACAAAGAAATATTAATCTTCAAACTCCAGGAATAATATAGAATTGTCTGTTTTCTTCCCTCTTATTTGTCAGGTGTTGATATTGGTATTGGCATGTCTAAACATCTCTGTCATGAACCTGGACAGCAGGATTTTGTGCACCCTCCGCAAGTTCGCTGGTGACATCAAGCTGTGTGGTGCAGTTTACACACTGGAGGGAAGGGATAACACCCAGAGGGACCTTGACTGCCTTGAGAGGTGGACCTGTGCAAACATCATGAGGCCAAGTGCAAGGTCCTGCACCTGAAATGAGGTAATCTCTAGCACAAATAAACACTGGGCAGAGAATGAATTGAGAGCAGCCCTGGGTAGATGGACTTGGGGGTGTTTGTGGACAAGAAGCTCAACATGACCTGGCAATACACACTTGCAGCACAGAAAGTCACTGCATCCTGGGCTGCATCAAAAGAAGCATGACCAGCAGGACAAGAGGGGTGATTTTCACCCTCTACTCTGCTCTTGGGAGAGCCCATCTGTAATACTGCATTCAGCTTGTGGTTCTCAGCAAGAGAAAGACATTGGCTTGCTGGAGCAAGTCCAGAGGAGGACCACTAAGTTATCAGAGGACTGGAACACCTCTCCTATGAGGACAGGCTGAGAGAGTTGGGGCTGTTGGGAGAAGGCTTCACAGAGACCTTATAGTAGCCTTCCAGTACCTAAAGGGGGCTTACAAGCCTGGAGAGGGACTTTTCACAAGGGCACATAATGACAGGACAAGAGGGAATGGTCTTAAGCTGAAGACAAGTAGGTTTAGATTAGATATTAGGAAGAAACCCTTCCCTCTGAGGTTGGTGAGGCTCTGGAACAGGGTGCCCAAAGAGGCTGTGGACTCCCCATTCCAAAAGGTATTCAAGGCCAGGTTGGATGGGGCTCTGAGCATCTTGGTCTAGTATAAAGTGTCCCACCCTGATAGAGGTGTTGGAACTAGCTAACCTTTAAGTCTTTTCCAACCCAAACCACTTTATGATTCTATGATTCTTCTGGAAGCAAGAGTTTAAAATTAGAATTTGAAAGAGGTAAAAACGGGTGCTTTAGGTGAAATAGTATGTTTAGAAAAGTTGAATTAAAATATGTTTTAATTCAGCTCCATTTTAATAATGCTGTAACCCAAAAATGTAAGGTTATGGACAGTCAGTTCATAATGTTAGAAAACAAACACCCATGACACTGTCTTAGGCATCCAAATAACTAGAGTCTTTTAGAGATTATGTATTCACCAATAAAATTATAGAAGAGCTTATTTAAAGAGAACCATTTTTATAATGCATTATTTTTCTCAGACTTCTGCTGGGTTAAAAATAAACACAAAATAAATCCAACTCATATACTGTCAATCCAAAACTTTTTACATTCAAGTCAAAGGCTGATTAATTGGTTAACAGTGTTACTGATGCTGAGGAATCTAAGAATTGGATTTTCACTGGAAAATGAAAACCATGTGAAGATGATACTTAAAGTATATGATTGGACTAGAATTCCAGACAGAGACCACAAAGGAGAAACCAGTCAAAAGATGATTTATAATACAAAGTCCAAAACATAAAATGACTTTGCTCAGAAAGATCCTTGAGAAAAAACTGAACCACAACTACTTCACAAGCATACAGCATCTAAGCTTTGCACTGATACAAATTAAAGTGCACACAGGTGTATACACACAAATGAGTCTATACAGCTCCTGCCAGCCATGGCCCTTGGGCAGCAAACACTGCACAGAGGCACTCAGCATACTGGGGCTTGGGGCAGGGTCACACTCAGCCAATGGACTCACCAGCTAGTGATGGTAACAGGCTCTCAGCTCACTCCAAAGGAAGAAGAGAAATTTAAGAAATCTTAAATTGCAGTGTAGGAGAATTAAACAACTGTGGTTTATATCATCGACTGATGCAGAATGAGCTAAACAAGTTTAGCTCTAATCATTAACTAAGTCCCCTCAGCAAAACCATATTGTATCAGATGCCCACAGTATCTAGTAATTTGCTTGTATTTTTAAGTTAAAGTTTTCTAATTCTTGGTTCTATGGCACAGAAAGTTAAAAAGAGCCAAATAAACACATGTATTTTTGGCCTTCAGCTTATGGAAAATTTCTAATGCTGAAGTCTGCCTGCATCTTATTCAGTATCCCCAGCTAACCCTCCCCCAACACTTCCATCATTTTGAGGCAGAACGCATATATTTGTGCCACTCCTTAGAGAGGTTCATTTAATTTTTCATCAAAATTTAAGATAGTATCCTGAGATAGAGGACCCAGTTAATCAACAAATTCTCCACAGTCACCCAGTAGAAAAACAGATTAACATTTTGAAAGTCAAATCTACACAAAATACACATACACATCTGCAAGTGTGCATGTGAGTCAAGCCGTTTACTGCAAGACAGCAGGGGAAAAAACCCAATTTGATTTCTTTTTTGCAAGAAGAAAGGGAAAACTAAAATGAAGTTCTGTGAAGAGTTGTGAACACAATGGTGTTCTCAGCATATCTAATAAAAACTATCACAAGCACAGGTAATTCAAGTTAAAATCAAGAAAGAATTAGTTTTCACTTGTCCATTGGTTCCTTAAAGGAATCACATATATAATATAAGCCTCTGTCCTTAATCCATTTGATGCTGCTGAGAGAAGAAATAGGCCTTCACCACACCTGATAAGAAGGTAATCATAGTTTTTTTAAATCCTGTGTAGGACCACATTACTGCATTGTATTGTGCATAAGTGGATTTCTGCTGTGACCTACTAAGGACAATTCTCCACAGGGACAGAGTGCATTCTAAGTCTCAGCTGCTGCCTTCCCTAACTGAACGCAGAAATAATGAAAAAAATGGTAAATACAAGTTTTCTACACTATCTTTTCTTTTATGTAGTAGTGAGAAGCAGAGCTGTTATCTAAACAACACTTCAGTTATTATTACTCATGACATGAAAGTAAGAAAGATTCTAGTCAAATCCAATCTGGTGAAGCTGAGAGTTGGCTTAAATAAAAACTATTTACTGCACATTGAACATATATTTAGGGTATTATATTCATAATTTAGATACATTTAAACTTCACCAAACATACATGGAGATGCAGTGACTCAATAGCAAAATCAAACCCCTGTCTTTCAAGTGCTTTCCTTGAAGGAATCACCTGCTGAGTGAGTAGGCAGAAAAAAAAAAAAGAGGAAATTGCTGGAAAAATGCTGGATTGTCAAGTTCTAGTCTGGAAAATACTTTCTCATGCAAGTTATGTACACCAAAATTCATGAAAGAGATAAATGACTGAAAAAAAAATGGGGAAATTTTACAATAAATTATTTGGTATTTTTAATAATGCTTCCTAAAATTATTTTTAGAATAACCTTATAGGAAACATATTGCTAGAATAATGATTAAAATATAATTAAAGAAGAGTTGCATTTAAGACACATAAAACTTTGAAACCCATAGCAGATAGCTGAATTCATGGTGACATGAATACATATGTGAAGACACAGCTACAGAACACTGTAGAGATAATCAGGTCTCAGATGGCTATAGTCTTTCCTGTGCAAGACAAAACTCACTTTGGCTAGTAACTTAAATCAACAATAACATTCAGAATTCGTGAGGTATAGTAGATTTCAATACTCTTGAAACTAGTTGAACATTTTAGTTCATTTGTCTTCAGATCAAAGCTTTGTACACCATTGCACACTTGACCACAATGACTTGCTTAAATGGTTTAGAGTCTTCATTTCATGCTACAATTTAGATCACAAATCTTAACATCATGCTAGAGCAAATTGTGTGTGCATGTTTTAAGACAACAGAGTTTCTTGTTTCTGGCTGCCCACCAGCAGCAAGCCTTAGACATATGCCAGAACCACATCCTTTTGCATATCTGAAAGAAAAATTGTAAAGTCTCATATAAACTGTTCTGTTTACTTCTTAAGACTCCCAAGAAATTAGTAGTTCAACTACAGGATGAACTTATGCAAGAGGTGCTAAAAATTTTAATCCTTGTAAAGTATTTTATTGCCTGTTCATGGACCCTTGTAATAGCAATTTGTTCACTATTTTAATAAGACATATTTTCACTTCACCAAAACCAGGAAGATGTGCATCAAAGTGGTTCACTCTCAAACTGATGCATTGATAAACCTCAAGTTGTGAGGTTCATTTTTACCTTAAAACCAAGATAATTTTATAACTCAAGATACTCAGCTAGAGCATGTAGCAAGCAGACTAACTGTGACTGTGGCCAAAGGAGAGATCATGATAGATGGGTTAGTGACCACTGGTGGGAATAAGTTTAAACACTGA
Source organism: Formicarius rufipectus (assembly GCA_013399695.1). Lineage (NCBI taxonomy): Eukaryota > Metazoa > Chordata > Aves > Passeriformes > Formicariidae > Formicarius > Formicarius rufipectus. Next base: position 236,009 of record VXAU01000819.1, on the reverse strand, counting down.
CAACATACTCAACCAATATTCATCCATTCTGCTATTGACAATGAGAAGATCTAGACTGATCTCTTAGGAGTTCCCTCTCATCTCTCTGCCCTACCCTTATTCCTCCCTCCCTCCCTTTCTCAATCCTTCACGTCATTCTTCTAGCGAGAACATTGAAGCACTGGCACCCACAGATTTAAGGTAGCAAAATACAGTTTTCCTGACACTACTGAGAAAGCTAGAATCAATTCTGAATGTAAAAATACTTTTGAATTAAGATTTAATAATTACTTATAATTGAATAGTATGAATTTGCCTGCCGAAAAGCCTGAAGGAAAAATCAAGCATTCAGAGAGCATTCAGAAAGATTAGACTTATCAAATACTTTCAGATTGTTTCTGTCTTTATGGAAATATTTCACAATAAAACAGGTCTTTAGTTTCATTCATAAAAATGCAACTAGTTTCTACACAGTGATTCAAATTACAATACATTACATTTGTAAAACCAACAAAGATGTGATAACGCTGTTTTGGAACTGAAAATAAAAGGATCTAGGGTATCTTCAGGTAGTGAAACTATCTTTTGTGTATGTTTCCTCAGCTGAAAATACAATCTTGCTTGATGCCTGAAAAAATAATTATCTTATAACAACAGAAGAAAAAAAATTAGTCCATACTCCTCAGCAGGAAAGGTACATCAGGAAGAAATCTCATTAGCCAAATAATTTTGAGTGGCGTTGGCAGGGATCACTCATTTTGTCATCAGGACTGAGTCTTGTAATAACAAAAACTAGGCATTTTGGAAACAGAGGGCTACATCAAGCAAAAATAGCCAATCACTGTGGTTATTTTACTTGTATTCAGGCACATAAGAATATGCTGAATACAAAGCAAGAGAGAGAATGACAACTAATTCATGTCAGAATTGTAAGGCATAGAGGGCTCCTTGCTTTTTTCTCTCATCCCACAATTAAACCTGGATAAGCAGGATAGTGGTTCTGTCTGACCTTAGAGAAAGCTCCCTTTTAAGATGCTTCTGCTCAAATAGTCATTATTCTTATACATAATATGTGATGCACCTGCTGTGTTTTCATGCCTTGGCATAACCTGCAAACTGGTATTTAAACTATGCAGATCACTTTATGGAAGAAAGATAATTGACATCAGTTACAGACAGAAAAGTTTCTACCTGCTAAACTTTGCCTATTACCCATATATAAAGCCATCCATCCTTAGGAATCTCCAAGTAGTGCTGAAGGAGGCAATGCATCTTCTCTGCAACATGGCTACCTTAGAGAGAGAGACTTGTCATCTTGTCTCTCCACCAGATTCCCAGGGACAAGTACTGGGTCTCAGATCTCATCTTCCAGATGTCTGGTGTTCTCAATTCCCAGATTCAGTGCCTTTAAATTCAACAGCATCAGAGGAACACTGATAGTTGTCTACAGCCCAGTTCTACAAACATAAAATTCTATCCAAAGTGTCATGATTTTTTTTTTTTTTGGAAAGAAAATATGGTATTCTCATATCGAGTTCAAGATTCACAGTTCAAGACCATTCGAGATGTTGATTAGAGCTAGCCAATTTGCCGCAATTTTCAGTATTTCACCATTTGTATTCAATCTGCATTCGAACACAATTATAAGGAAAAAGGCAACATATGAGGCACTCTGTGCTATCACAGTCATTACAGGAAAACTCCAAGCCATTGGGCAATTGGGTTAGGGTTCCCCATTCCAAGCCCTGTGGACAGATAGAATGAGTCAGTCAGACACTGCCCCCATTTAAACATTTTAAGGAAATCACTAAGGTTTTTTTTGTTTGTTTGGTTGGTTGGTTTTCTTTTGTTTTTTTTTTTTTCCTTCTGATTTTAGGAAACAATATGTTTAAGTAAGTGGGATCCTAAGCTTTCTGTTTTGAAGAAATACAAAACCTATCACCTGCTCCCGGAAAGCACAGCCTCAGTAATATAAGTAAGTAGTACAGATTACAGTCTCAGTCTCTTGCCTTTTCCAATATTAACTTATATTAAATTAAGAAGCAGGCTCACCATTCCTTTTCCCTAGCTCTGATGACAAATGTAATGAATAAAAAGCTAGTCTGAAATGACTAATGTACTCATACTGTGTGTTGAACTCTTTTTAGTATGCCAATTCATGTATGAATACAAATATCTTCTCTTAAATCCATTGCTTCTGAAATACGTTCTATTTGCATTCAATTTTTATCAACCTACAAAGTAAAAAATATGAAAAAATGGACAACTATAATAAAGTTCCAACTTAAGAATTAGTGAATCACAAAGCTCTTTCTTATACTTCTCTCTTATACTGAAAAGCCAAAATGTGGGGGACAAGGAAAAGGATAGATGCAAAGCTCTGACAAAAGACTACACATACAACATGAATGTTTGCTATATTATATAGTGCTAATAGGTGTCATTAATGATAATAATAGTGTCAAAATGTCCACTTTCATGCTAGTAGATTTTCCAGAAAAAAATAATTGGAGTAAAATTAAAATTTTCAAACAAAAGGGAGATACAGGAAAAGAAGCAGAGACATTAGCAATGTAGATAATTGGTCTGCTTATTTGCATAACTATTTATTGCAGTCAATAAATAACCCTTCTCTGATTAACATGGAGATAATTTACATCAACTAATTTGAAGCTAAACTCATTTTTACTGTGTTTATTTTGTGCAAAGGTTAGTGTTGTATCCTAGATTAAACCCATTTGTTTATCCAAACTAGGCACTTCAGCACAGCAGCACTTTCTCAGCAGGTATTTTGATGATGGCAATATTGTTAAATACATAAAGTAATGCTTTTTAAACTTTGCTTGTGTACTTCATACTGTAAAATACTGATCAATAGTAGTATATTTCTCTGTATTGAAACAAGAATGACATCCATTGCCTGACACCATTTGGTACCTTAACTTTGTGAGGAAGGTTTGAGAAGGCTGCCTAACAAACCTGCATGGCTGACATGATGGTATGTGGAAGTTTTTTGTTTCATAAGAGAGTCAATCACATACAGTAAACAAAAAATTGCTTCATTGTCAAAGATTATCATCTTCCCTTCTACATTTGCCTTCAAATCTTCATTTTCCCCACCTTCCAATTTGCTTTAATTCAGTGCCCACAGCAATTCCCCTGGAAGAAGCAAAAGCTGTAATCCAGAACTGCTGCAAGCTCTCCTCCAGCAGAGGCCTGCCTCTGCCAATAGCTGTCATCATTCAAGTGGCACTTGTTGGCAAGATAGCACAGAGTTGCAGCAATTTCTTTCCACTTTTCCATACTTCATATCCCCAGCTGTTCCAAAGGGATGATCACCTTGCTGGTTTCATGAGGTCCTGAAAACACAGCAATAATTATTGTGCTGGCAGTGCTGCAGGCAGCCAGCATCACTAAGGCAGGAATTGGAATGCAGCCCAACCAACATAGCACAATCTACTAATTTGTTACACTGAATATTTTGTTTTAAGAAATAATCATGAGCCTTGTGATAGACTATGAAAGGCAAATTACACTGCCTGAGCCAGACTCTTCTACAGTGCCTAGTAGAAAAAAAAAAACCAACAACAAAACCAACAAAGGAAAAGAAAAAACGCCAAGCAAACACCAAAAACCGGAAAAAAACCCAAAACCAAACAAAAGAAAAACACCTGAGAATTTTAGGTTAGCTGCTTAAATCAAACCTTTTAAATTGTCTCTTTTGTCAGTCAATTACTTCCTCCAATTTACAAAAATTTACCAAAAAAAAATCCAGCAACAAATTATAACCTGTCAAAAAAAAAAAAAAGGTGTTTATAATTGCTTTTAACCAATTTTGTGTGAATTGCACTAGGAGAGGAAGGTTAACAGCAGTCAATTTAATTGTCACATGATATCTTACACAAAGTTGTAAAGAATATGTAACAGGGGAGCTTTCTTCCTATAAACATATTAGTCTACAGAATTTATAACCCTTTCTAGACAGTGGCTTTTAATAAAATTATTTGAGGGTAACTACAATGCCTTTTTCAAAATAGACTCCTGTCATTAATGAAACAGTAAGAAAAAATACCATTTACATAACACCGAATGCCTGAGCACTTCTTAGTTGTATAGGTGACCTCTCTAGAAAGAGTATTTTCACCTTAAGAGAAAGATTACCTGATAATATTGTGCATGTTGTTTCTCTGCTAAACCAACAGCATACCTTTATGAAATAGCCTGCTGGTTCTTGAGTTATGTTGCATGGCACTATTTTGACTGTGGCAATGATTTACCCTGTGGTTTATTTCTAGCCTGATAGCATACCGATTAGAATTCCATTTCCAAAGAAGATAGAGGAAACAGACCTCCCTGGCAAACAATGCAGTTAGGTGAAAAAAAGAACTTAGGTTAGTAAGAACTGCCTTCTTTCTAAGCTGAATCAACTTCATTTACCCCTGCTGTTCTGTTACCTCAGCCAAGGAAAGAAAAGATCAATGCCCATTCAAGATGCCTTGCTATTGACAGGTAATTCTACACTGGAGAAAAGAAGGAATAGATAAAGCCTGTGTACATCTGGGTAAATATGAAGAAAAGACATGAGCCATCTAATTTTCCTGCAACATATCTCACTATGCAAAGAAAAACATGCCAAAAAATAAAACTTCAGGACAAATACAGCCTTGTACTCTGGGAAACTAACCAAAGTGCCAGCAAATTTCTCAAATTCCTGTTGAGAGCTGACAAAGGTTGTCAGCATCAATAATATTTTTAAAGTGAAGTTCATGGTCTCGCTTTGTGAGAAGCTCAGGTAGGAACCACTAATTCGTGCAGAGCTGCCTCCTCTAGGTTGAACTTCCTTTCCTGCTGTGATGAATGATGCTAAACTGCAAGTCTCTCTTCATCCTCTGCCTAGCAGGCTTCATCCCACACATGGATTTAAAACTCTTTCAACTAAGCAAATAGACCTTCTTCTTGTAATGACACTACCCTAGGAAAGAAGACACTGGCCCTTCCCAGTCATAACTTCTATTTAGAAAGCAGAGGTGAAGTCCTATCTATCTAATTTAGGACTCTAACTATCTACTTTTTAGGTATTGAACCACCACTAAATTTCAGGTATACTGAATGAAAATGTACCTCTCTGAAGGCCTCCAGAGACAAATTTGATCCAAGTGCGGGAACACAGGGGATACAAACGGAATCTGATCCACCTATTCATTTAATCTAAAAGAGTCATAATTATTACTAAATTAATCAATAAATGTGATAGTCCAGGAATATATTGTTAGGCTGTATGTTGTTCCCATGACTGCCACAGATGCCCCATGGGTTTCAGACAAATTTTTTTTAATTTCAGGGTAACTCACCTAGGCAGTATTTAAATCCTGACCTCAAAATGAAGCCACTTGGAACTGTCGATTTCTTTGACTTTCTCTATTAATTTTCTATCTTAAATATTTCTGAATATTTTATTTTGTGTTGACTGCAATTCAACTAGTTTCTTCTCTTTCTGTATTGAGGATTACAACTAGCTTCGCCTGGGAAAAAATTTGAAGGACATAATTAGCTGTGGGAGAATCAACACTACTTTTGCTAAAATATGTCAAGAATCATGACTGACCCTTCCCAGCTTCTTTCATAAAGCTTCAGCAATACTGAACACTTGAAGAAAGCATGTTGTAAGAAGAGGTTATGTGCGGAAGTGCTGAAATCTTTCGACTATTCAAATTTGCAAGGCAGACAATACTAAAATTGCCAGCATACTGTAGCAAAGGATATTACAGCACTAAATGACTAGGCATCAAAATGGCAGATGAAATAAAGCACTGATAAGTGCAAAATTATGTACCTCCTTGGGAAAAAAATACTTAACATACACAGTGAATGGTTCTAAATTAAGTTTTACTACATAGGAATTTATAAAATTATTCCAGATAATTAGTGTAAAATGTCATCCTGATGATAAAAACACCCAAAATTTAGAAAACATTAGGAAAAAGTAGGCAATGAAACAGAAAACTGCACTACTGAAGAGAGTACTGCACTTGCAGCAGCACACACAGTAAAGCTAGAAAAGTAAAAAGAAATATAACAGGGATTACCATAACAGTGGAAGATTTCTACTGAAGACAGACTAAACCAATTAGGACTCTTGAAGTCAGTAAATAGAAAGCTGTATGAAAAACTCTTTAAAATCAAGGATTACATAAAGTAAATAAGTAGGGGACAAGTTTTATTACTTCTGCAAACCTTAGCCATAGAGGTAGCTGGCTGCAATGCAGTGAGAAAAAGTGAAAAGAAAAAAAAAAGAGGAAATATATTTCCACAGGGTGAATAATGAAACTAGGAAAAAAATTTCCACAGGCTTTTGTTTTTTTGACAGAAAAAAATTTAGATAATTTCATGGAAAATTAGTCCATTGATAGCAGATAAAAATTATGGTCTTGTCACAGCCTTTAGTTTAAGAAGTCTCGTAATCACTGATTGCTGAAAGCTCAGAGGTAAATTGAAGGAATGTCCATGCTTATAGGGTCCCGTACTAATATGGCTTTTTTATCTTCCATTTGAAACACCTTACAGATTTGATTTTGTAAGGTTTTTTCCTTTTTTTTTTGTTTGTTTGGGTTTTTTTGGTTTGTTTGTTTTGTTTTGTTTGTTTTTCAATTTAAATTGCAATGATATAACTATGAAACCACAAATCTTATTAAAATTATGCCCACTGATGGCATACAAATATATATATACTAATGCTTAAGTTGCAGTATATTATGCCTTCAGACTTTTGAAGTTTGAAGTCTTCATTTGAGGGTCCAGGCTGGATCAGGGAAACAGCATAAGACAGGAGTGGGGTCTGTCATGGACTGACCCTAAGCCCATATTCCCCATAGCCCTGCACCAGTTAGAGTGGCGAGGCAGAGAAGCTGGGAATGAAGGAGTGCTGTTGAGTCTGGTAAAAAAAGTGGAGAGAGGCTGAAATGTTTAGGTGTGGGGTTTTTTTACACCATTGAAATCCACTTTAATTTGCAATACATTAAGCTGCTTTTTTCACCAAAATTTTGCCTGTTTTCTCATTGACAATAATAAGAGAGATCTCCCTGCCTTTATCTTGGCCCACAAGATTTTTCATCTTATTTTTTCCCCTGTTCTGTTGAGGAAAGAGACCAAGAACAGCAGGGTGAACACCTCGCATCTGAGCAAGGTCAGCCCACCACAAGGCTAGAACAAACCTAACCACGTTATACCTGAGTTACTGCTATTTATTAGTCAAGAAATATTGCTCTTAATGATTATGATTCTGATTAAAGATATCTTTCCTGGGATTATTATAATTATTGATCATTTCTGCAGAAATTCATAAAAACTGTAGTTGATAGTTCAACACCTCTGAGGCTCTCAATTTTAAAAAATCTTCAGAAATAATTTATGCCACTTACATAGCAGAGCAGCTTGTATTAGCACAAGTAATTTCATTTATTAAAATTGCTTTGAAAAATAAGTTCTGTGGTTTATCAAAATTTGAGCCATTTTACTAACCAACATGAAAAACACTTTTCTTCTTTTATCAGGAACTAGAGTGCTACTGGATCTGTAGTGAATCTATTCTACCCTGACTTACCGGTCTTATTCTACGAAGACTTCAATTATTTTGGTTGAGTTTGCCTTGTCTTGTTGGCCTTTATAGAAAACAGAAGGCACAAAAGATAACTGATGTTTCCCCATCTGTTTCCTTAATAAATGCCCTTTGCTACAAAGGACTGGTGTGCGGACAAAAAAATAGGACTCACTTATCAAATGATACACTCAGTGCCACCAGAGATCCAAGCTGTGTTTTGATAAGGATTTCCTGGATGATGTGACAAATTTCTGCCTGAATCTCAGAGGAATGTTAGGCATCTGGCAAAAACACTTCATCCAGATCATGAAAACAAATTGCTTTTAATTAGTTAAGTCCTAAGCTCATCTCTCCTTGCCCCTCAAAACAACAAATAACCAAAAAACAAACAAAAAACCCACAAAAAACCCAATAAAACTCCAGCTAAAATAAAATATCTCTGGCTCTGACATTTTAAAACATGACACCATGTTATTTCAAAAAGGCACCAAATGACAAGACTAAATAACAGAAAAAAGCCAAAATCAAAATCAGACTTGTATGTAAACATAAAACAACTTTCAATTTACAATCAGAAAAAAATCCATATGTGATTACTCTGTGCAATGCTCACAAATTATTAGTGTGGGTTTGATATATTTTTAAATACAGCTGTATGAAGTCATGAAGTGCTTTCAAATACAGACAACTAACAACATTTTTGTTCTGGTCACATATTTTATTACAAGGCTTTAAATGTAAGGAGGAATATGGATGCACCCTTTATTAAACTTCTCTATTGTGTTGAATTTCAACATACTAGATCTATCCAATGTAATTGGCCAAAAGTGCTTTTCATACCGATGTTGTTATTGCTGAGTACTCTGTCAAGGATGCAGCACTCCTTGTGCCCTGCATGGAGGACAGGCTCTGATTAATCTCGTCCTGTATCTTGCATCTGACTTTCTCCACAACACCCTATGTCACCACATAAAACCAACTCATCATCTGTTTTATTTCAAAGGAAGTCTAAAGAACAGACAGGCATGCTGCAGTTATAGGTGCACCAGTTACAAAAATAATTTAAAATAATATTCAGAATTAAGATGAAGGAATCAATTCATTCTACTTCACTTAGAATAACCCAATTCTTCAGGTGCCATGTGTATGATCTCTTTTTTGGCATCATGTGCTATAAGCCACAGCCAGAGGTAGAACTTTGAATGAGATAAATCATTCCCACATGCCAAACCAAGAAACTGTCAATAGAGTGAAGCATGTTCCAGTTTAAATGTCTGAAGCATCTTCCATATGTCTTAGTAATTCGTGGGGTCTCTGACTAGATTAGTCCTGATAGCTTGGGAAGGAAGCAATATATTTCCCAGAGAGCTATCACTCTGGAGAAAGTAGCACGGAGAGAAAGGGGTTTACAGACTACAAAGCTCTTTGGCAAAAGGTCAAACTGAAGATGAGCATTATTCGTCAAGGAGAAAAGACAAGAAGATATTGAAAACATTACTGTTAAAAACAAAGGGAAAAAGCAAGCTCACAAACTGATGAAAGAGCTGAGATAAAAAGAAATCTCTGGCATAACAATTAGATAATTTTGCTATGCTTTTCTTGATAGACTGAAGTTTCTCAATTAGAAATAGCTCTTCTGGAAAAAGATTTTTCCGAACTGGTTTTATAGATTACTTCTCTTGATACAGATCACTCTAACAACTTACAAAACTGCAAGAATGAGGATAATTGCAGTTCTTATACCTTGGATATTATTGTCTCTGCTCTTTCAGAAAACTGAATAACAAAATTAACTTTACATCAGAAAAGGGAACTGAAAAAAAGTCTGTTGTCTTACTCTTCTTTAGAGGACAACAGATTTTGTAACTTTTTTTCCCTTCACTGATGAAGAAAACACATCACAGTGAAAAGAAAACTCCTCTTAATAGTTTGGAGTGATAGCCCATGGAAACAGTTTTCAATTCTGATTCTTCCTGAGATCAATATATACAGGACTGTGTTTTTCTCCAATGTAAACCTCATATAAAGTAAAAATGACAACTTTTTAAAAATCTCTTTTGAAATAAGGTCATTGTGTAATTGTACTTTTGTGTCAATGAAACTTTGGTAAACCCTCAGCCAAGCGTTTCAGAAACAGTTTCTCTCAACCCATAAAATCTTTTTTTTTTTTTTTTTTTTTTTGACTCCATAGGTTTGAAAAAGGGTGACCAAAGTATTACTAATGTCTAACTCGAAGTTTCCTAAAGCAGATCTAACCCACTACTTTAGCAAGCACAGAAGATTAATTGAAACATCCTTCAGCCCATTGCAGCATTGACACTTACAGCCCAGATTGCTTTGTGACACACTGCTACTTCCATGAAAGCCCAGGAGTTTCAACATGACTTCTCTGACCTGAAGTGAAAGGATTGATATGTAGACATAAAATCTGACCAACAGTAGTGATGGCCAGGTCAACTAAATCACTGCCCTTAAACCACCATTATCGCAATATCCTTGATCCTGGTCTTGTCCTTTATGACCTTCTGATTGTCCAGCAGTAAGTCCAGCTATTAATGACAACCCACACTCTTCATATACACTCTGTATGTCCCTTCTCCCAGGGCTTCCAGCAATGACCTGAGGAAAAGCCAAGATTATGCCATGGTGGTTCTGAATCTCATATTCACTGAAGGGTGTATATGCAGGTGTGCTGTGGCCATCAGTAAGATCAGAGAAAAACTGATAGCTATTAAATTCCCTTGCAGTCCTGTATACTTGCCCCCAGTGATGCCACTAATTCAGCGTCCTTCCCCTTTACCTATCCATATCTTTACACACTTAAGAGAATCATTTTAGGGAAAATAATGCATTAGGAAAAATAATAAAAGGAATTAAAAAATATGGGAAATGCTTGTATGAAGCAAATGTGAGTTTTAGGTACCAATGACCACATCAAATACATGACACTCTATACATACAATCTACATATAGAAATTTCACCAGATAACTGAAATTACCTAATGTGCAAGTTTTCTTCCGGTTTTGAGACTGTAACTGTTGTGCATGGAAGCATGATAATGCTTCCAGTATTAAAATATGCCAGCAGGCTTTTTAAACTTGTTAAATACCTTTTGTTCATAGTCCAGGAGGGACAAACACTTGCAAAACTATATCACTCCAATTTCATTCCTCCTCCCCTTCCTACACTGTAAAAACAATCCCTGTGACCATCTCTCTTCCCTCCATCAGCCTTAGTTTCTTCCCATTGCGAAGTTGTCTTACTTTTTAATTTCTTTTTTTTCCTGTATGTTTTGTTGTTAAGATGGTAATTTCTCTAAGACACTTTCAAAGAACATATTATGTAGACAATTTTATGCTTCAGGAAGCCATACTTGGCAGATCAAGACAAGGTTTGCACTTCAGAGAGAATTCAAAACTTCATGTACAACATTAATTTATATCCCTTAAAAGATGCTCTGCCATTTGACTGAGCTTATACTGAGCCAGTGGGGTTACTAAACTGCTTTTGGAATGCCTGTCTTACACTCTCCCTCCTCTTACCCTTCCATAAAAAAATCAGAATACATTTCTAATTCTGTAATTGTTTATTATTAAACTTCATTTTTACGTCCATTCAAACACAAAATCTGAATCAGACCAAGCTTTCCTGAGGAGAATGGTAGGTTGTGCTGTTTGGCCAATACTTAGCGATGGGCATTTTTAAATAAAATATTCAGTAAAACATAACCAAAACTGCAAAAAAGCAAACTGATTTTAAGAAGTCATACTGGATTGAATTTGTTCTAGAACAGATGGTTGGAATAATGCCAGTGCCCCTAGTGAAGAACACTTATGCTTACAGACCATTCTGACATCCAGAGATCCCTGCTGCTTAAAAAAGTGTGCAAGAATGTAACACACAAAAGTGCCTCTGTTTGCCAAACAACATGTGATGTAAGTGACTTTTTAAAACAAAATAGAGCAGCCTTAACATCAGGCTGAGGATATTGACCAAAGTTTCTAGATTTTTGAAACACTTGCAATAGTACAGCTTCACACAATTATATATATATATATTTGCCTAAATTAAGACCTTGCTTAGTATTCTAATTTCAGAATAATAAAATTGGTATTCTTTCACTGTGTTTATATGCAGTTTTTTGAAGACTGTAGGAACCAATGCAGCTTTCTCAACTGTGGGATGGCGCCGAAACTTTTACCTTGCCAATGTGTAGTAGGAGAAAGTAAAATATGTGGATTCAGAGATATTTGAGGAGTTTCCAGGGAAAATGTTTAGGGTGCCACTTTTCTGCCTGGGCAGCAAAAGCTAGACTTTTTTTCTGGCTAAGCCCAAATATGGCCCCCAAACCAAATTCCAACAAATCCCCTTTCCAGCAGATTCATTCTGAAGGGGGTCAAAGTACACTAGCTGGCTTACCCTGATTACATGTTGTTATAGTTTTAGAATCTGGTGGAGTTTTTCTTTCCCCTACCACCGAATTAGGAATTAATGGCCCTTATCTTTCTCCACTGCTAGATAACAAAGGAGCGGATGAAGAGTGAAGGTGTGTTACCTAGCAACTTTAATCACTGGAATGGGTGTGGTGAAGGGAAATACACACTGGGTTTTTGGTTGGCAGGGGAGGAGGACTGTCGAGGGGGGCTGGGGAGAGAGATGTCTCCCTGGAGAGAGAGCCTCTGCCCCTGTGGGATCACAGTCCTTCCCTTTTTCTCCCATTTCCAATGCCCTTGATTTTTGAGTTCCTGGTGCTCCAGAGAGAGAGAGAGAGAGAGATCGAGCCATTTGCAACCTGGAGGCCTTTGCTGCAGGCTTCCTGAGAGAACCGGCGGCTGCCGGCCAGTGCACGGGGAGCCCCTGCTGCATCCTCGGCAGCCCAGCTCAGCACACCATCCCTCCTCCAGCCAAGGACTAGGAGAGCGCTTTGCCCATGGAAAAGGATCCCAGCTCTTCCCTGTCTGTGCAGCATTTTCCACTGATTCCATGCTGCCCATCCCAGAGAGACACACCGAACCTCTCCACTCCGGGGCAGCCCTGCAGCGGCCGAGGAGCGACATCGCCACCTGCTGTCCGTAAATATTACTGCGTCCAACGGGAGCAGAGACTGCGGAGTGTTTTCAGAGGGGTTGCCCACAGATTGGTGGTTTAGTTCTGGTTGCTTTGTTTCTCTTGAATAGATATGTAGATATATATTGTAGTTAAGGACTGTTATCCTTTATATTATCATATCTTAGTTAAATTTTGGGTTAAATTTAAAGGAGGTTTGTCTCCTTCTTTGGTTTCTAGTCCAAAAAATTTCTTAATTTCCTCTAAATTAAGACACATGTGCATGCTCAAAACAATCTCAAAAGGCAGGCGAGATGACATTTCTTACCCAAAGCTCCATTATGATCCAGAATCAAGCAACTATATGCTATTCCTGTTTAAATTCCAATTAAATGGAGCTTATCACCTGTTTAATAGCTTAGTGGTTAAGCACAGATCCAGAAAACAACCAGCATTTGTTCTAAGCTGCATATAGCCTTTGCTGTTCTCTAAAAATGCATTACCCGGAGCAGGGCCATTTGGTGGAATTCTGAATGTAAGAACTCCCTGTCAAGTGCCTGACCAAAACACATGCATTAGGGAGTCTATAGCATCAATACCAGTGCTGCAGGTCTCCAGAGGCATTGGCCTGTTGCCACCTGCTTTTTGAGGAATTTAGGTCGTTGTTTTGTAAGATACAGATGCTCGTTAGCTTTTGAGTATTCTGACACCTGAGACAGACACCTAACGTTTTGATGTATGGTGGAAGTTAATATCAGGCTTCTAAAAGTCTAGATTAGATTTTTCCCTAAGTCTAAAAGCATTACACATACATATATACCAAACAAACAAACAAACAAAAAACCAATGCACTCCTCCCCGAAAAAAAACCAAAACATGAAATTCAAAAAAACCCCAAAAATCAAGTCTGAAGGTGCCTATACTTTCTTGAATAAAACTGCCCAGACAGCTGAATTTCTAATGCAGTGTATACTGAGTGCCCTGATAATTTTTGCAAAGGTGAGCAAATCTATGTTCCTCTCTTTGACCAGTCCTTTTCAGATGTAAAAATCATGCAGCCAAATTCCATGAAGTGCCTGTGTGAGAGTTCAGGACATAAATATCCAAGAGTTCAACACAAACTACAGCAGTTCATTACCACTTCTAGTAAAAAAAAGCATGGCAGGAAGGATAAAATAAGTGGATTTGGTGGCATCCCTCACCTCAAAATATAACAGCCCAATGACTACTAGCCACTAATCCAGGAAATGGTACACCTTATGAGAGACAGAAAACATGGGGAGAGCATGTCTCTATCCCAGCTGTGCAGAGGCTTTTATTACTAAAACAGATCAGATAGGTAATTCTATGCCTCCATAAAAAGAATAAGTTTTAGGTCCTCACTGACAGAGGGAGTGTCTTCATAACTATAACTTCGTCTGTATTTTAGTTTGTTCACTCTTGCTTCTTAAATCTTGTATTCTTGGTTCTTTAGTGTAAGGAAGACATAGAAACACATGAGAAAATATGAAGGGAAACTGGAAAAAGAAGTTATTGAGTGACGAGTACAAGAAAAATAAGCTAAGGGTGAAAAAAATCTAAATTTATAACCCTCAAGAAGAAAAATGATTGCAGTCTATGAATACATTCAAGCTAGCAATATAAGAATACAGACACAGGAGAGAGAATAGCCAGTGTGTATGAAAGAAAAGTATTAAGCAGAACATAAAACAATGTATCCCAATAACAAGAATACTATGGAAAAGGAATGGATTCCTCAAGGAAAACAAGCATAAAAAAGCCTTGTACACGTTCAACAACAATTTGTGAAACCATTCACCAGTGAACTACTAGCAAAGTTATCAACTGGAATAAAAGTGTCCTTTGAAAACTGACCATAATTAATTACCTATTTCTATGTAAAAGAACTAAGTATCATATGGTGTTAGGATTGAGAATTTATGATGTTATTCATAAAAAAAAAAAAAAAAAAGAAAAAAGAAGAATTACAGCACTTTAAACATAGCCACACCGTATCTGAAAAATATGTATGTGGAAAACTAAAAAAAGTTTATTAAGATATTTTAATAGGGAAGAGAGGAGTTTTAAATACTGGAGAAGACATGATGTAAAAAATAAATACATATCTCATAATAATTAAGACCATAACGAAATTTCTAAGTACTAAGATGAAACAATAAATCAATAAGTAACACACAATCATTGTGTTGTTTTTTTCCTATAACTTATATTATCACAATATTAAGATTCAGTGAATGGATCTTAAGTCTAAATTTCAAAGACATGAATATACATACATAGACAGACAGCCACTTAAATGCTGAAGTAGGCTTGATAAGAAATTTAATGTAGGCTTACAAATGCAGATAAATAATTTATAATTTATTGTTAGACTATGCATTAATAAAACAAACAAACAAAAAGAACCCTGAAGCTATGATTATTTTGAAGCTCAGTTTTGGATATGTTTTCTGATTGTCTTAATTGTGCAAGTCTAAACTTGGAACTGAACCACTGAGCATCCTAATTGTATTTTGATTTACAAATTGCTCTTATTCTCTTCCATTTGAAAAAATTAATTTCAAAGGTAAAACATTAAGATGGTATTTCAGACATATTCTATGAGAACAAGTTCCATGTTCTGTATGATTTATCTTTTAAGCCCTGAAACGATAATTACATTTAAATTGCTCTCCAATTCTATTGCATTAACATAATTGTGTGTCAACTAACATGATGTACTTATTAAATGGAGAATTTCTGGGCAATTTACACATGTAATAACATGTTATTGTTAAATTTATAGTACACCTAACAATACTTTGCCTAGCAACTCGATCTTACTGAATATGGTGCTACTAAATAATAGAAGCTCTATTGTTCCTGTTGACCTCAACGAACTCCCCAGTGTTCTGTAAAGGACATAAAAATTAGCATTGTGATATTAAACCTCTCTAAAAAAAAGTGTAGACTTTAAACAGAAATATAGAGTAACCCTTGTCTTAAAACTGCAACACTCGGTTCAAGCTTGAAAGGAGTATTGCTTTTGTAAAAGGTATAGTAAAAGCAAGAATCAAGTTTTGTTTTAATTTTGTGCTAGATTATTAATTCACAAAGACATCTGGAGAATTAACTAGACAATATCAGTGGTTTGGTGCAGGACCTAGGAAGCAAAATTTCCTTGTCCCTACTAATATTAACAACATTTCACAATTAATTTCTTTTCCCTTTCAAAATTGTGTCTTCAGAGGGAGAAATTATTCATCCTAGTGCAAACTGATACCTTGGTTAATCTACCCAAATATATATATTCAACAACAACAACAACAACAACAACAACAACAACAACAACAACAACAACAAATTAAGATGTTGAGCCAATGAGTTATAAGTTTTGTGTGAATTCAGGAAAAGGGTCTGATGACAAGTAATATTGTTAGGTTACAATTTACTTGCTTTTCAATCCCAGTGCAGAATTGCTCCAATCAGTGTAAATGTTTCTGAAAGCTGAAATGTACATATAGACTGATGAAACACTGTTAAGTCTAAAAGGTTCTTTGAATGTTGAATGGTCTGCTTGTAAGCTGTAACTTGCAAAACTCCATCTTTACCTATAAAACAGCAACTCCAAAAGTCTACAGTTGTGGAATATTTTGTTGTTTAAATACTGTTTGCTCTGTGAGCGTTAGTGCACATATTTCAGATGGAACAGTCTGGAGATTTTTCTGCTCTGCTCCCAAAGTAACACTGATTACATTTAGAAATGTCTTAGAAGATGCCTTGCTTTTATTTGCAAGCAAAGTTTTTCACAGAAAAAAAGAATGTACTTATTTTTCATAAGTTTGTCTGCTTTTTGGTTTCATACGTATTAAAAAAAAAAAAAAAGAAAATACTTCTGTAGTTCTATATTTTCTCAGTAGTTCTTGGATATGTGGTACTATTTTCCAGAAACTGCAAGTTTCTTTGAGTCAAATATTCAATCAGAATGAATATTCAACAGAATATTCAACCAGAAAATTCAATCTCCCATTAACAATCAAAGGGTATGCACAATTTACAGGCGAGTGGTTGTTGTAATTAAAAGAAAAAAATGAAATAGAAAGTGACTTAAATCTGAAAATAGCTATTGAACATTTGCACTAGCTACTTTGCTAATCTGTGGATTTAGAAGGGCAGCCGCCCTGTGGTGCAGACCTGGAGATGCCACACCAGAGTGAAGAACAGCAGAAAGACTGACACTCCAGGAATCAGGGAGAGGGAAAACTACTTATTAAATCTCATCCTTTGACTGCCAGTTTGTTCACCACAGTATTTTCTCTCAGTAGCATGAATCAGGTTTTTAATGACCCAAAAAATGAGGCTACCTACACTTTTCTTAAAGAACAATCTCAGAGCCAAAAGAGAGAGAGGAATTTTATCTTTTTTGAGATTGTGTTCCAGTACTCTTACAGTAGTTACCACTATGCACCATATGAAAAACAATAATGGAAAGGAAAAATGAAATATCCTTCTGATACCTGTATCAAGGTTCCCTCTGGTTATGAATAGAACATGGGATTGAGAAAAAAATTATGGCGTACTGACTTTAATATAGTGCCAGTCCATGCAATTTATGTTGTGAAGTCAATATGTATTATCTTAAAAGCAGTTAGTTTCTTATTTTTCTATTTCTGATAGAAAGCTTTTGTCTAAGTTTAGAGAACTTAGAAAAAATTATAACTAAAACAGAGAGATAAGTCTCCTTTAATTTCAAAACAGAATTTAATTAAGGTATGATAAATGGAAGGATAACAGTTCCTAGCTATGATATATATATATATATATATGTATATTCAAGAGACAACAGAACAACCAAGACAGAATGAATAAAAACTCCTGGATCAAAACCCCCCACAAACACACACACACAGTCTGTCCCCGGTAGTTACGGGCAGCAAACGAGGAGATGAGTGGCCGGTGCTGGGATGCCCCCTGGGGGAGGGGGGTTGGTGGATGGGAAGAAAGACTCCGGTGTGTCCCTCCGAAAGGCTCGGGTCTGCTGGTCTCGGGCTGGAGCTTCCGATGTAAGAAAAAAGTTCTCCCACGTTTAGGATGGCCGCTGCCGGCTCCCTCACAGAAGGCCCGGTGTAAGGGGCCCCCCGGCTAGCGATGTCGTCTCTGTCTCTCTCTCTCTCTTGGGCAAAAAGTCAACAAACAGTCCCCAAAAATCAAAGCTTTGTAATCCAGGTATGGGAAAAGGGAAAAACAGCAGGAAAAGCGAGAAAGAAACCCAAGACTCCCGGGGTTTTCCTCTCTCCGCCGTCTCTCCCTGCAGACTCACACTGCCCACTCTCAAAGACCCGTGTGCCCCTCTCCCCCACCCTTAACACCATACTCTTAGTTCTTTTGTTAGAGACAAATGGCCTGAGCTAAGACAATTCACTCCTCATTGTGAGGGTGGGGAAAGAAAAATTCCTTTAGAACCTGAACCTATAACAGCTTTAAAAACAAACCTCTCATGGTTAGAAATCTATTAATTTCCAGCGTAAAATAATTCTTCTAATTTTGTAATTTCCTCCCTTCCTGTATTCATACTTTCAGTTCCTTGGTACCTTCTACTATGTTATGTTTTACCCCTGCTTGATTCTATTAAGATGTTGTCATTCATCAGTTGAGATCAATCAGTTCAGAGGAGGCCTTAATACTTCCTTACACAATGACATGAACATTTTTTCATTTTCAGAGCCAACTCCTCAACTGAGTTTACTTTCTTCACATCTGAATGATTTTGAAGATTTAGTCATCTAATAGACTCAACTTTTTTTTTCCCTTTCTCCTACTGAATATCACTTAGTTTATTGCACAAATTTTTAACAGTCCTTAAATATATCAACTGCAGTAATGAATTTAACTCTATGTTCCCATTTTTATTATTTAAAACTTCAACATTTTTTAAAATAATTTCTTTTCCTATGGCAGTTTTCCTTTGAATTGACAAAAATCTTCAAAGCATGCACCATAGACAAAACCAATGGCATCCTTCTATCTTTTAGACCAAGGTCATTAAGAAAAGTATTAAAAGAGAACACTTACAAACCAATGACTCAAGTTTCCCACAATAACCCTCTTCTGCTTTAGTGTATCTTGTCTGTTTTAATATCACACATGATTTTCTCCCATTTAGTAATTTCCCTGCAAGACATTAAAAATCTTGTAACAATCCTATTTTTAATTTACTCTTTGCACTGAATCAAATATTTAACTAAAGTCTAAATAGATGAGCTTTACTGCATGCCATTTGTCTCGAAAATTATCAAAGAAAAATTGCAGTTAAAAACATGTTGTGTCACATTTCTAATTGCCTTCATACATTTCATTATTATTTTCATTGCAATTTGCTCTAAAACTATGCATGCTACACAGGTCAGATGAACTCACTATCCCAAATCACTTAATGTCTCCCACTAAATTTAAAGTGTAGGTTTCAGTATTGAAAAGTATTGAGTGAGTATATGGTCTCTGCTGGGAAAGGTTGACTAAAGTTAGGTTAATTGAATAGATCTATGGTTTCAAATATGGTTCTTTCAAAATTCTGGAATGAAGACTATGTAATCTCCCCCATCTGGATCACTTAGAAGTTTTTCTGTGAAGCAGTAATTCACATTTCCATTTCCTTGTTTTCATTATTTTCTCCACATTAAACACCATTGCCATTACTGAAAGCTTTGACAAAATTTTCATTTAGAATGTGAGGCAAAAGAGACATTTTAAACATCTGTCTTTCCTAGAATAAATAGCCATTTTCTTCCTTTTTCATTTTTAATTTTACATGGCTAAAGGTCTCTTGATTACTCTTCGTACGATGTAGTTTGGCTTGATATTTGGCAATTCTCATATTCCTAGTGTGTTCAGAATTCTAATATTGACTAGTTGAAAAGAAAAAAAAAAGTTGTCTGCTTACACTTACTTTCTTAAAAAGAAAAAAAAAAGCAGAGCTTTTTATTTATCAATATATGAGTTGTGAACTTCAACTATTTCTTATCAAATATTTTCCCTTAAATATCTTTTGCACACATGAGTAAGGGAATTCTAACTTCTCTTAATTTTGAAATTCTAGAAAAGTCTAGTACAGTTAGTTTAACTAGACAGTGAAACTAATATATAATTACTCCTATTTCCTCTTCTAACATTAAGTACCTTGTATGCATTCTTTATGTAATCCACCCAACTGATCCATTTTAGGAACACTCAGAGTTGTTTTTTAAGCACTAGGTTTCATACAATGACTGCCCATTGCATGATATAAAGTACTTATTCGTTGGTAGATTAATTATGTTATGTAAAAACACATAACATGTCTTATAAATTATAGCAGTTGTTCTTTAGTCAGACAACTTCAAATACCTCAAAGAAAATTTATTCCTTTAGCACCAACAACGTTGCACAAAACCTTTTATAAACTAGCACTGGCAATCTGTAACAACTCTCAAATTAGACCTCTGAATCTTTTCCACCCTTGTGTCACATATCTTGACTTACACATATTCAATTTTTAATGATCATGGGCCTTCTTTCTAATATGCCAGAACTTTGTAAACAGTCCTGCTTAGTACATTTGTATTTGCATATTTTCTCACTAACCAGTTCTTCCAGTCGTTGGATGCCTTCTCTCTCCTAAATATGTTTTCATTTCCTGTCAACTTTTGTTATCTATGAATTTCATTAACGCCATTTAGTTCTTTGAAATCATTAATTAAGATGTCAAACCAGAGAGTACCCTGCAAAGACCTAAGCACTTATTTAGCTTTAGCCTTGCAGATTCTCACTGCATATTATCTCACATATTTTTTGCCTTTTCACCTGCACATACATACAAAAATTATAAAAGTCTCTGTCATCTGAAATTTCAATCTGAGTACTATCCTTTTTTTTTTTGCCTCGATGAATGTGCTCCATGCAGAGCCGATCTTGCTCTGCTCTCTCTGTGCATGACACAAGGATCTTTGTTTCCAATGAGTTGCTCAGAGGCATCCATTTCACTCCATCCCACCTGTTGCCTTTTTTTTCACTGTTGACTCAAATATCAAAACCATTTCTCTCTCATCAGCCATAAAGACTGAATTCTGCCACTAGTTAAATTCAAGCTTCCATCCACTCACTCATATTAAAAAAACAAAACAAAACAAAACAAAAAAACAAATCTGTTTCTTTTCTGCCTGTTTTACTTTTCAGATTTTGGAAGACTTCCTCGTAAGCACAAGTAGAACTACCTTATTTCTCTCCTTAATGAACTTTTCAAAATTTTCTGAAACCATTACAAAGTCAGAATGCTAACATTCTACCTTATCATACTCATCATCTTTGTATCCTCTTTTGTCTCTGATGGGGAAGTTTCCTAACATGTGGTCAGACTTTAAAGGCATGAAATATCATTTTGTTTGGTATTCACAGAGAGAGACCTAAGCCATGATTGAGTTTTCTACAAAATATTAAAACCAATAAATTAATAAAACTGGCAAAACTAGACATAAAATAAAAAATTGAAACCCTAAGAGTCCCCTTCATCCTGATTTTATACCAGGCATCTGCACAGTATTTCTCCATAGAAGTACAGCAGAACTCACAGAAGAGCCCTTCCCAAACCATTGTATTGCCTTTATAATTTTTCACTGATATAGCTAGTAGTTAATTGACCTAATTGTGTTCCTATTTAAGTCAGTATGAAGCATTGCTACATACTTTTCCACAAACAGAGAATGTGTTCAATCTTTTGCTTTTATGTACATCTAAGTCACAGAAAATTATCATGTTCTTAGCATGGTAGCAATAAAACTCCAAATAGCAAATACTGGAGGCACTGAGCACAGAAGATCTCATAAGTGATCTGCAGGCTGATATTCTGAAGCATATAACAAGTGTCAGAATGATTGGCAGCAAAATGCAACTCTAGAACAGATGAGATGAATTGGAATCCCTCAGAAGCTGATAAGCAGTGAAGTCTTCTGTAGATAATTTGCCAGAAAGAAAAACTCTGCCCTTGCTATGTGAACCTTCTGACTGATAATGTTTTTCATGGTATTTCTGTGAACCACACTTTTTTGCTTTAGTATGTGCAAGTTTGAGGTGAAACAATAGAAGAATTCTGTAGCCTGTTGAAATCTGAAAAAATTTAAGTTTCATGGCATTAACTGCTATGATCCAAAATCTATAGGCCAAATTTCACTAGGAAAATCACAAGCTGGAGAAACTGATTATACAGCTATCACATCAAACACAAGGTATTAAAAAAAAAAAACAAAAAAACCAAGCTTTGTATGGTGCATTTAGCTAAGTTAGATAAGCAAGATAAATTTTAATGCCGCTAGTGATTCAAAATATCTTGAAAACATACATACTTGTGCAAGTCCTGGAAGAATAACTGGCTGGACTGGAGCCAGAAGATTTGTTACTTATCCCCAAAGAACCTGCTCAAATTACTTCTGGTTCAAATTCAGAGCAAATAATGCTCTTAAAGTAACACTGACCATTTTCATGGACACAGATAGTTTCCTAGGACTAATGAAACCAATGGAAGATTTTCTGAATCTTTCTGTCAACTTTGGGTCATTTCTGCCCAATTCCATTATGGGGATGCTGCAGCTTAGTCAATGAGCTACTACAAGAAGACTGACTCCCTGGTGGTTATTGGTGTAGCGGTCTGAAAAGCATAATGTAATCATCTCTAACCAGGTGGGTGTACAAGGGAATCTAGCAATCTGACAGTCATCATTTCTGTCATGTTTTATTCTCTTGTTATCTTTACCTCCCTATTCAAC
The DNA here is from genome assembly GCA_013399695.1 of Formicarius rufipectus. Lineage (NCBI taxonomy): Eukaryota > Metazoa > Chordata > Aves > Passeriformes > Formicariidae > Formicarius > Formicarius rufipectus. Next base: position 213,592 of record VXAU01000819.1, on the reverse strand, counting down.
CAATACTGAGTCTCAATGTAAAATCAGTGCAAATTCTTGGAAAAGAAGAAAACAAGTAAAAAAGTCTCCTAGGTTCTTAACCTATCAAAAAAGAAGGACTTAAGAACCTTCTATATAGGAAGAGTCTTCTAATAAATTCTAATCTCTTTCTTGTAGTTGATATATGTAGATGCACTTTATCTAACTATTACTAGATATAACTCTGAGTTTAGAAGAAATATGGAACTATATTCATAAGGAGAGAGTAAAAATAATCTAACAACAAATTGTGCAACTTTCTTGATTTTTTTCTCCACATTTCCTCATTTCTTTATTTTTCTTCAAAGTATAAAAATAAGAAATTGAAATAAATGACAGATCAGTTACTCCTTTTCTGACTAAATCACTTGGTTCTTGTAACACCACTACATAGCAATACACAGCTTTATGTCACCTGAAACATAGAGCTGTGTGTCCTTGCCTTCCCTCACTTTAAGTCAACAGATTTGATGACTTTAGTGGTTAAATATGAACAAAATCATTACCCTCTTTGAAATCAAGAGACATAGCTGTAAGTCTCAGCCTCCAAGTAAAATTCCACACCCCACAAAAGCAGAATAGCTGATGACAATTGAGACTGTAAGCTTTTAGCTCATACCTTGAACACCCTGAACCTCCAAAAATAACCATATAAAAAAGAGATGAATCTTCAACATTAGAATAAATGCTTCTGTAAATGTATCTCTGTTAAAACTGAATAACTATCGAGTACCCTTTCAGTCTGAAGAGACGTATTTAAAATTCCTCCCTCTCAGTCCCCAGACAATTGATGCTGCCAATTATAGGACTACTTTTTTAACATCAAGTGATGAAAGTACAGCCCTACTAGCAAAGTACAATGAATCAGAGCTTTCAGTAGCTACTAGAGAGCTGTCAGAACTACTAAGCTCCCAAACCTCTATTCTGGCCCACAGCCCTGCTATCACAAAACCCAGAGTCAAAACATAATTTCACTCAAAGTCTTCTTTAATTAAGAGATGCCTAATCCATTTTTGCTGTATTCATGAAGACATTATTTCAAACAATAGTGTTTGGAATGTTCAGGAACTTATTCACATTGGGTTTTTTTCTGTTTTCAAACAGAAGATCACTTTAAATAGTTCAAAATATTCCAAGTGACAGAGATACATGCAAATTTGAATAATCTTGTTTTTTTTTAGCGTATCTGTGGTAGGATTCTCTAAAGCTGATGCCTGCATGTTTGGTTTTTTGTTTGTTTGTTTTGGGTTTTTGTTTGGTTGGTTTTTTGTTTGGTTGTTTTTTGTTTTGTTTTGGGTTTTTTTTGTTTGTTTGGGGTTTTTTTCCCCCTTATATTTCTGTCCAATTCTTGACTAGCTACTACTATTTTCCAAATCTCTGGTTTACACCTACTGTACAAATTTTCCTAGCATTTTTATCCTTTCCTTGCACTTACATTTGACCACAGAAGCAAGCGTGCTGACTACAGTTTAAATTCTATCCTGAATAGGTCTTATGTATCATGTTTTTTTTTAAAGTAGCACTTTATTGCTTTTATTAATTATTAAGTTCTTTGTGGTTTAAGATGAGCTTAAACCACAACTCAGACACTCTCCAAAAAAGGACAGGCAGAATGGAATTCAGTACATCCAGCAAAGTGATTTGATTACAGCTCAGGACTGTAAATTATACCAAGGAAAAAAAATGAATTATTTTTTAAAGAATATATGCCATTCTTTATTTGGGGTTACTACAGAAAAAAAGTATACATCAGCAGGTATAAATCTCTCATGGTCTCACTCAAGTCAAGGCATTTGTCCTCATCTCCTTTTTAGTTATTCATTTTTCATGACACCTTTCACTTTTTGAAGAGCTGAATTACATGGATAATCTCTTTACTAGTGTATCAAAGAACAAACCCAACAAGCACAAGCTGTAAAATGGTGCATAAGAGAACACGTGTCATTAGAATAGAATAGGTCCATCTGCTGGAGTTCTTCAGAGAGCATTTGCTGAGTTCAGCAGAGGGGAAGGAGCACATGGGTTGGCCAGTTCTTGCCACATGAGCAAAGCATGTGAAACATGCTGGAGGAGTGCAACGTGCTAATTCTGTTGTGTGGCATGCATAAGAACACTTTTAAACAAAGTAACTGTGTTCAAGAAAATACATTTCACAGCATTTCTTTATCATCTGGTATTTTTGACCAAGCAATTTAAATAACCTGTCCGTGCAGCTATAAGCAGTATGGAAAGCACCCAGGTAAGGAAGAAAGTATTGCCACCTTCTGACTAACAGGAACGTGGTTTAAATGGTATATGCCTGAGGCTTCTTGAGCTATTCATCCAATGTGTAGTAGAATAAATAGTCACTCATATACTTAGCACAGAAAAGGAAAGATTTACTGCAAACACCAACCAAGCTTTGTTCTTGACATTTACTATCAGAAAACAATTCTTTTAAGGTCTTTTTTTTTTTTTTTTTT